>CM068838.1:15193433-15527768 GCA_028554795.2 Sinohyriopsis cumingii
TTATCCATTAGATCGGGGGGGGGGGGAGTTGCCTGATTCTCTAATTGATTTTAATTGAATAAAATACCAAAACCAGCAAAAATGAGAAAAAATCAGTAAAATTAGCTCAAAAATATGTAATTTTTTTTACTGATTTACTGGTTTTTGCTGGTTTTGGTATCTTATTCAATTAAAATCAATTAGAGAATCAAGCAACTTTACCCGACGATCTAATGGACAAAATCACCCAAGATGGGTAAAATACCCCTCAAAAAACACGAAATTTGTTGATTTTTCACTGAAATTCAGAAAAAATAAAATATTTCTGATAAAATAAAATAAAATATTTCTGATAAAATAAAATAAAATAAAATAAAATATTTCTTAATCCGCTCCTTATTTTATTCATTCTGGAATATTATTTTTTTAAGTTGATCGACTTTAATACAGGAGTGTGCATAATTTAGAATCTGATCTCTGCTACAAATGATCTCGATAATATGTTTTTGACGGAGCTCATCTAACTGTTCTTGTGTTAATAAGAAATCCTCGTTTCCGTATTTATCAATAACTAAATTAACGTTAAATTGTTCTGTATTTTGTGAAAACGTTGTTCTGATGGCGTTTTCAAGTACTTCTTTGTCATGTATAAAAACCCTCACATGCTGGTACATTATATAATATTTACTGTATCTTTAAAATCAAAGATCTATGATTTCACATACAGATTTATCACAAGTTCTTCTCCACGTATGTCAATTAAGCGATTGAGGTGGTCTGTGAGCTTAAAAATTTTTCGTGCTAACATATTATTGTGACACCGCAAATACACAGGATTAGTTGGTTCTTGCACGATTAAACTTCCGGGGGAAACTTGTGGTGTAAATGTATATAAAATATATCCTTGTTGAGCCTGATTTGATTTTCCGAGATCTATTTGATAGCTACCATCGACTACGTCACAAACCAGATTGACCACGATCGTGCTGGTTATATTAACGATTCCTGGAGATATGTGTCTGCCGCCGCCATGTGGATCATTATTATGTCTGAGAACAGTTGCTAGTGGTGCTAGTTTTCTCCATGCATCGAGTATTTTAGGATAAAACTCATCAATGACATCATTGACAGATTTTCTTAATTTATCTGGATTATAATCAGGAAACTTAAACGTTACAATGTCAGCTTCGGGTATTTTGTATTTGGTTGCGAAAAATCTTCTATGATCGCCCGATGATTCAAAAACCAGGTTTATGATTCTATTATGAAAATATTCAATAGTATCAGCTATATTATTTAAAATTTCTACTCGTTTAATAATTTCTTCACGCGTAGATGTCAAATCAGACAAATATTCTCGAAAACTATCACGTAAATTGTCTAGCTGTTCTTCGTGGTCTGAATTTATGATACTGATGACATTATTGATATTTATATCGTAAAATGAATTACCACCATCAACGTTGTGTAAGAGCCAATAGTACTCACCATTATTATTGACACGAAATTGATCCAGTTTATCCCATACACGTTTTTCTATGTTCCACCAGAAACTTGTATAATTCATTTTAATATTATGATGAAAACTTTTCGATGATGTAAAATCATCCCGAGTTGGTTCTGGTGGTCCTTCATACACCGGGGGAATTTCAGGCCAACCTAGTACGGATCTTATCGTGGATTGATAAATATCAACGAGGTAATCAGGAGAATGTATCTCAACCGTCGAAGATAGCGTCGGTTCATGAACGTTAATTGATATTTTTGCTTCTTTTCCGGTTATTGATTTTATTCTACGTTGAAATTCCTCATTGATATCTTCAATCTCATAACTACCAGTGGGTATTCCAACATCTATCCAGTCAGGAGTACCATCTGGCTTGTTCTTGTTAGCAAATACAAGCAAATTATTTGCTGGTATACCATTAACTGATTTTGATCTGATATTTGGCCAGCTGTAATATACCCGTAATTGAGCTGATGCTATTTCTTTTACTGGAATTGCAGTAGGAAAGTTAATACTAAATTCAGGATCAGATGAACTTACCGAGATCATCGTTATCTTTGGCGGAGTTGTGTTAGACACGATCTGCTGGAGTAATTCTGTCATTATTAATACTTGTATCTTTAATACCGATACCTTCGTCATATATTTTAGTTATCATTGAAAACTCGAAATCAGATATAATTCCATCACTGAGACTCGCTGATAACAACGAGGATAATTTCGAGTATGCTACCGTCGCTGTGTGTAATTTTATTAAGCAATCGGATAATTTTTCGTTCGTGCAAGTACATATTTTTTTTGCGATGATATTAAGCACACCTGCAATAGTTGTTGCTGCTGAAATACAAATAGTTACGGCTCCTGGTGCCATCATTGTCACCGCTGATAATATAACACCCGTTCCAGCAACAACAGCGGATACTGAATAAACAATCACGTCCACGATAACTAATCGTCGTCGATATTTTTTTTACTTTTACTGTATATTGTTCGACTTGATCTTTTAGCGCCGCCTGCCATTCACGCGCTTGACTGTATCTGTATTGTGCACCGTCCATATATTTTTATGCAGTAACCAATTGAGGTGTTTCAGCTACAAATTCCAAACACCACCAGTAAGATGTTGCGGTTAATTTCTTATCAGCTGCTTCCAGAATAAATATTTCTTCGGTTCCGCTATTTAATATAATAGATACAACCCCGGAAAACCTGTCGGTGGAATCACGCCATGGAAACGTTGTAAATATCTCAAATCGCGCAGCACTGAACACGGACAACCTGTACACGCCAGTGACTGTTGCGGTATATTTGATAGTTTTATTTTGCTGCGACCATGTTGCAAATCCCGATGATACTGTGTATACGATGTTTGTGATTTGTCCGGGAGTTATTCCGGTTGGAATTTTAATCAGACCGGTTTTGTTAACGATCTCAGGAATCGCCACTACGATGTCTTGCTGTGTTCGTTTGATCGTGTCAATGTTGGTCTTGATATCCTGCTGTGTTTGTTTGATCGTGTCAATGTTGGTTTTGATATCAACGAGTTTTATGTCAACGGAGTGCGGAGAACCAAAAAAATCTTCTGCGGTTTTTTGATGGTTTCTGCGAAATCTTGCAAAAGCGCCCACGTGAACATCATACTCAGCCCGTAACGTGGATAATTTATTATCTACCGTACCATAGCTAATGTCAACATACTTTTTCGTTGCAGCATCTTCACCGGATGTTGGATCTCTTAAAACTACTATTTTGTTTCCGTTCATTCTGAGTTCACCCGTCATTGTGTCGCCGGTGTTTTTCACGCGATTAGCAACGCTTCTTGCAATTTCATCTCTGATGGTTGCAAACGACATACTTGAATCCCTGATTCTGCCGCCATCAGTAAACACAGGAATATTATCTGTAACTGCACCGAGCACTCGTCGAACTATACCATTCCATCTGATATTGCTCGTTTTTAGTTTACCATATCGATCTTGAAAAATAACAACCTCATCTGGGTCAACTCCAGCCAGGTTCATGATATCAGCAAGTTCATCTTTAGTCGCATACTTCGACAGATCAACATCGCCGGATGTTCTCTTAACACGTGAGAATCTTCCGTAAATATCAACCATTATAATAAGACCTGTTGTTTAAAACACTTTACGCGAAACGAATCGGTTACTTGTATAATCATGCACGACTTTATGTGGTGGTTTGGATGATTTTGATATAGCGTCGAGTACATTAATTACTTCACGGCCACATATTGGAGGATCTGTCATTGTTTGTGTGGGTAGCGTTGAATACCAAACTTTTGAACCAGAGGTTCTTGCGTGGAGTGGTGCGACATACTTGATAAATTCAACGGGTGGAGCTAACCCGTACGAATCAAAATAAACGATTCCACGTGGATCAACCGCGTATGATACCCAATGAGTACCGGGTCCTGAATTGGAGTCGAGATTAATAATACCTGTTTCAAGTTTATTCGGTTGTTTTGGTAATTGATCTCGCATAAAAACACCTCTAAAGGCTTTTATTTTTAATCGTTTAGCAGCATCAAGTAAATCAAAATTTGATGCTGGAACGTCTAACGAGGAAGCCTTAGACCTCTTCCCCAGCGAGATCCGGGTAATGTTAGACCGCGTCCCTTTTTTTGTATCCATTTCCAGTTGCTTTCTTTAGAGCCATTCCAGCAGCTGTTCCAACAGCACCTAGCGCGGCTGCTTTTGCTACGGCTGGAGCAGCAGCAGCTATTAACGCTGGAATAGGCGCAAGAAGTGGAAATATACCACCGGTTTTAACCATGTCTTTGATGGCGCTCGGGGAAAGATGAAATTGAACTCCAGTTTTTGATTCTAGGGCTTTATTGAAATGTTTAATCTGATTATTTGTTAACGATAATTTATTTGGACCACCACTAATCTGATCTCGTTTTAGTGATATTTTAGTTCCGCATTTGTTGGCGGTTTTTGATTGAAGCTTTTTTACCTGACCAGGAGTCAGAGTAACATTAACATGACCATACGACATTTTTATATAAAATATATTTTTTCTAAATAACATGATTAAATATTTTCCACTGGTGCATCAACGACTCTCATTCGACCACTACCGCCTTCAAGTAACATGGCTTTATCGCTAAGTATGACCGCGACTGCTCTGTAAGGACCATGAACAACCAGTGGACCAGCCGCGATTTCTGGCAGGGCATTAACACGAGCTCGAAAGTGTATATCAACGACAGATTGTTTGGATAAATCAAGATGTTCTAGCGAAAAATAATAAATCGGATATAGATTTGTAAAATCTAATTGTGATATTTGCAAACCAGTATCTATATTTTGATCACGTCCCATGAATGACATTAAACGATGATATGCACGCGCTACGTGATTTTGATCAAAATTTAACAATATATCTTCAGCTGGTTCTTGATGTCCATTTATCCGTAAGGAAACTTCATTAACTTCAAGATTGTCAAATATCATATGTGAACGTTCTTGATTATTCGTCCGAGCATTATCTTGCAGCGCAATAATAATATGTCGTGGTGCAGAAACACCTTGCTGTGATGCTATATGCCATGTAAATAAACCAACAACAGAACTTTGAATAGCATCTGTGGTTACTGTTAACCATGATAGCAATGATTTACCGCCTTGATCCATAAAAGAAAGTAATTTTTGTTCCTCAGTAATTGATGGTGTCATTACTGGCATCCACAATGAAAGTTTTGATATATTTACTTTACCATCAGCAACACCAGCACCTCGCCAGATTGCATCATTATCATCACCTTTTCTTACGAGCACAATTGTGTGTTTAGCTCCAAAGATGACCTTTCTAACATTTCTGCAAAATCCAAAGATGTGAGATAATGGAATTGCACACGAAAAATTTCTATTATTTCCTGACAGCGCTGCTCGGCGTGTTGCAAATCCTAAGTTGTAAGTCGTATTAACACTTTTTATAATATCAAAAGCAGCACCTGGTCTGTCTGCGTGTTCAAAATCAACTGGTTGTGCGTCGGCAGTACCTGCTGGTGTCAGTAATTTAGTATATTGAACATGATCAGCGTGGTTAGTAATATCCTTAGCAAACATCATTGTTGGACCGACTGATCCTGTAAAGTCGTCAGAATATCTCGCTAGACCAATTATTGTTGTAGCAACATCAACGTCTTTCTGAATTGATTCAATATTTTTTCCATCAATCATGTATGTGGCGCTATCAAACAACGCCATAATCCCGTTGTTGACAAAACCAACACGCAAATTAGCAGCATAGGGCGTATTAGCTACAACATTCGTTACAAGTCTACCTTCTACTTCAATAAACGCCTCAGCGGGCAAGAAATATCTACTTGTATCATGAACCTGTAATTCGATTCTCCCCCGCTGATTTGGTTGTCTTGCGTCATAAAAATAAAACTGATAATCACGTATAGATTCATACTTAAGGACAGGTGCCTCCATATCAAATGCTGGGTCTGATTCGCGCTTGAACATTTTTATTATAATTACCATTTTTCCAAATGATGATCATCGTCGACGAAGACCGCTTCCTGCTATTAAATTTGCTGTTATATTTTTTTCTGCTTCTTCAGATATCGCCGCTAGTTTTTGATTTGCAGCCTGATCTATTATTTTACTTACGTCTGCTGGCATCACCTCAGTACTTGCCAGTTTCACCGGTGGTTGTTGTTTTCGTCGCAATAATCGTGCTAGTCTTTCTTTGATCGCCGAGAACGCCTTACCAGCAACATTGACAATTGCACCAGGCGCTTTATAACGAACAATATCAATAGCTTTCATCGTTAATTGTTTTGCAACGGGTGCTACTTTTGGGGCTATCCTTGTAAATAATCCCTGAATAACATCACCAAGTCCATCTCCGTAAGTAGCTCTGTAGATTGGTAATCGTGAGTTTACCGCTCTGACCTGCACGGGTTTACGATGATTATCATGTATGATCATCTTATTTTTATTTACCATTTATCTAACAACTAGTCATCAGCAAGTTCATCGATAAGTTCTCGGTAAACGCCGATATCCATGATACCACCTTGAAATAATCGCCGACAAATATCAGATGCTTCATTAATTATTTCTGGTGAATTATTTCCCGCACGTTTTCCTCCTATGAGAACCTCTAACCGTGACACATCATTAATGATATTATCAGGACATAAACCAGATCCTGTTTTAGGTTCATCTTGAGGTGTTTTAAATACTGGTGGTTGCATTACCGGAGAAAGTACTTCAGTGGTGACCGGGGAGTCACTTTTTCGAAATCCATGTGGTGAATCTACCGGTGAATATGTCATTGCCGGCGCAGAAATTTTTTTACGTTGTGGAGGTGGAGGAAGCTGATACTGGGAGAGTTGTTCTTGTTGTTTCAGTCTCTCTCTATAAAGTCATTTTACTTCTTCATTAATAATTTCATATTCTTGACCTCTAGCTTGTTTTTTGTTGTAATATACGCGATATATATATATTTAATAAGATTATCATCATTTACTTTTTCATGACGGGGTTTTAAAATACTAGATTTATTAAATTTAATATTACCTCGGGTAATTGTTCTTTTTTAGTATTTCTAATTTCTTCAACAAACCCTTTCCTAAATTTTGCAATCAATTCTACGTTTTTTTCTACTAGTTCAGGTTCAGGTGTATGTTCTTTTTGCACGTTGGCGACTTCAGTACGAAGTTTTCCAATACTTTCAAGTATTTCCTCACCAACAGGTGGGGGTTGAGCCGCAGCTATTTCCCTGGCTATGTCAGGTGGAAGATCTCGTAAAATCTTCTTTGTTTGTTTAGTTCTTCTTGCTATTTTTTCGGTTTGTTCTGCTGTTTGTTTTGATACCGGAAGAAGATCCTCTTTGATGACTGTTGTAACTTTCTCAGTAGCTGCAGTGACGGGCTTAAACAGTTTTTTAGTGTTTTCTTCGTACTCAACTCGTGCTTCTTGCTGCGCTTGTAGATTTTTTCTAAATGAATCTCGCACGGGAAGAAATTTTTTAATTGCTTCTAATCGTTCTCGTGCTATTCTTGCAGTATGAGATTCTGGATGTACCATTATTTTTAATATAACAATTTTTTAATTAATATAGCAGCAGAGAGGGCGCCTACCAATGTTGGTCGTCCAGTAATTAAACAAAAAAAATAAATAAATACGTAGTGTACTTTATTTTTCAGCTACCTTTTCGAACTAGGGTTTTATTGATGGGGTTGGTTTCAACAAAAAATAAAAACCTCCCAGGAAACGTTTATTTGTAAAAATCTGGACCTTTCTACAGATGATTTTATTTTGTTTGTTTTATTTGTTTGCCGGAATTCTATGGTCTGTTCGCCCTCTCTGCTGCTTATTATTTTATATTTTTATTTTTGACATTTCTCGCAGCGGAGATCAACCGGACGAGGCTATATCTCAATCTTTTTTTCGGCTGCTCGCTAGTAGTAATTAATATATTTACGTAGATTGTTATTTGTGTTTGGGTGGTAAGTAAAATTCCTCTTCTTCTCGCTCATAATTAAAGCCTTCATAGCTCTCATATTTGTATATTAATCCCTGTCATCAGACCAGAACACATGCGCCTCTATCGACCGTTTTCCCTTTTTTAAATTTCTGACGCATTGCTGGAAAGCAGCATCACTCAGCTACCTACCACAAATGTAAAAAAATATAAACAAACACCAAGAGCTTACTTGTTGCACTCAAAAGGCAGGGAAGTACAGTAACACAATCAATCAAACGACGGCCAATTCCTTTTTTTTTTAATGTACCCAGATAAAATAGTTTGCTCAGATTTCAGAGAAAACAGATTACCTTTGAAGCACCGATTGTTATGAAAATATACTAAGCAAAGGGGGA
This sequence comes from Sinohyriopsis cumingii, assembly GCA_028554795.2. Taxonomy (NCBI): domain Eukaryota; kingdom Metazoa; phylum Mollusca; class Bivalvia; order Unionida; family Unionidae; genus Sinohyriopsis; species Sinohyriopsis cumingii. Next base: position 15,201,783 of record CM068838.1, read on the forward strand.
GGGGGGATCAGTCTCAATCATGCAGTACAATTATCTGATGTTGCCGCCACAGTAAGAAACGGGCATTTGTTTGGTTCTCCGAAGTTGTCCTTTAGCGGTGACTTCAATAACACATGCACCCTTCATTAAAGAAAGCCGACAACAATCTTAAATAAAAACAAAGAGCCTTTCTTGAAAAGAAGTCAGTACCAAACTTAAATAAAAGCAATGCAATCTGATGGCTTGTTTCATTTTCCAACGTGACTGGATTAAGTTTTGTGCCGTGAAAGTTTCCTTTTTGTAGGGAAAAAGTTCATGCTTACGAATACAACTAACGGCGGCTTAAAACGCAAACCAACTTTTACCAACTTGGGACGTACTGAAAAGTAAATGTGTTTATCATTCGTTATGTGATAGACCTATAAGACCTGTGACAGAAGTAATGAATATTTTAAGTATGTGTGTGTGAGCATATTTTCGATAGAATTACTTGTGGATTCATTGTATGTGATGAGATTCGCGGGTGAGTACACGGTATTGATATACATTAGACATGTACATATACAAGTACATGTACCAATGCACGAGTCTCTGAATAAAGTAAAATGTTATATATGCCTTCTCTGTTTTCACTACAGTGTATTTCTCATTTAATATGCATCGATTAAGATGGTAACTGTGCCAATGAAGCATGTATTTTTGCGCCCGCATTAATTACCTATTCCCCCCCCCCCCTGCAATTTTTGGGGGTACATGCATCATTTTCTTCAGCTTACTAACCTGGTTGTTTATAACACGGTTCGGTCTATGGCATGGTCGTGTTATATAGCTCCCAACTACCGTATTACAGCAGAGTCACACAAATAGTTAAGCACAGTAACTGATATTTCATAACTTTGTAATTTACAATGTTTTCAAATGACGGATGCAATATCTTAAGCATAAATCATCCTTAATGTCGTTATTCTGTTATTATCAAATCATCATTCTCATAAGGTATCAAATTAAATTATCCAGTGCTAATATTAGAATCCTGTATATTAATCCATGTCTGTTAATTATTCTATTGGGGCCCCGAGTAGCCAAGTGGTCTAAAGCACTCTCTGTTTTGGATCACTGCCATCTCACCTCTGTCTGCGTGGGTTCGAGTCTTGGATTCGGCCAATGTGGGTATGTGAGAAAGCTTGCCAGTAGCTTTTCAAGGGTTGGTGGTTCTTTCCAGGGATTTCCTGGGTTCTTCCTCCACCATTAATATTGGCCATGGCATACAGCTTATTGTGTGCTGAAAAATGGCATTAAACCCTACAACAACAACAACATTATTCTATTAGAAATGAACCATGTTTATTTAATGCAGAGAAATCATCCTGATATTCCAATAATTTTTACAGCCACATCCACATCTCCAGTGTTGACAGATAAGATAGTCTAGTATGACATTAGTTATCACTCAAACCGGAAGACCATGGCATACTGGTGACAGACAAACATGACAAACTTGGTGACCAATTTTGTGACAAGTGGATAGATTCCCTGTCTATACTGGACAACAAGGCATCTCATGAACTTCTTTGAACAGCACAGCCTTCATATACGCTGGCAACATGAAAACATTTCAGCATCAAGACTCTGCCTGTCAAGGTTCATGACACCCATGCCAGAATCACAGAGTGCCTGCAGAATATACCAGGAATGTGTCCGACAGTGGACATATGGACTGATCGAAATGAGTATTCCTACGGTTGTATGATGTTAATTGTTCAGCTTTGCATAAAGATCAAGTATGAGTTTTCCAGAAATGTGCTGGATTTATACCTCTGAGAGGGCTCCATTGATGACAAATGTGACCCAATGACATTACTGGAAAGCTAATAAGGACTCTTTTCAAGAGTAAGTGACTCTCTTTATCCCTGCCTCATCAGCTCCAGTAGGGTGACTCTTCTCAGTCACTGGCAAGATCTTTAGGTCAGAAAGATGCAGGCTGTCAGACGAGTGGTTCAAAGATGTAATCAGCATTTTATGTAACCGGTTTGCATATTTGTAGTCTTTATCAGATATTTCTTATAAATTATGTCAAATATACAAGACCTTCCATTAATGTTGGAGGGTGAGTTGCCAAAGTAGGCAGGGGGACCTCCCCTGATGGGGATATAGGTTTCTTTTTAAAGTAGCCAGGTGTAAAGTAAAAGTGGCTGGGTAAATCACCTGGCTCCTGGCTGATAAGGAATTCCCATAATACCATCATTTTCATACCAATATTTTTAAGTTTGCTTATAATACATTTTTTATATAAGAGATACATAAAATACTCAAAACAAAATTATTTGTCTTTTTGTGACTCATTACAAGGAAAAAGTAATTATGTTTGTAACTGACAAAAATAACAGTAATTGTAATTGAACAGTCATAACTTTGAGTGACTGAATTATAACTGTAATTTACAACTACCAGCACATGGTAATTGTAATTGAACAGCCAGAACTTGGAATGACTGAAATTGTAATTGACATCTGCAATCACACTGTAATTGTAACAGACAAAAGTAATTTAACCAAAGTCTGATATCAGCACCATTTTCAGTGATGACCAACTAAACATCATATGAAGTCTTTCAGTAACAACCCCTTGTTGATTATGACCACCCATTTAGTAAGATTGTTGTTATGACTTTTCATTAAGGATGAGCAGCAACATTTTAAAGATGACTGCCATGGTGGTCATGATGGATGTCAAATCTGCACCATTTTCATTTAGAACCAAATGAGCTTCATAACAAGCCCTTTAGTGAAAACCTAATGTTGATATGACCATTTATTCTGAATTGATAATGTGTATTTCAAGATGATCATTTTGATTGTGCCTAGAGTAACCCCAGTGTCTGTTGTAGCAAGCAAAATTTATGGAAAAACTGCCCCCTTGCCATAAAAAAAAAAAATGGGGGAAATTTCCTAAATATCTGAAGAATTTAATGAAGTATAGGCTGGGCGTAAACATATAAAAGCATGACTTTCATATTAGGTAATAGACCATGTGCAACTGGGACTTTGTATGAAACGTTCACATAAAATAACTATGGTGCTACATTTTTCTACTTATGGAAAAGACAATCCATCAAAGTGGCCATGAACTTTGACCATGTGACCCCACCAATGATAATCTTCTTCTTTACCCCAAGTGCTAAGCATCCGCAAAGTTTAGCCCCGGCTTGTGATGTAGAACTGATGTTACTGTGCATATAACACGTTTCATCTTAAAGTTCTCTTGAACTTTGACCTTTTTATTCAAAAATGATGGACTTAACTCTAACACAAAATACAAGATATCTACAAACCTTGTTCTAGGTAAGTGATGTAGAAACAATGTTTCTATTTGGAAACCATTTGCATTCTTTGTCACAGTGTCCTGGAGCTTTGAACAGTTGACTCCAACATCAACTATTTCATTCCCTGCCCTAAATGCAAAGTCTGGTAATCAAAAGATATTGTGCATTTTTCTTCATTTAGTCAGTGGCCTTGACTTTCAACCTTTTGAGCCCAATATTGAAAACCTTCTTCTTTAACCCATATAAAAGCCACCTACAAGGTTTGATCACAGCAGGTGGGTGGAGAACTTGAGTAACTGAATGAAATTAAATTTGTAACAGGCAGCGTATTGGCTGGCCAGCCAGCAGACATCAAAACTAAAATAGCCAGATGACATCATAATTAAAAACTGCCTGATCGTAGCTGCTGGAAAACATCTCTAATACATATATCAATGTTAGCACAGTCAAGCCTCATTTACGTATCTGCCATTATCCACTGGCAACAAATAAACAAAGCTCTGGATCAATCTGAGTGAAACCGAACGACTTACAATGCACAGAACTATAGATCTATTTATAAGAAGAAGAAATGAAGGGCACGGATATGAGGTCAATTTATCTTTACCTTTTCATTCTCCATTCAAATTACATTTATAACTCTCATTTTTCTAAAAGTGAAAAATGTAATTTGGAATAATCTGTGCTAACAATACATGTTCGTAACACAGTTGCTAAATTTATCTGACAAAAAATAAAATAAATGGATCTAGAATTCCAAAATGATATGCAAAGATGAACTTCTATCAGTGCTGTCTTTTTTACTTCAAATACTGAATATCATTTTTAATCATACTGGCACCATAACAAGAATGGCTGTTTTTCCGGGCGACTGGTTCATTAAAAAGTTGGTTAGTTTTCTAATCTATAAAGCATACAAAACTGAAAAACATGAACCTTTCTTGCTGCAGCTAGACAGAAATTAAGCTGCCTTTACTGTCCTTGTCACTTTATCCCATATCCAGACAATTCAGCCTTGACATTGGTTTATCCTAAAATCTAGTGTTAGTGTACCATCCTCCTCTGTCAGCTCATGTACATAATGGTGTCAATTAATTTGATTTAGGCTACTAGTGAGGAGAACTGTCTGATTATGTAAGTCAGCTGTGACCCAATTTCTTCACGTGAACTGACCTGGATAAACCACTTATGGGGCGGCTTGGTAATTTTGTTCACTGAACATATTCAGTCTCAATAAGGGACTACCTTTAAGAAAACCATTGTCATACAGAAAAACACATCAAGAACTGTAACTGCAAACATAGCTAACAACTGAACAAAACAGAAATAAAATGATCGATTTGGTTTACATGTATAAACAAACCCAAGCAGTATGAATACTTGTTTATACTATATACAAAATTATTTATTTGGTTACACTAAATGCAGACCCCAATAATATCACTACTTGTTTACAATATATACAAATTCCTATAATATGAATAATTGGTTTACACTATACATAAACCCCAATAATATGAATGCTTGGTTTACATCATATACAAACCCAATAACATGAATGTTTGTTTTACACCATATACAAACCCCAATAATATGAATGTTTGTTTTACACTATACATAAACCCCAATAATATGAATGTTTGTTTTACACTATATACAAACCCAATAATATGAATACTTGGTTTAAACTACATACAAATCCAACGAATTGTAAACTTGGTTACATTATATACAAATTGTACATTTTTTATGCTATATACAAACTCCAATATTAATATTTAAATCTGACCAAAAATTGTACCGAAACGTACATGAAGAAAGATGGATAGGATACCAGAAACCAGAAGCCAATGCTTTAAAATTTTCCCATCATACTCATTTCACAATCAAATTTTGTTCTTGAAATCATCCTTGCATTTGTGTACAGTCTCCACCATCTATGTTATTGATAAGACAACATTCACCATTAGTCCCATACTGGTGCAACTTTTTGAACTGTTTAGAAAAAATGCTTGCATTAGATCACATTAGGTGTAATCTCGGTGCAATCAGATTAATTTCAAGACTTGCTCATAATAAGCAGATCCGACAAACTCTAATATGGGTTCATGCTTTGCTAACCTTTTTAATTCAGTCAATTTATATTTGCTAATGTCTCAGAATAAGCACTGCCTTTTGTGTTAATGAGAAATAAACAATAATGACTTCTGAATAAAGTATCTCACTTTTTGTAAATGTGAAAGCTGTAATTTGATTGGTGAATCAAAATCTCAACTGAACATGACCTCATTCTGTGATCCATCAGATCTCCACAATATGTAAAGCATGTCAGCGACCTTGATTTTAATACAAATGAATTCCAGTGTAAAGAAAAAGGTGTAATAGTGCATTAAAGTACGGATGATGATAAAACAGAACAACTGACTATACGAAATAGAAAATGCATATTACAATTATATTACACATAATTTTCACTTCAAATTACTGTCAAGATATTATCACTCAAAAGTAATATTTTCATAAAAAACGTAACATATTAAATTTGAAAATTGTTTTGATTATGAAAAGAAGTTTATGTAATATTTTTGTAATATTTGAAACTCAGATTTTTTTTATTAAGACTGCAACTGGACCCTCACAGATGAGTATGTATATACGGTCATTTAGTTGCAAAGAAAGTTAAAATCACATATCTATAAAACCTGTGGATATTTCTTTGAAAGCGTTTCACAAAATTTCATGTAAAGGAATAAATATCAAACTGAAAAAAATCAATATAAGCACAAATTAAATATTTTCAATTTTGTGAAATATTGTTCTAAACGTACAGCTCCTGATCTGTATGGTAACAAAACTGCTAATAATTAAAGAACAAATCATACAATCCAAAACATATACACTGTATTTTGTGTTCATCTTGAAAAGTATAAACTGCCCACAAACTGATTTACCATAATAAATATGGTCAGCATTTTGGTCACAACTCTAAGCATAAATGGATTTCTTTCACAAATTAATTATTTGCAATGCTTTTAAAGAAATTGGACAGCACTGCAGTATGTAATATTCTGACATTCTAATTATTATTTCAATAAATCAAACCTTGTGTAGGTAAAGAATTACAATTTAAGACCATTGACAACTGAAGTCTACATTATTATTTCAGTATAACAAAGATTGTTTACATTAAAAAAATTATTGTAAGTTAAAGATCACTGACAAGTCCAAAAAAAGAAGATATTTTCAGGATTCTAAACTATGCTAGTATACGCTGAGGTTTTGATCATCACTGATGGCTGACATGTTCAGTAGGGAAGCTGAGACACCACACAATATTGGTTCACAGTATTTAAAGTTTTTCTAAAAGACATGTTAATGAATAATAATAATAATAATAATAATAATCATCTTCATAATCACGGATAATACTAATATTAATACAAATATTAACAATACTCATGAATAATAATCATGGATAATAACAATAATAATAATAATAATGTCAACTGGATATTTAAGGTAATGTTTATTTGTTAAGTTGTCTCCAAAATTCAACTAAATATCATATAATGTTTAAAGGGTACATGAGTCTGATAGGAACAAACAAGATCATGAGAAACAAAATTCAATTTGTTGATAACTTTATATTTATTTCTCAACCAAGACACTTTCCCTGTCAAAGCTTACAGAAATATAATATCTACTTCCAATACCCTCCTTTCAAAATTGTATAATTATTATCATCCAGGAGGACAAGGTAGAATATCAAAATGTTTCTAGTTTTCACTTCGTTTATTCTTTATCACACCAAATGGTATCTCAGATCCTAACCAGATATCAAACATGTTACAGCAAACTCTCCGTGATAGGTGTTGATGGTATGACATTTAGGAGAAGGAGATAATTGGTTTTCTGGATTTTGAAAATGCTGTTTTGCTTCATCGTCTACTTCTTTTCATTGGCATTTGTTAATAATAATAATAATAATAATAATAACAATAGTAATAATAATAATAACACTTTACGTACATAATTACCAGTTATGTCATACAAAACCGTCCTGATATACTGTCTCTCATTAATTATTGCAATAAAAACAATAACAATCAGCCTCATTCCATTCAATATATGCAACTCCAGCGTCCACCAAATACATGAATAATATATGACGATTCTGTGGTATGATAGTATTATTTCACTATTACACCAGAGCAATATAAAACTATAAATTGAAAATAACAGCCCACCTTTGGATTAAGACAATAAAATCCACTCACCTAGGTCCATTTCGTTTGGCCAGGGGTTGCAAGCTGATGATTCTCTTGTTTATTACGGCAGTACACGAATTGAACTGGTCTATAGGTACATCTGCACTGCGAACTACGAGACTGAGTATTGACCATAAAAATAGATAACAGTGATAGTAACGTAAACACTTTTCATCCGACGACGGCATCTTTAAGTTCGAATTCGATGCTGCACCTTTCAGTTCCTGTGATAAAATGCATCACACAAGAAAGAAGTACGATCAGCTCTCCAAAAGCCAACAATCAAAGGTTACGTGTCGGTCACTTTACATGTTTACTTCCGAGCCGATCATCGCTCTTACTTGCATTACCTTGATTTCATTGTACTGCATTACTGACCGCTGATAGGCTTCCGACCAGCGTGTACAAACCCGATCTGATTGGTTGAGTTATCTTTTGGCAAAGGGTAAATCCACTTGCCGCGTGCTTCGTGCTTTATAGTCTTTAAGGTATCGACGGTTTAGTTGCGTGCGCGCGATGAAGCTGTGGTTATTTTTTCTCATAAGGAGGCATGTAGATTTTATATATATATATATATATATATATATATATATATATATATATATATATATACTGATCATACCATACACATAAAATATCTTGGAGTCTGTTGGACTAGATTATATATAATGCGTTAGAAAGAAAATGTTCCAGATTTTTTTCCAAAAATATACCTTACAATGGATAAATGTGACAAAAAAGTACCGTAAATCGCACATAGTATGTCTGAACCATCTTTAAAATGAATCTATATACAGTATATAACTAACTGTTTTGCGCAGAAACAGCAGCAGGGAGGGCGAACAAGCTCTAATTGGTTCACCTGTATTTCGCCAAAATACGACTTCCTGGGGGATCGCAAAATTGTTTTTTTTAAAAAAATGCTATATTCAGAAAACAACTCCGTCAATGACAAATTGGTTTACCTGTTATCGCTGATAGTTTTTTTTTTCTTCGATGCAACTTAAGGAAAAATGCGCGATCGTCGGTGACGCGTTGAGAGCGTCGCCCTCCCTGCTGATGTCAATTAAAAAATTTATCTAACCCGATTCGATACCGTGTTCGAGGATCGTGTAAATTTATTGTCATAAATCCGTATGGGGTTGTTTTAGCACGACTAAAAAAATTTCTAAACTTATTTATGTCCATATCACCACTACACCAGATCTGATGAATATTTCGTAACGTGTGAGTATCAACTCCGTTAAAGACAGTAAGAATATTACAGTTATCCCTTATCACTTTAGGGATCTGTGTATACCGCTGGGTTACATAAATTACATCTGTGTTTTTGTGTCTACCTCTGGAAAATATCCTGGCGGGATTTGATTGTTTATCCAACATTACATCATCGTAAACAACTAAATTGTTAATTGACCCATCAATATCATCAATACTTGGCGGTTCATTGATGTCAGTTATAAAGTCAACAACATCGTCTCCGCTTAACGATTTTGTGCTTTCATTAAAGTCTTTTAAAACTTCGTAGCAACGCTGATCGTCTACAGATGGAGCTACCAGATATAATTTATCCCACTTCATCCACTTCATTATTAAATTCAACAGTAATTGTGTCTTGCCACTTCCAGATGGACCAATGATAATCATTCGAATAGAATTTAGTAACGCAGCAATATGCTTAACTGGTTCTCGTCATTTTGTAGCAGAAAAGTCAGTGATCTCCATTAGAATAATATAAAATAAATATGGATCTATATTGTGTTAAATGCAGGGCGCACACGCCAACAAGTGATCTAACAACCATTACAACAAAAAATAATAGATCTGCGGTTACGGGCAAGTGTGAACGATGCGGTAATAAAGAAATTTAAATTTATCTCCACTGACAAGTCAGGTGAAAAGTCAAAACCAAAGTCAAAGTCAAAGCCAAAATCAAGTAATAAAAAAAGATACACAGGGGTGACATCGCAGCAAAATTAACAAACATACCTGGGACTCCGTGGGCTAAATACCCAGGAGAAAAACATCTTCCAGGATATAATTACTGCGGCCCTGGAACCCGACTTGATATCAGACTTGATGACCAAGATCAACCAAAACCAGGTGAATATCCGATAAACGCTATTGATAAGGCGTGTCATGCTCATGATGTAGCTTATAAAAGTAAAGATCTGCAGCATAGACATCTCGCAGATGTGAAATTAATTCACGCGTTAAATTCCATCACTGATAAATCTCTCAAGGAAAAATTAGCTAGTTGGTTAATAAAATCCGCAATGAAAGGTAAATTAGCGTTAGGTGCTGGTAATTAATTATACTGGAGTCGATTTATTATTCCCCAAAAGGATACTGGAGGGGTAGCACAGCAATTAGTAAACTCGCTGAAGCAGCAAAAGTTACGCGCGATACTGCTAAAAAGTGGTTATCCAAACAGGCAATATTGCAAATTTACCAACCACCGCCTAAACAAATTCACTTTGCACATTTCAATGTTAGTGTTCCTAATGAAGTTCATCAGGCTGATATATTATTTCTGCCACATAATACTATTAAAATCCGAAGACGTCAAATAAATAACATATAAATACGCGTTAACTGTAGCTGATGCTGCAAGTAGATACAAAGATGCAGAACCGTTAACGACTAAAACAGCATCTGAAGTAGCCAATGCTTTTGAACGAATTTATCAACGAGGTGGTATACGATGGCCAATCTCTTACAAGTTGATCCTGGCAAAGAATTTCAGGGTGCAGTATCATCGCTGATGAAGCAACATAATGTCAACATCAGACGAGGGCATACTGAAATTCACCGTGATCAGGCAATTGTTGAACGATTTAATCGAACACTTGCTGAGCGGTTATTTGGATATCAATACGCGAAGGAATTCATTCAGGACAAGAGATCACGCGAATGGGTTGCAAGATTACCAAGCCTGATAGCTGCATTAAATAATGAAATTACTCGAACAACCAGCATGAAACCTATTAACGCAATTACCAAAAAACATATACCACAACGACGTGATTTTTCAGCACACCCAATACTGGGTGATGTCACTGTTAGATATTTATATGAACCAGGTGAACTTGAAAAAGTTAAAAAAAGAGCGACTGATCCTATCTGGAGCATCACGACACACAAGATATCTAACATAACCAGATCTACTGGTAGACCAGCAATCTACAGGTTGGATTCGACTGCTCCTCAACGTGGATTCACACGTGAACAATTACAAGTAATTTCCGAGGACACACAATTACCGCCTAGATCACTTAACTAGCACCCCTACGCCGGTTGCACTCGAGACAGGTCAGCATCACATTTTCGTGTGTATGACCAAGACTATTATCCTTTCTATCTACGGTAAATTGTCTTGAATTATACAATTACAGCTTACACAATGATTATTCTGCTGTTGCTTCAGTGTCATGATAAATTCAACATCAAGGTCAAATTCTCGATTATTTTTTTTGTCACTCTGTTTGTAACCAGCTAATTTTTTTTCTGATTATATCACTGTTGTTTTCATTATTAATTTCATCAGCCATTGACTCATCCAAAACAATTCTCCGCAGTTGAGATATTATTCTGACTCTGGACACAGCCAAGTAAACTAAGTTTGACCACTCGATTCGATCATCAATGATCCAAACAGCTGTATCAGAGATAGTTAGTCCTTGAGATGAATGTATCGTCATTGCGTATTCTAGGGTCCACGAGGATTTATCGGCGCGCAATGCATTTTCAACAACATTGACATCAACTGCGACAATATCATTCAACACAAGATTCTGCTTCCTCCCTGACTGTCCTGGTATATCAACGTCGATATTCTGTAACCGCGTATCAGCTGGTCTGTAACACAATGGCACTGGCAGTGTTGGAAATTTTTTCTTGTGTAATTGAAATAACTGTTGTTGAAGTGTGTCTCTGACTATCTTTCTACTTGCCACTATCAAATCGTTTGGTCTCCACGTTTTCCAAAAGTCGTTCAAGGAAGTTTCTGAAATTATTTCACGCATAATTTCACTTTGAATTTTATTCGATTGTAGTCTGATTAATGTTTTAAATTCCTTTAATTCTGCATCAAGAGATCTATGATCATCAGTCACTACTTCGTAATAATCAACAAAATTCTTCAACCAATCGTGTGGGGATGGTCCAACAAACGGAGGTGGCTGACCGTGATCGCCGCACATTATCACAGCTGTATTTTTTGTTAATAACCAATCGAGAAATGTTTTTAATGTTTCTAACGGTACCGTACATATTTCATCCCAAATTATAACCTTTGGAATATATTTCTCTCCCATTCGATCTGAAGTGCACACACCACCGCTGTATTTGAAAAAGCTGTGATAAGTACTAGAATTGACTCCTCGTTGTTTCATATCCCTGGCAAGTCTGTGTGTTGGTGTTAGCACAATCATATCTGAATTATGTCGAAATAATTCAATCACTCGAGTTGTCTTACCAGAGCTCCCCGCCCCGTTCAAATAAACGGTTTTGTGTCTGGATACTGGATCATACACAGATGGTGAATTCGACATTTCTGATAATTCTGATTTGCAATAGCTATCTTTAACCGCAACATCTGCGGATTTACAATAACAATGTAACATTTCTGTTTTTATTCTCCATGAACTCCATGATTCATCATTGCTTGTGAAATGAGCCAGTAATTCTGAATGTCTTTTATCGATATAAAATGAATGCGTTGCAACTCTAACTGCAGTGTCAGTAAATCTATTTATCATCGATAGCAAATTTATAGAAACATAAGCGAGCATCGAAGATCTTAAATGTGTGTACTGAGGTGATTCTCCATTGATGTAACTAACAATTGTGCCCAACCGTGTTCCGTCAGACAAGTAAGCGTCTTCCCGATTACAAAGTATATTTCTCGCAGTGGTATCATTAATTATAAAATCTAATTCAACATCATCCATAATCAATCGTGAGTGATGCCGTTTATGGTCATATGCACCACCTTGAGTAAATTTACCGATTATTCTTCTACCAAGATCCTTTGCTGTTTTTTCACTGTTGCTGAGTTTAAACTTAAGAATATTAGAAGCATCATTAACGATGATATCCGCGGACAGGTCCGGATATTTCCGCGAATATTCTTCGATGACTTCATCGACACTGATATGCTCCGGTGTTGGTAACCAAACCGAAGTCTGCGGCCGATATGGTATAATTGCTTCACTGACAACCAACGATATCAATATTTTACTGTCAAGCATATATCGTAATAACACTATTGGCGCCCAAGGTTTCTCCGAGAAGTGTCTGCCAAACCAAACATAATAGCAAGGATGAAGATTCATAGTGAATTCAAACAACGTTACAAGAGCAAATCCTGTCAGATCAAAATCAGGTAATGGGCCATTAATTGATACTCTTACCATCTCATGACAAGGATGACCAAATCTTTTAAAATATCCAGCACATTCGCCCATCCCAAAAAAACTTCCGGGATAACACGCGGTCATATCTACGGAAATCATCTCGCCGATATTATACTCGGTGTTCCACAAACCGCCGTGTCCGTATTCGATACAACTATCCTGGACATCTTCAAGGAACTCAGCATGTGTTGGTCTCCATGAGTTTCTCTGTCTCGCGGCGTGGGCAGCAACTGACGGAACTGTAAAACAATTGGTTAATAACTGCTCAGTATTTTCTGTGTATCTCTGTGCGAGTTTTCTCATTTCTTTGTGGAGAGATTCTTTACGATATAATTCGCCGTTAGGTCTTACAAATTGATCATACTCGCCATCTTCGGAACTTTTAAACAACCACACTGACACGGGGTCGTTTTCGCTTATCCGGCTGATAGCATCAAACATTCCACTCCAAAAACTCTCTGACGAGTAATATCTCACAACACGATTTAGTGGAAATATTGTTACTGCGTTAGTCCAAGCGTGAGCGTTATGGTCAATAATTTCAATTGGTGCTCCATTTCCCTTATTCCCTGATTCATATAAAACCTCCCCCGTTAACGTTTTTACTACCATTGGAAATTTTAATTTACTTGATAACTCAGCTACATCGTTTATTGACGCTCCTGTATCCTTAACCGATTCAGCCCACTTCGCTATTTTTTCACGTCGCAGATCAGTTAAACCGTTTCCACGCTTCGCATTTTTAAAATGTTCCATTACTCCCTCGGCTACACAATTCAGCTTTGAAAATCTCATCGGGGTAAGATCATTAATGTTAGGTCTATCATTTAGCTGTTAGATTCCATAAATGACCGCGGTCACAGGATACGCTCGAGCGTAATATGGTTTATCAATCCCAGTTAACATTCCTGGTTTGGAATCTTTACTTAACAGAGCGGTTTTTCCATTAGCAAGGACAGGGTCACGTTTGTCACGGATAATCCACGTATCGGAATCTGCTTGCACAAAAAACTTTATTCTGAAATGATATTTCTGATTGAGGTAATCGATAATTGTTTTCGCTCGTGCATCACTCATTGTAGTATCAATGACTTCGTCGACGTTGACTTTGTCAACGTTGCGTATAATTTTGAATGTAGACCACACGTGAGATGCTCCATCATTACGAAATTCTTCTTTGGCATCTCTGATAATATCAAACAGACCAGTCAGGGCTTGCCTCCGCGAATCAGGGGTTAGTCTGTCAAGATCGAATCTAGAAGCTTTCCGGGGCTTGATTGCAGATAATCTCTCAAACTCTTCCATATTATATTTAAGGCAGACATTTAAATAAGAAATGAATATATAATGCCTCAAACCAATCAGTGCAGGTGGCTTAAAGTGGGATCTGTAACTCCTTGCAATAAATCCTGTAGAAAAGAATTCTGCGGGGAACATTCCCAAAGTGTTCGAAAAGGAAGTTTGGGACCAATACCGTGTCTGCGATGTGGTGTTGGGGTCAGGGTAAAACACAGTTATGTGCAAGTTGCGGGGGGAAAAGATATCGTGAACTTAAGCGATATTATAACAAAACAAAATAACAATGATGCGCTGAAATGTGAGCGCGATTATATAACTAGATTTCAGACAAATTATAAATTAGACAAATGACATTATTATTGTATAATGAATCAAGAATTTGTCCGACACCCTGTCATCAAGAATTACGAAGCGAATCGTAATGGTGATATTAGAAATTGTAGGTCGAAAAAAACAGATGGTGCTGTTAATAATGCTGGTTATCGTATGTTCAACGTTGGGAATAAAAGAACATATTACAATCACAGGTTTGTATTCGAATGATTCTTTGGAGAGATTAAAGACGGCCTTGTGATCGATCATATTGACGGACAAAAACTTAACAATAATTTCTCTAACCTACAAGCTATCACACAACGCGAGAATGTTGCACGTGGAATAGCTGGTCGGTTTAAGAGCATTGGAAAGAGAGCGGTTTAATCTTTAAATATAGCGACCGGTGAAAAGATAAATTTTCAGTCAATGAACGCGGCTGGCAGGTATTTCTGCATTAACCAGAGTTCAGTCCAACGTGTTGCAGAAAATATAACCAAATCAATTTTTTCATACAAGTTTAATAGCTGGATTTCGTTTTCCTATGTAGATGCAGATAATAGAGTCGTGCAAATCGTGAGTTAAACCCCTGGGAAATGAAGTCAGGTACGTGGAAAAGAAATTGAAAGTAGATGTCAGTCTGGTTGCACTGACAGTAAAAAAAAATATTTTTTACCTGCATCAATCTGATTTTTTTTTACCTACATCAATCAATCTGACCTGCATCTGATGAGTTATCTTCACTTGTATCAATCTTACCTGCATCTGATGAGTTAAATAATATTTCCTTAAGCCGATCAAATTTAATGCAGGAATGCGCGTAATTTAAAATCTGATCTCTGTCACATGTGATCACACAAATACGTTTTTGCCGCAGTTCATCTAACTGTCCCTGCGTTAATAAAAGTCTTCATTACCGAATACATCAATAACCAAATCAACTGTGCTGACCGGGGACTGCATAAACACATCTTTGATGTAGTTTTCAAGTGTTTGCTTGTCGTGAATAAAAACCTTCACGTTCTGGTACATTATATAATACTCGTTTGATTAATTGGAAATCAGGGTCTGTCAGGAAAAATAAATTTCTTATTCTGAGCGACAGTAAAAATAATATCCACGCTGACTGTCAGGATTTTTTTTTAATGAGATTTTTAGGATAGAAATCCTTAGGATAAAAGTCTTAAGACAAAATCCTTGAAAATCATGGATTTGAAGATTTTTAGAATAGAAATCTTTACGATGAGATCTTTACAATGGAAATCCTTAGGATTTCACAAGTAGATTAATATGTAGCGTTTAATGCCTTAAATCCAGAAGGTGGCCAGATTGGTCTGTTAGTTTGAAATTTATTCTTGATAACAGTGGATTATAACACCTTAAATAAACCGGATTGATCGGCTCTTGCACAATCAGATATCCAGGTGGTATATCTTTCGGGGTGAACGAATAAAGAACAAATCCTTCCTTGGCTTGATTTGATACTGTTGTGTCCGTGCTGTAGTTGCCATCGATTACATCACATACAAGATTGACCGCGACCACAGGGGTTATATTTACAATTTCCGGGGATACATGTCGCCCTGTCCCTTCTGGGTCATTGTTGTGCCGGAGAATAGTTGCCGGTGGCAGTGTTTTTCTCCACGCAGCGAGTATGTCGGGAAAGAACTCATCAATGATTTTGGTGGTGGATTTTTTTAGTTCGTCTGCGTTATACCCGGGAAATTTAAAATTCGGTAAATCAGCCTCTGTTGTTTTGTAATAATGAAGAAAGCTTGGTTTATGTGATTGAATTGCTGTTGTTATAAGTCTTTGATGAATAAATTCAATATCAAATTGTATTTGATTTAATATTTCTATTTGCTTAATGATTTCACTTTTTGTCGACGACGCGTCAAGGAGATACTCGGTTAATAATTGACGTATTTTTTTTTTGTTGCGATTCATGCTTGCGACTAATATCTTCAAAAGTAATTTTGATATCTTACTCGATATACGGTCGTAAAGGTAATCCATAATACCACTCCAATTTATAAGCACGTGATGGCATGCTATAAAGTACGCTATTGTCCGGTTTAATATTTACACCTTTCCATAACGGATTATTTTCATATTTTGGGATATAACCATGACACGATCTTTTATCAGTGACATAATCAGACTTTTTCGGTTGTGGTGGCAGTGGTTTTTCTGACGGTGGAATTTCAGGCCATCCTAACACTGTTCTGATCGAACTCTGATATACATCCACAGCGTAGTCTGCAGTGCTTATTTTGATTGCAGAAGACAGCGTTGGTTCATGAACGGTTATTTTTATCTTGGATTCTTTTCCTGTGATATTTTTTATTCGACGTTGTAATTCCTCATCGATTTCTTCGATTTGATAAGACCCGGTTGGTATCCCAATGACGTTCCAGTCGGGTGTATCATCGGGTCGGTTTTTATTTGCAAACACAAACGAATTATTCGCTGATAATCCACCGAACGATTTTGATCTGATATTGGGCCAACGGTAATATACACGTAATTGTGCTAGTGCGATTTCTTTTACGGGAATCGCAGTTGGAAAATTAATACTAAATTCAGGGTTAGTCGAGCTTACCGTTATCATCGAAGTTCTTTGAGGGTTTGTATTTTGAAGTAATTCTGTCATTATCTATCTTTGTTGTTTTTAAATGGCGGGTGCATTCCTCGTATATCTTAACCATTAACGCGAATTCGGAATCTGATATTGTTGTATCGTCGATGCTTGATGATATCAACGACGACAATTTTGAGTATGCGGCTGTTGCTGTGTTTAGTTGTATGATATAATCGCGCAATTTTGTGCTCGTGCATGAGGATATTTTTTTCGCGATTATATTAAAAACCCCTGCGATGGCAGTTGATGAAGAGACGCATATTGTTACTGCGATTGTTACTGGTGTTAGCGCTGATAATACTACTCCGGTGGATGCAACTAACGCGGATACTGAGTATACTAACGTATCCAGAATGATTACACGTCGTTTATATTTTTTTACTTTTAGGTTGTATTTGTCGATGAAGGTTTTTAACTCTGATTGCCATTCGCGTACTTGATCGTATCTATATTGTTGCGCATCTAATGTTGTCGTTGACGCTGTCAAGGGCGCTCTTTATTATTTTACGCAGTAACCAATTGAGGTGTTACAGCTACAAATTCCAAACACCACCAATAAGATATTGCGTTTAATGTCTTATCGGCTGCTTCCAGTATAAACTCTTCTTAGGTTCCGCTATTTATTATTACAGTCACAACCCCGGAAAACCTGTCAGTGGAATGTCGCCAGGGATATGTTGTGAAAATCTCAAATTTTGCAGCACTGAACACAGAAAACCTGTACACGCCAGTGGCTGTTACGGTGTATTTGATAGTATTATTTTGTTTAGACCATGTTGCAAACCCAGATGATACCGTGTACACTATGTTGGTAAAATGCCCGGGAGTAACTCCAGGTGGAATTTTAATCAAACTGGTTTTGTTAACGATCTCAGGAATCCCACTTACGATATCTTGTTGTGTTTGTTTGATCGTGTCAATGATGGTTTTGATATCAGAAAGATTTATGTCAACGGTGTGCGGAGCACCGAAGAATTCTTCTGCGGTTTCATTAATTTTTTGAAAGTTTCTACGAAGCCTTGAAAACGCGTTTACGTGAACGTCATACTCGGCCCGCAGCGTGGATATTTTACTGTCTATGGTGTCGATGTATAATTTGTTTGCGGCGTCGTTGTCAAATTTTGGAGTTGTTACAGCTACTATTTTGTTCCCGTTCATGTTGAATTCACCTGTCATTGTGTCACCGGTGTTTTTTAAACGATTTGATAATAACGCTCCTAGGGTTGCAAAATGCGCGTCAACATATTGTTTGTTTGAGGCATCTTCCGGGGATGTTGGATTTCTTAACACTGTTATCTTGTTTCCGTTCATGCTGAGTTCACCTGTCATTGTGTCAACGGTATTTTTTAAGCGATTCGCTACAACTTTTTCATCTCGTCTCTGATGGTTGTAAACGATACACTTGAATCCCTGATTTTTCCGCTGTCAGTAAACACAGGAATGTTGTCCGGGACAGCTCCAACAACCCTGAGAACTATGTCATTCAATTTGATATTACTAGTGTTTAGCTTGCCATGTCGATCTTGAAAAATAACAACCTCATCTGGGTCTATCCCGGATAACGATTAAAGATTGTAAATTTCATCTTTGGTCGCATATTTTGATAAATCTACATCACCGCGTTTTTTTTTTTATCTTTGCTTAGATGAGAGATCTTCCGTAAATATCTACCATTATTCTTTAAGGATTGTTTAAAATGTTAAATCGGCCCGCGGTATACTTGTGCACGACTTTGTGAGGCGGTTTGGTTGATTTTGATATCGCGTCAAGAACATTCATTACTTCACAGCCACATATTGGTGGATCAGTTAGCGTTTGTGTTGGTAGCGTTGAATACCAGACTGGAATGGGAATTGGAGTACTTCGTGCGTATTTGAGGAATTCAACTGGCGGTGCTAACCCATACGAATCGAAATAGATAATTCCACGTGGATCGATTGCGTAAGCAACCCAATGAGTTCCAGGGCGTTCGCTGTTATCGAGATTAATAATTCCAGTTTCTGGATTATTCGGTTGTTGTGGTAATTGATCTCGCATAAAAACACCTCTGAAATTTTTTATTTTAAGTTGTTTAGCAGCATCGAGCAAATCAAAATTTGGCATCGATGCGTGCAATACTTCGTATTGTGTTAAAACCGTTTTGGGTACCATGAAGGTGGAGTTCCTGGAAGTCTTAGACCCTCTCCTTTTTTATATCCTTTTCCAGTTGCTTTCTTTAATGCCATTCCAGCAGCTGTCCCAACAGCTCCTAACGCGGCTGCTTTTGCGACAGCTGGGGCAGCAGCAGTTATCAGCGCTGGTATTGCTGTGAGGAGTGGAAATATTCCACCGGTTTTAACCATATCCTTGATAGGTTTTGAAACGAAATCAAGTTGAACTCCGGTGCTTGCTTGCTTTGCTTTATTGAAATGTTTTAGTTGGGTTTTAGTCAGCGATAACTTATTTGGGCCACCATTAGCGATTTGATCATTTTTTAGTGTTATCGTTGCCCCACACACACTCGCGTTCTTTGATTGTAATTTCTTTACCTGACCAGAAGTCAAAGTAACATTAACGTGACTATATGACATTTTATAATAAACGCGATTGATCTAATTGTCTACATATTTTCCACTGGTGCATCAATAACTCACATTCGTCCGCCAACACCTTCAAGTAACATTGTTTTATCACTAAGTATAACCGCAATTGCTCTAGCGCCTCCAGGAACTTCCGGTGGACCAACTACTCTTACTGGTGCTCGAGCTAAGCGAGCCCGAACGGTTATATCAACGACAGATTTTCTGAATAAATCCAAATGTTCCAACGAAACGTAACAGATCGGATGCAACGTTGTAAAATCACGCTGAGATATTTGCAACCCACTGTCAACTTTGATCACGCCCATCATAAGACATCAATCGATAATATGCACGCACAACATCATTGTTTTCAAAATCCAGATTTATATCTTCAGCGGGCTCTTGATGTCCGTTTATTCTTAACGAAACCTCAGAAACTCCAAATGGGTCAAATGTCATTGGACTTTCTTCTTGGTTATTTATTCTATGATTTGCCTGAAACGCGATAAATATATGTCGTGGCGCTGACACCCCCTGTTGTGATCCTATTTGCTACCTGAACAACCCAGGTGCGTTAACAGAAGTGCTATCTGTTGTCATTATAAGCCATGACAATATTGATTTTCCACCCTGATTCATAAAAGAAAGTAGCCGTTGTTCTTCAGTGACCGATGGAGTCATTGTTGGCATCCACAGAGATAGTTTTGATAACACTACCTTACCAGGATCAACTCCATCAGCTCACCATATTGCATCATTGTCAGAGTTTTTTTCTGACGAGTACAACTGCATGCTTAGCACCAAATATAACCTTTCGGACATCTCTACAAAATCCAAAAATATGAGATAGTGGAATCGCGCATGAAAATTCTTCATTGTCGTTTAACATCATTCGACGCACGGCAAAACCCAAGTTGAAATCATCATTCATTGATGCAACTGCATCCCCAGCCGCATTCATCCTTACATTTCTGTGTTCTGGATGATTAGATGTGTCCTTTACAAACATCATCGTTGGACCAGCCGATTTTGTATAATCATCGGAATATCTTGCAAGACCAAGTATCTTCGTGGCAACGTCGACGTTTTCTAAACACGATTCAATATGTGGCTCTGTTAAATAGCGCCATCACACCGTTATTAACAAAACCAGTACGATCACCTATTTCATATCCAGTACCATCCGCTTTTACGATTCTACCTACGACTTCAGTATAAGCTTCACTGGGCAGAAAATATCTACTTGTATCATGAACTTGAAATTCAATTCTCCCCTGCGCGTTAGGTGTTTTTGCATTATAGGAATAATATTGATAATCGCGCAAGGATTCATCTTTTCTAACTGGTTTATCCATATCAAATGCTACGTTCGATACACATTGAAACATCTTATTTTAATGGTGTTGATTTAAATCATCGTCTAACACGAAGACCACTTCCTGCTATTAAACTCAAAGTTATATTTTTTTCTGTTTCTTTGGAGAAAGGCATACCAACCTGTTGATTTATTAGTGCTGCTAGTTTTTGATTTGCAGCCTGATTTATTACTTTACATACATCCGCAGGCATAACCTCTGTGTTTGTAATTTTACTGGTTGCTGCCGAACCATTTTTCGCCGTTGTAATAATTGCATTATTCTGTCTTTGATTGACGAAAACGCCTTACCAGCAACATCACTAATCGCGCCAGGAGCTTTTTCGCGAATAATATCAATAGCTTTTGCCGATAATTGTTTTGCAATTGGCCCAGCCTTTGGAGCTATTCTTGTAAACAATCCCTGAATAACATTTCCAAGTCCATCTCCGTAATACGCACTGTAGACAGGATATCGCGAATTTACCACCCTAACTCGTTGGGGCGTGTGATGAGAGTCATGTATGATCATCTTATCTAATTATTATTTATCTAATCGCTGTAATCGTCAACGAGCTCATCAATAAATTCTCGGTAAATATCAGCCTCAATGATACCGCCTTGAAATAATCGTTGACAAATACCAGCCGCTTCATTAATGATTTCCGGAGAATTATTCCCAGCTCGTTTACCTCCTATGAGAATTTCAAGTCGTTCTACGTCAGAAAGAACACTGTTAGGACAAGGAATAAAACCACTTCCTGAAAACTCATCACCGGATTTTTCACCCGGGTCGGGCGATGCTTGTCGTCGTCTCCGTGACCGAGGTTTCCGCATTGATGTTTTAGCCCTTTTTAGTTCATTAACTTGACTAACAAAATTATCAAATTCGAGCTCATGTTCACCGATGATTCTTGGAATATCGTTAAGCTCACGAAATACTTTTGCGTTCCAATCCTGTTCTGAAGTATTACGAAATTGTGGTTTTAGTAACTGACTTTTTGGTCGATATCTCGTCGCCGCAAACTCAACAGGATCCTTTAATATTTCCTTGTAACCTTCCTGAGTAAAATATTTTGTTTTTATTTCTGGTTTAGGTAGTTTATCGACAATATTTTTACCATCATCGATTTCGGTGCGTGTTTGATTATCAGCCTCTACAGCTTCAGCAATTTGGGTCGGCAGGGTTTTGATAACATCTTGCGATGCCGCCGTAGCCTCCGCAGCTTTTTTTTATGATAATTGAAGAATACCCTCCTTGTCAGCCTCGATATCCCCTACGATACCCGTCACAATTTTACTGGTATCTTTTGTAATGGGTTTAAATAACTGTTCTGCACCTTCTGTAAACTCAACTTGCGCTTCTTGTCTTGCTCGAAGTTTTTCTTTGACAGCGTCTCTTAGCGGTACATATTTTTTAATTGCTTCTAGCCGCTCTCGAGCTAATCTAGTAGTATACGCTTCTCCAATATTGGCCATTATTTGTTATAAAAATTTTTTAATTCATAGCAGCAGGGAGGGCGACGCTCTCAACGCGTCACCGACGATCGCGCATTTTTCCTTAATTTGCATCGCAGAAAAAAAAACTATCAGCTATAACAGGTAAACCAATTTGTCATTGACGGAGTTGTTTTCTGAATATCGCATTTTTTTAAAACAATTTTGCGATCCCCCAGGAAGTCGTATTTTGGCGAAATACAGGTGAACTAATTAGAGCTTGTTCGCCCCTCCCCCGCATTTTCTTTTACAAAATGACCTTGATAATTGACTTTTTACCCTAAAATCGAACGACCGGCCTCTGCCTGACTTAAAGCCACCTTGAAAACTGACCTTTGATCCCAAAATCGATAGGCTTTTGCCTTAAGATACATAGTCCTAACTATGTAGATACGTGAGAACTAATTACTAGGTCGTCATGCTAGTGTGTCTGCTACACACGAGTGCATATAACACCGACTGGGTCACATCATTTTTTGGTGATGTGTGCTTAGGCATGAGGGAATATGGGCTCGTGTGCAGGCAAGGCAATGGGTGTCGGACCTAGGTTCGAATCTCCGTAGAGTACAAATTAAAAATTGTCCAGCCTGCATCATAGTATTATGAATAGAAAATATATATATAATATTTCAGCCTTAAGATAAAAATGTATATAGTTTAATTAATTTTCCTAATTGTAAGATGAAAGAAAAGAATGTAAGAAAAGGGATAAAAGGGATAAATAGTAAAACAACAATTGTTTACATAATTTTTGAAGATAATATATAAATATATATGGATAATATTGGTACATCTATACAACAAATATGAGAGCATGCATACATATGCATTTTAGCAGCAGAGAGGGTGACAGAGCGCTTGCTTTAAAGTCCATTTATGAACATAAAACCTCGTACGAAAAAAATGAGGAAAACAAAATAGACCAATAACATCAAACCGAAGCCTCTAACTAAAACCGAGAGTTTCTCTAATTGTTTTATTATGTTTTGTTTTGTTCCTTTGTCGGTCGTAATTTTTCAAAATTTTGTTTACCCGTCGGGACACTCATTTGTGGTCGCACCCTCTCTGCTGCTTTAAATGTGTGAGCAATTAAATCAGTATTATATGAATAATGGAATCTTAGACTAGTACATTAGCTAGAGAAATATTAGAAGCAATCAGAAGATATCTTCCTGTTCGTCGTGCTCTCAAACGAAAACTGCAAGAATATCAAGAAGCACAAGTTGAATATGCAGAAGATAAAGAACAATTTTTAAACCAATTATCGAACCAACCAAGAAAAATTGTTACAGCAATTGAGGCTGTTCAAAAAACGTTTGAGACATTGCCTATTGATATTGATGGCCGTGTACAAGCAGCTCAACCACCACCCCAACAACCTCTTCAGCCACAACCTGAAATTCAACCACAACCTCTGACAAAAGTTTAAACTAACATTATGGATAAATTTACGCCGGAAGGTATTGCCGATATCCAAAACCCAAACAAAATACTTGATATTGCCGCGTTTGCATATCGTAATGGAAATAAAAATGTGAAACCCGAATATATTCAAAACTTTAAAATGTTCCAAGTAGAATAGGACTGTATATCGTGTCTCTACTGGTATTCAGCATATCAGATTTAATAAAAATGTTAATAATGTTAACGTTTTCAACTAGACAGTAGATGAGCGTACTAGACAATCAATTCTGGAAAGGAGACAAAAAGAAGAAGAAATGAAATTGCAACTTGAGGAAGCTAAACAATCAAGGAAACAAAGTGAAAAAGAAATGAAGTCGAGACTTAAAGAAAAATTGAACGAGAAAGAAAACAGAGAGAAGAAGATTTGGAATTTGGAGAAATTAGACAAAGGAAGGAATTACGTTCATAACTAAGTAAGAAAGAAGCAAAATGGAAATTATTCTCAGGGAAATGGGAGAAGGAAGCAGATAAAACAACAAGTGAGGAAGATTGAGAACCTACAGTAGAAGACGTAATTGATGAAACTTATAAAAAATATCTTGGCCCATAAACTGGAACTGGTTTATGAATTTGTCATGACATTGTTCTTGCTGATGTTAATCGATTAGAAATCCTGATCGAAGGAAAACGTGCAGGAAATAATTCTCCAGAAATTATTAATGAAATATCTGATATTTGTCGAAGATTATATACAGGCAGTGTTATGGATCGTAACATTTATCATCCTTTTATTAATGAAATTGTCGATGATTATTACAGCGACTGAAAACAATTAATTAATCAACTTGTAATTTAAAAAAAAAAGGATTTTTACACAATGCTCAACGTGGACCTGTAATACACACTCTACTATCCACACAAACGTACGCATACAAACACAATATATACTATCCACACAAAAGTACGTGAACACATACAAACCCAAAATATACTATCCACACACGGGAAGGAGAGAAAAGAAACCCAACCCAAAATATACTATCCACACACGGGAAGGAGAGAAAAGAAACCCAACCCAAAATATACTATCCACACAAACGTACGCGAACGCATACAAACACACACTCTACTATCCACACACGTGAAGATGGAAATAAAACCATAAATTACAAATCCACACAAACGTACTTGAACGCATACAAACCTAAAATATACTATCCATACAAATGTACGCGAACGCATACAAACACACACTCTACTATCCACACAAACGTTCGTGAACGCATACAAACACAATAACTACTATCCACACAAGCGTACGCGAACGCATACAAACACACTATCCACACAAACGTACGTGAAAGCATACAAACATAATATCTACTATCCACACAAAAGTACGTGAACGCATACAAACACACTATCCACTATCCACACAAACGTACGTGAAAGCATACAAACACAATAACTACTATCCACACAAACGTACGCGAACGCATACAAACACACTATCCACTATCCACACAAACGTACGTGAAAGCATACAAACATAATATCTACTATCCACACAAAAGTACGTGAACGCATACAAACCCAAAATATACTATCCACACACGTGAGGGAGAGAAAATAAAAAACCAACACACAATCTACTATCCACACAAACGTACGCGAACGCATACAAACACACACTCTACATCCACACACGTGAAGAGGATAAAAACAAACCCAAAGTTTAAAATCCACACAAACGTACGAGAGCGCATACAAACACACACATATATCAGGAGTCAGTGTTTATAGTCATACTACTCCACATTCATACAAATTGGCAACTTGAATAGTTTCTTTTCTTGAGATCTTGTTAGTCTTAAAAAGGTCTTGGTTTTGTCGAACTTCAGATGCAACAGCTTAATTCTAACACCTCCCAGGCAGGCACCACAGCTACAACGGCAGTTCCAATCGTGCTCCCAATATACAGTTGTTCGCGGGAGCGCAGACGTGGCTTGAGTGCCTTCACTATCTTGCTCCTCCGTTTGAGGGATAGTGAAGACTTGTTTCCTTCTCGTATGCCATATTCATGGAAGCTGTGGCCTCCTTATTTCTTCTTCCCATGGGATCACGGCTCTTAGCACTGGTGGTAGTAGTTGTTGTGGCTGTGGCAGCAGCTGACGTTGCATTTGTTGGGGAGGCGTCCTCACTTCAGGCTTGACCTCACACAATGGTTTAAGCATGAGGTGAGGTAGAATATTTTCCTTCTCCTTTTTGTTTATTTTGCTCTTCCTCTTCTTCGTCAAGCGTGGCACATGCCTTAATTGTCTTTATGGCCAGCTCATCCAGGAGGCGCCCGGCATACTCCTTATGCTTTTTGAGTTATAAGAGTTTTGAAATCCTGCTCATTTTTAAAATTGATGATTCAGCGATGGGTAGACAGACTAACGAGCGCTTCCCATTATTTTTGTCAAGCGCGGACGTGAATGAAAACATTCCCGATACCAAAACTTGCAATACCCACATCATTACCAAGTAAAAACATGGAATGCGCGGACCTAACAGAAACACTCACTCATGTTTTTAAGTACACTCACTAATTACAGATACAAGCACATACCGACTAAATGACATCCTAGAGAAACGAAGTAATTATAGAATTATAGACACACTTCTATTTTTGACATAAACAAAGAAATGAAATGCTTATATACAAACTTCTCTTTTTAACGCACAAACAAGCACAAATACACAATTTTTTGGCAATTTGACTAGTATCTCTTTTCTAGAGGATTGGAGTAGCCCTAAAAATGTCTCTTTTGTAGATGGGGATTATTGAAAACTTGTATCGTCTAAGATTGTGTCCCCGTCTGATAGCAGGCTTTCCTACAGAATAGGGCCTGCTTCTTCGGAAAGAGGAGAACTCTTTCGGGTCCACGCGGTAGTCTATAAATCATCTGTCTGGTCCATGCTGTTGCCGCTGCTGCTTGTGTTCTCTGTGCTCTCTTTGCTTCTGAAGTCTCTACTTATCCGTCCATTCTTCTTTCTTCTTCTTGATTTCCTCTCTAAAGAGCTCTTCTAACAGGCCTTCTGTCACTTTTAACATTCCGATACTCTCTACCTCTTCAGGATTCGGTATCACATTTTGACTAACACGATGTAAATTCACGTAAGCTTCGTTCAGCTTAGCTAGTCTTGAACACATCTTCATAAGATGCTGATTCAACAATGGATCATCAGACTGAATGAATGAATGAATGCGTTGAATTATAGAGGTGTGCGTCTATATTAGACATGTACCTCTGGTTAATGGTGCCAATGGCACCTTCTTGATTACTCCTGAGGGAAGGAATGGTGCCACATCCCCCAGGCTTTTATGTACTCAAAGAGTACTTCTTGATTATAGCCGTTAGGCTGTAAAACTTTTTTGTTCTTAACAATCTAAATGTAAGGCTCTTACATGAGTGGGAACAGTGAAAGCACGCACTCATGTTTGTAAAGTTGGATTAAACTGCCCCAGGTGTCAACCCAAGCAGTATGTGACGCACGCTCCGATTGGTCGGCTGCGATGACGTCACATTAGGACACCTGGTCGTGTGGCAAGTGGAAATCGTTTCACATCTTGCCACGTTTACGTAGTCCGAGCATGGTAGAGGAGGAAAGGCACTCAGCAAGCCAGCCATGGATGTTGTGTACTTCCTGAAACGCTAGCCCGTACTTATTTCGAATTAAGTCCAGTTGTACTAATGGACAATGATCTATACCAATAATGTGTAAGCCACCTCTGCAATTAATCAAATTAAGAAAGTTATCAATTTTGAATAAATTTTGACGAACAAGTTTGAATTTAGTGTACAAAGTGTACATGAAATATAAAAAATGAAACCAATCAGTGAAGTCTGAACGACTTATATCAGTTTGAGTCAGGCATAGTTTAAAATTGAGTATAAAAATTTAGACGGCGGTACCAAAATAAGTCAAATTAGGTAGTTATGAAATAGATATTATTAAATTGGTTCTCTAGCCAAAATGAGAACCCAACATTCAACCAGGCAATTTGATACGTTGCTCGACCTTTTCAAATCGAGTTCAGGAACGTCACCAGGTCCGGTTTGGTCTCCACTGAGATTTTTATCAGCTCCGACATTTTCCGGCATCAGCGTTAATACTGTGCTATTTCGCAAGTTTCTGGTTTTCCGTTACGTTCAACGGTTGAGAATGGCTGGGTCGTTAGGTTTCCGTGGGCTGCAGGCTCCGTGTAAATGGTCGCGCCACCTTTTTTGCTTATTTGATGCTGGTTAGTCACGGCCCACGTGTCGCAGCTAAGTCCACTCCTCACTCCCTCCTCTTCTCTAAAATTCCTAGTAACGAGCGCTCCGGTTTCTTTTCTGTGTCGTTCGGTCTCCCAGTGTAACTCCATGCTGCAATGCCCTTTGTGCTCCATGTTGAATTACCTATTCTGCAATGCCCCTTTTGCTGCATGTCGAATCTATTGTGGCTAGCGGCACGGTAGTAGGCTGCACTGCACTGCTTCGTAGCACGTGGTCGGCTGCCTTGCACTGCTCACGATGTTCACCGGTCGACGTTCCCTGGTTGAATGATGATGAATGGAATGAATGGTGATCATCAGACTGGAGATTGCTTTATAATGTTCAAGCGCGGACGCGATAGAAAACATCCTTACGATTCTCATTGGGTCGGAGCCCCCATACTAGGTGATTTAGGGCGAGGGATAGAGAGAAGTCAAAGAGCATGTATATTTATTTTTTTAAAAATTGGAAACAAATGACAGACACATTTTTATTTAAATAACAAACAACCAGCAATTAACCATAATACAAACAATTTTTCAAACAAATTATTTTTCACAAGGTTGGCAACGTTATGAAGTCAAGCTAGACTTCAACTGATGGAAGTCACTTGGTCATTGATGTATACAACGCGTCCTATCCAAAGACAAAATATAGCCATAATGGTCTTAAAACCATCGATCTACTTTTGTCATTGTTTATAGAAGAGTGTGGATCAAAATAAGTCTTTACATTTTCTAAAGAATATCCAAGACTGTGTTGATGAAGAAATTATACACAATACTGTCCACACACCATGAAATCTGTGCCTTGTAATTTCACATTATTGAATCGTGACGTCTGGGCATTTCTTCTCATAAAGTCGACGATGTCTTCCAAAGGTGACAATCCACATGAATCAAAATATTCCACACAACCCTATTTAGGAAAGTAGAGGGCTACCCGGTGTTGATGACATAAGCTTCATGGTGTTGAGGCTTGCAATAAGGCAGCTCATCTTTAGCACACACGACAGGATTCAAAGAAGCAGTGTACGAACTGTTGTTTAAAAGGTAATAAAGTTCCCAGGTATCCATTTTTGTGTTACTTTGTTTTTCTGTTTTTTACTCCAGGTAATGATAAGTCATCAATTCAATCCTAACTTTATGCTTGAAAATCTGACAAATAACCGTTTTGTGGCTTCGTCTGCAGACTCTGAGCCAAGAGAGCTTCGATGTGATTGATCTCTAGAGCCATCTGTGGAGAAAAGGAATGATCACGTAAGTCATTATACAACTGATGCAACACTGCATCTTCAGAGATAAGACTGCAAGCTTCGTCCAGATACTCGTCCAATTTTTCTTCTTGACTCAGGATCGCATATTTATCGTGTTGATTGGGATGATCGTTTTGACATCCATATAAATCTTTCTTGATCAATTCCATCATTTTTTCTGCCAGGTGTTTGGCATAACAGGAGACTAAATGGTGTTCTTGTTCTGGCCATCTGGACTTCATAACTATGTCCTCTTCGTCTTTGTCTTGGGGTTCTACTTCCACGGATCCTCCCAATCCATTTTCATAGATTCTTCACCATTCAGACGGATAACAGTCGTCCATAGTTTCTAACAATCTAGAATGATTTTTTTTTCAAACTGTTGATTTCTATGGTACTATCAAATTCGGCATACAGGATGACGTTCACCGTGTTGTTTAAGGGTATTGGCTTTGCAAACTGAAGTTCCGCACGAATATAGGGTGGAAATATCCGACGTCGCTGCCTTGGTCTAGAGTGAAATCAAAGGCCCACAAAGTTTAACCTTCTGCATAATTGTCGCACGTAATGCCGTGACTCGTGTTGGTTCCTAACTGTACGGTGGCTTCGTACAGTCACAAGTACGATCTCAAGTAATTCTTCTTCTCGTCACTAAAGTCAAGTTCAAAGGTTATGGTACACAGTGTCTTGCCATCGCGACTGACTTTGATCTTGGACACGGTGTAGTGCTGCAACTCAAAGGGATTACCTCGAAGGTTCCATTGAAGACTGTATTTTTGACGATACCAATGACCAAACGTTTGGGTAACTGTCCTTGGAACAGATGATCTTGGATCATCGATTGATGTCCAGCGGGAACGGTGAAAGTTATAACTTCCACGCGTCGTTTCAGATGCTTAGCGGTCGTTCTGCTCAAAGTGTGACTGATGTCGTTTCTCACTTTAGGTAACACTTTCACGCGTCGCACGAAGAGTCTGGCGTCTTGGATGATGGTTTTGTAATAGCATCACTTATCAAATAGAAAGCGTTACTGATACAATTCAGTCTCAGACGGACATCCACTCCATTCAACAAACACTTCTCCTGCAACCATATGACTAAATGCTAACGATCCATCATTTCTAAAAGTTTGTTGTGTCCTTTGAATTTGTTTCTTCGTTTTATAAATCCCTTGTTGTGGGCTTTCTTTGGATCCGTTTCGGTTTCGTTAAATCTGCCTCCAGTGTCAGGTTTCCATACCACTAAGCATCTAGACGGGTCTTCTTGGCTTCTTTTCCGTCTGTCAAGAGATTTTCCAGGTACTCTCGGTAAGGGTAATTGTCCTTGCTGATACTGACCAGTTTGTTATTCAAGTAAATATCCAATCCACTGAACAAGGATTGCGTGAAATTGTTGATGGGGGCTACTTTATCACCGTTCTTTAGATCGGGACCGTCCGTCGATGTGAAGATCACTTTCACATTCAAGTACAAGTAACTGCTAATCAGATCGATTTGATCTTCTTGCTGTTCTTTGATTTAAAACTCGATGAAAGAGGAGACGGGATGAAATTCGATCCATTGGGATTTTTGCATCGTCATCATGGTGGGCAGCAAACAGTTCCAGTTTCGACTTGGAACAGGCACAAGACCATCGGTGCATCATTTCTTTCTTTCTTTCTCACTGAGATTCTTTAAATAATCGAAAACGTCTAAGTCTCGGACAGTTCTTCTTTTCAGAGACTTTCTAGCCTTGTGGGTGTGACGGCTTCTGAAGGGGTGTTTTCGTCGTCTCTTTCTGCCTTGTCCATGCTATGGCGTTAGGGAAGCAGGAAAGACTGACTGAACAGCGTCCACGGCATTTATAGGAGTTTCTCGTCGACCCAAAATTTCTTTACCCGTTTGAAGCAAGAAATTTTTCCTGCTCTCAAGAAATCTTCTTTGGGGTTTTGTTTGTCGATGATGACATTTTGGAGACATTCTTTGCCGTGCGTCAACGCGGCATCTTTCAAGGCGTACAATCTCCGTGTCACCATTGGCTTCAACATGGGCGCCGCCGAATGAAAGGCCGATTTTAGCATATCTCCAGCACCATGTCCTCGCTGTCGAGCGACGCCTCGGTACACAGGATACGTGACTTACAAGTTGTTAGGGAATCGTTTTCGAAAATGGAGTTGAGCGTGACATTCCTTTTGGTGAATGGATAATGTTGTCTCAGATCTTCTTTTATAGTAATGTTGACAGTGTCGAAATATGACTTGCTGACTGGAAAATAGTGAGGATTTACAAATTCGCGGTGAACATGATAGGTTTTTCCATCTTCCTCGTCAGTGTTCGTGGCAGTATCCACTTTGAAAGGAATAACACACAGTAACGGTACGGAAGTGTGCCCCACCACATTGTACTCCACTACATCGGAGTACACAAAGATAAAATTGAGTCCTTGGTTAAGTTCTACCGGGGAACGAAATAAGTTGGTAAAAGAATCGTTGTCGGAAATGGTTGGTAATTCGTTTTTCTTGATTATTGCCATCCTCATCTCCATGTCACCACCCAAAATGTCAAACAAATCAGGACAAAATAAAATGGACACCAATTTACCCTCCGAAATTTTCATCAGTTTCGACAAGCCACTTTATGGTACTCAATGGTGACACTTGTTCTGACACTCTCCAAAGCTTTGCCAAACTCTACATTGAATCTGAAAGCAATCGTCCTCACTTGTTCGTCATGAACTTTGAGCGCTAAATTTCTTTTTATTTGAAAAGACGTTTAGGACTTCTATAGGGTGAATTATTTTTACCAAAGCCACTTCCCAATGGGCTTCGTGTTGCAATTGGATGGCCTGCGGTAATTTGGCCATGTAAGAAAACAATGCATTGTTGAGAAACACCTCCAATGAACTGTCACTGGGTAAGGTTAAGTAAAATGTGTTGTTGTTGTTCATAACTCCAGAGTTCTGCTGATGTCCGAGAGGTCACTGGTATTCAGAGGAATGTATAAAAGAGGATTGCTGTTAGAGTGGTGACCGTTGGAGTGGTGGCCGACGTTGGACGTAAGGCTCCCCTTGTTCCAGTTCGATGAGTAATTCATGGAAGGATTGGGAATAAGGTAACCGTTGCAACTGCTCAGTAAAATAGTCCACAGAAAAAGACGATTTGCGTTTTACTCGTACGGTCTCCACACAGCACCCACAAGGGTTGCTGTTGTAGAGAAGAACTCGGTGAAGGAGTGGTCACTGTGGTAGTGGTTGAGGCTATGTTGAAGGGCATGACGGATTCTTCTTTTTATATTCGTCGATCCAAGAATCAAAACTGGGAGGATATCATGTCCAACGCACTTTGGCTTTTTTGACACGTCTTTTTCTCACTTTACGGGTTATTCGTTCAAGAATGCGTATGATGTTGGTCACTTCGTTGTCATGAGTCACTTCTTGGGGGAGGGGCACATCCGATGTTCTGATGGTAACATTGGTTGTAAGCTTCAACCAGGTGCGGTAAGATGTCGATGTACTTGAGAGTATGTTGATGCCTAAATATTTCCATATGCGTTTTTTCAAGATGCGTGGAAAAACGTTCCACGATGCTTGCTTTGGTTTCAGGATTCTCAGTGGTGAAAAAATGAATGTCACGTTTTTTAAGTTCTTTTTGGAAAGCTTGGTTCAGAAATTCTGTGCCTTTGTCGCTTTGCCATCGAAGAGGGTGACGACCGCTTTGTTTCAACACCATTTGGAAGGCTCGCACAAACTCAGTGCTCGATTTGGAAGTCAATGTTATGAACCAGGCATATTTAGAAAAGACGTCGATAACACAAAAAACCAACAATATATGTAGCCCCCATTGTAGGTGGCCAAATGAGAGACATCGGCTAAATTGGCTTGCCATTGGTGATCGATGCCCTCCACTCGGGTGTGACTTCTGGAATATTTTCGTCGAATGGGTTCGTGCAAAGTGTACGTGGCTTGTTCTTTTAACCATCGTTGCAGTTCGAGGTAAAGGGAGTCTTTTCAGACGGGTTTTGGCAGCACGATAAAATTTCTGAACTCCTCCGTAACCTGCAGGATGGTAATAAATGCTGGCTAACACATTCTTCATCTTTTAAAAAGTCACCCACTTTTCGCTGAAATTACTTTGGATGGGGCGAGATGGTGGTTTGGAAACGGCTTTACGTGTCCGACGTGCCACGGGAGTAAAAGTTGAGGATAATGGTGGCGGCGGGGGGTGGTTATGGGATGGCTTTGGTCTTCTTTTCTTGTTTCACTTCTGGTTTCTCTTCTTTCTTTTTCACTTCTATCGAAGGAGGAGTGGACATCATGCCAAGCTTTAAGTTCGTCTCATTGGGGAGTGGGGGAAGAGGTCAACAAGGACGCTGAAATCTTGCTATGAATGGGAGCTGCTGACGGTATTTGAAATAATTCTCGTGCCTCTTCTTCCTCAGGCATTCTTTGCGCTGCGTCCATCTGGACCTCTGGGGATAATGGTGGTGGTGTACTTTTCATCAGGGTCTTAAAATCTTTTAGAATCGGCTAGCTGTTTCGCCTAAAGCTTTCTGGTGAATGAGGTGCAGTCGTTACAACAGTTGACCGTAGTGGTATGCCGGTACATCTGGTTTAAGTCAACATCGTCATCTTTACAGCATGGCGTTTCTCGTTCACTGCAGCATCGTAATATATATCTTATTCATGAAGTGAGCTACTTTATGCAATTAGGAATGACCCTATTATTTATGCTTAAAATGTTCCAGTTTTAATTTACAGATATTAATTTCGGCAGACGTGATTTGAACGTTCATTCATGCGGAGCACATGTTGTGTATTATCGCTACTTTGTGTTGTCGACAGATGTTGGAATAAACGTATTTTGAACTGATTTTACATTTTGATCACACGACTTATCTACTAACAACTTAAATGAATGACGTCTTGTGTAGTTGCATTTTATTTGTAACCATTCGTGTCGAATTAATTATATAGCGTGTCTCGTGTTCTTGGGTCTTCATGTTTATATGATTCCGTCATTTTCAGCAAAGAATGTTTAATGCTCGATTTTGATTGGTCAGTAATTCTTTCTTGCCCGATGATCGCAAGCGCTAAATTCTGATTGGCCAATAATAATAGTATAAAAGGAGGTCAGTGTTCACGACCGTTGTCACTTTCCAGTCTTTGTCGAAGGCGCTAAATACAAAATGGGTCAACCAACCTCAAAATCAGATATGGCTATGGTTAAAAGAAAGAGTTAAAGTTGTCTCACTATTTCCATTGCATAAAAGAACACTAGCAGAATGTAATTTTGTGACTTTAGTAAAATTACGTGTTTTGGACTTATTTCTTTTCGAATTAAAGTAGAAGGTGAATAACCTAGTACAGCCGAATATAACAACTCTTTTATATTCAGTGCACAATAATTTTTTATTCTAAATTGATAAACATTATATTGATACTTCATTCCTTTTATAGAATTTACACTTTTTGTGCACCCAAGCCTTAGATACATTGCGTACCAAAGAATATTGTGCACCAATACTAGTAAACCTTGAACCCAGATTAGGTCCTTTATTTTTTTTTACCCCCCCCCTTTATGAAAGAATAAATGAGAACATAGTGAAAACCGATAGCTTGCATGACTCAGTACTAACCATGTTAACCCTGCATATAAAAATAACAAGATACACACGAGTATTTTAGTCATTATTGCTGGTTAGTTGCTTGACACTGTATTCTCATGCACTTGCATGCTTCAGCTCTGTACATCTGTATTTAAAGGTACCTTCAGTTAGAAAAGCATAGGTAATTCCTTGCTGCTTCCTGTTAGTCATAACGTATGTTAACAAGCTTTATGAACAAATTTGTGTTCTACTAACAGATTCAGACTACGCTAACAACACCTAAGATAATAATGTATTGCATTTCAAAACGTTAGTCACGCTATAATTTTACAAACATTTCAAGTAAGTCACTTTATTTGCCTGGCTCATCTTTTCTGTCATAATGTTACCTTCGTTTGATGCCCCCACTCATTAGTTGCATCCTTAGAATCAGATCGGCCCCTTAGAATGCAATAGTATAACCTCAAGTGAACCAAAAGCTGATGACAAGACGGACACTTTCAGAATCCGTCGCCCGTCCACGACGGACGACGTGACAGTACCTTTGTGATTTTTCCGTTTCTGACAAATCGCTGCGATCCATCAACGATTGCAATTCGTATTGTTACCGGGACATCTCGGTCAAATGATGATTGGGAGGTACATGCCGGGTCCGTTGTTCTTGCCAACGATGGAGTTCCATCCATCGTTTGTAAGGCACTAAAATTGCTTTTCGTCCTTCCATCAGATTTCGATGGTCACGTATGAGATCTTTTAACTCCAGAGGTCCCTTTTATCTTTCAGGAAGCATGGGTAAAATACCTCCCAGGAGTAACAACGCAGTCCCTACTATTGCTTTGACAAGTGGTGTTAACAGGGGTAAAAAATTCCCCTTGTTGGACCAACATCTTTTTCTTTTGACGGATGGGGATTGTGTTTTGGACCATTTGGTGATGAACGTGTCGATGTTTTGCTAAGCGATTTTTTCTGATGTGGAGATGAAGGTATTGTGCCTTTCACGATATTCAGACAACATTCGCTCACGGTATGGATGACACCTTTGGAGGAAGTTTGAATGAGTTTGTTTCGCATGGGTGGAGAAACGCTGGACAGGACGGACAACATGTTCCCATGTTTGACTAAAGGAGGCGGCAGTCATTTCCTTTTCATGCCTTTGGGGAGTGAAGAAGGATGTTTTCTGGGGTGACATCTTTGTTTGTTGGTTCCGGGGCACACACCGAATATACACTGACGTCGATGATTTGGTACACGTCCTTTTATCTTTTCTTTGGACTATCGCTTCGTCAAAAACGTTGACGAAGTGTTTTCCAAAATAGCCAAAGATTCCTCTCCTTTGGTTGCTCCTCTTTTTCTTTGGACGACTGTGTCTTTCCGGGAGGTGACGAGACTGTCCTTTCCTTTTCCTTTTTGGACAGGAGACTGACGATGGTGACAGTCTGTACTTCTTTGAGGGAACATCTTTGGACATTCAGGAGCACACATAAAAATACACTGAAATCCATGCCTTTTGATAAAAGTTTTTATTCAAGGTGTTGTTTAAACTGATTGACCATATGTTCCATGCCAAACAATCATCCCCTTTTCTCCTTTTCTTTAAACGATAGGATCATGTGTGTGTGTGTGTGTGTGTGTGTGTGTGATGTCGATGCTTGGCTAATCGTTTTGAGGGATTACAAGACTTCCTTGTTTTTTTCGTTTTCCATTTTAGATAGAAGAACGACGATGGTGATAACGGTATGCACTTCCTCGAGGGGACTGATCCCCATATTTTACCTCAGGTCTTTTTTATACTGGAATGTGACGCCAATGAGTGTCGATCAACTTGATGACAGGCGTCACGCGTCGTGGAGGGGTTTGCAAAGGACTAAATCGGGATAGTTTTTGCTGGATAAATCCAGTAAACTCTGTAATATACCCGATCTCTCTTGAACTTTGATTTTGCCTGCAGGTACTTTGTGAGCAGCTGTCACTGCAGCTAAAGAGGAAGAGGGTGTCACCGCTGCTGGAGAAGTTCTTGGAGATGCTGGTTTCCATTGTTTCATCAAATGAGGTAGAACAGGTGTAAAATTGGGTTTTATACCTCTTTTTGACGGAGGCAGTAAGTATGCTTCCTGCACAGAGATGAGCGTACTACAGTGGCAAATCTAAATGATTTAGAAATTAACTTGCACATCACACTCCGTTCAGAAGTTTTCTCTTGAACTAAGCTAATGTTGTGTAAAAGAGTTTGGTAATCCTCTAACTCTTCTACTAGAATTCGTTGCAGTATGTCTCCCTTGTAGTAAAATGAAGCAGTTATAACGAGCCAATCCTTCTCGCCCACGTCCAGTTTAACAATATCTGACCACTAGAACACTTTCTTCTGAATCAGTCCTCTTACAGCATTAAGGTACCAGTGGTTTAAACATCTGTAACGTAATGGATGCAATTGTTCTTTGAGCTTCACTTCTATTTTGACTAGATCTCGGTAAATGTGCTCTCTCAACTTCACAGGCAAACCACGAATATTCTCTTGTAAAGTATTCGTTCAGTGTCCTACAAGAATCAGGAATCGCTAGGTAGTAGCCAATAAACTCGTTAATTTTTGTGACTGAAGTATTGTGTCCTCCCATATTCAATCTTCGTTTACTTTGAAAATCAGCATTGTTTAAAAATGGAGAAGTGATTCTGAGTTTGCGTTTCACTTCTATTTTGACGAATTCACGGTAAATGCGTTCTCTCAACTCCACAGGCAAACCACAAAGGTTATTTTGTAAAGTATTCATCCAGACATTACTAAGGTCGTCCCAATAAAGGAAGGAAGTGACAATCTGGAGACCATCGAGCATATTTCACCTAAGCCAAATCTATCTGCTCTACCTCTTGAAGTGGCTCAACTAAAGCACTTGACGTTATCCCCTTCGCCCAAGTAGATAAGTAGTCTAATTCTTTGGGGATAGGTCCTGCCAGATATTCTGGCAATTTGGCTTGGAACGTTTGGAATCGTTTTTCAAAGATGCAGTATTCAGCCAAACCCACAGGGAACGAATATTAATTTTTCACTGGCTCATTTCGATGAGGGTAGTGTGAAATCCGCAGGAGTTTACTTAGAGTTGGATGACATCCGTAGGGAGGTAGCTGCATGGTTTTACGTGGAGAAGGACAGAGACAATGAAAACAAGTAAAGAGTCCGCGATAACGAGTGGCATCGCGTTCGCATCTGTCAATTTTGACACGTACAGCATCACTTTACATGGCAAGTGTAGTGGTAGTAGTAGTCATATCAAAGTTCCCATGATGTACTGAATCCACGAGTCCACAGCGTATTGCATCGCTCTCATCGCAAGGCACAGCATCGCACTCCACTTGAGAATCACTTAATTTGAATGATATCTGTTTAAACGTATTCATTGTTCTCGCTTAAAAGTATTCATTGTTCTCGCTTGGTCTTTGTAGTTACAATGAACTATCAGTCTTGGACGTTGTCCCTTTTTATATGCTGACCAATATCGACGTGTCTGTAAGGCTAAGTGAAGTGGTTGGGAAGTCGCGCCCGTACACAATTAGATAAACATTTTCCAAAGGACGACTGGCGATTTGGTGTGTGGATAAGCGAACAGTCTTATGCGGTTCATAAGGTGGTCATTTAAACGTTTTCACCCTGTCCAGACTGCAAATCTTCTTTCAATACGCCAAAGTTCACCACTCGACTGGTGCGATAATTGAGAGTCAATCCTTTCACTTTACACCCCATGTACACTTCTCTTTGTTTGTCCCCGTATTCGCAGCCATATTGTTTTGGATCGCCACTAACTTAGAATCTTATCGTCGGGGTGCTCGTCCTTCCAGGCTCCTAAACGGTCTCCTTCGATATCAGGGTGACGTTGACCCAGGCGATCGATGTAGATGCAACTGTCTGTGTCAATGTACAGAACGTGACTTCATAACAGTTCTAAAGATTCGTAAAATTTTAAGCGAGCATGAGCTGTCACGTAAGCTGCAATGATGACATTTCCAAATTCGCCGGCTTCTACAAAGTCCAGTTCTTCTTCGCAACTACATAAGATCAAGTCTTCACGAAGAACGTCCACATGTTTCATGTATTATGTTTTGTCGTGAATCATCTGGAAGTAGCGGGAAGGTTCTGTCAAATACTATGTCCTGAACGAAAACGGTCGTTGTGCCATTTTACCCCTCAAGTAATGTTACATCACTTTAAAAAACGATCGCCTTCCTTAGTTTTTCTCCACGTGGTCTAAAGTGATGCCTTCCTGCTCCCAGTATTTCTCTTTGAATTTTATTTGGTCTTTGGGAGTGTGGCAACAGGAAGGATAGCCGCTGTATCTCAGGTCCAGAGCTTTAAACAAATCCACGCTGACCCAAGTTCCCGTCAAGGCACGTTCTTACTGTGTGTGCTAACAAGGCTGGTCTTGATTGCACGTTTCGGCACAAGGATGGTACAAATCCGTGGGAGGCAAGACTTTGCACTTGATCAAGCCTTCGTATTGTCTTATGTTGTCTAGGTCGATGTGTTCCGTCAGCAATTGCGGGTACCCTGCTGAAAAGTGGCGATATTTGCACACGTAAGGATACAGCGAACACAAGTCCAAGTGTTTTATTCTCCTTTCTCCTCGCCGGCTTGGTACGGCAAACATGTGGCATACGTCCGCACCCCCCACCCCCACCCACGGTACGAATGTGTCAAATAGGGGTTAAATGAAAATTTTCTAAGAATGGGTTCAATCATTGCAAAATTTGGATAGTATCGGTCCACACTGTTCTGAAATAATATTTCGGGTATAAATATTAGGTATGAATAAGGACTTTTTTTCTCCGGGTGCACTCGACTAACTCCGACAATATTTCTTTTGTGGGTCAAACATTACCCTAGGATTAATATAGGGTTAATATAGTAAAGAACGATCCGTGTCAATATTTATTTATGGGTAAACTGTAGGGTCAGTATATGACCTTAAACGGTAATCCGCTAACGGGCTTTACTATGGTTTCCATTTGTTTAACCCTATTTCTTGCAATCTGCTCAACGAATTTTCAGTAAATTTTTCATACTGTTGGAGCGGGTCCCTGTGATCAGAAACTGTCAAAGAAGGGTTGAAAATTAAAAGGTAAGTGGGAGTTCAGTTGGTGCAGATTATTAATGAAATCGGTCCAGTACCCACCTCCTGTACATCGCCGCTACCGATAACAGCATTCCAATTTATCTGATTCCACTCGATTAATATCGTCAATACTTACTTTTTGGGGTCGAAAATATTGCTCGAGATAAAATTTAAGGGTGGGTTGTTTGATGGGCGAACTTATAAGGTAATCTCCTTGTAAGCTTTCTTATAGCTCTCGTATATTTATATACCAATGCCTTGGTATCGGTTGTACGGATATTTGGTACACTTTTACTACTGTTGGAAGACATCTCGTACCTGAAACTATCAAAGGGGAGTTTAGATTAAAATACTTGAAGGAACGGTTCGCGTCATTTAAATTTTTATTAATAACGTCGGTCCTCTATTTGTATCCAGCTTTATATAGCTATAACTAATAAGACCACTCGTGTTTCTCTTTCTGAGGTAGATTAATTGTTTTGTCTCAACATATTATAGGGGTCAATGTGGGCCACTAGTTGTGAATGCCCTAAAGAGCGGTCAAGTTTGTAGCATTTTTCGTCGGCAATAAGTAACTGTTAACATAGTGAATCGGAAATAAGGAAGAAGTAACCAGCTCAATGTCGAAATGTTTGAATCGGGAATAAGTAAGCGATTAGTTATTCCTTACTGAATTGCCAACTGGGTACTTACGCCTTACTGAATCGGGAATAAGGAACAAGTAAGCAGCTTTATTTAGTTGGTTTCCTCGTCCATAATTGGAGATTGCTTACGAATAATATGGTCACGTGAAGTATCACTGTGTAGTTTCACATGCAGTGGCGTCACTCGGGTTGGTGTCACCCAGTGCGGTAGCTCATGGTGTCACCCCCATGGTCCTCCTTCCGTAACAGACCATACAGAACCCTTAGTAATGTCATTTTGGTGTCACCCCCTCTGATGGTGTCACCCGGTGCAGTCCGCACCCCCCGCATCCCCCTAGCGACACTACTGCTGTGCCTGCTAGTCATGTATTTAACTATGATCGGTTATCCGCTTATGAAATCCGACTAGACCGAGCAGTGTGTGCTCTGTAAAATTTGCATTTTTTCATTTTGGTGTCACCCCTCTGAGATGGTGTCACCCGGTGCAGTCCGCACCCCCCGCACCCGCCTAGCGACGCCACTGTTCACATGAGAATAGTGGTACATCTCTAGGTGTTTTCACGTTGATTTGAAGTATCTCTGTAGTTTCACATGAGAATAGTGGTACACTTCAAGGTGTTTTCACGTTGATTTCTGTAGTAATAAGAGACTACTGACCGCTGTTGCCGATGTGCTGAAATTCTTTCAATGCACAGTACTATATTTTCCATGGAGTAAAGCGTTTTGGAACAGCACCAATATCAGCAATAGATAAAGAAAGTCAGTTATAATTTGATCGTAGGGGGGATTCAATGTGTAATAGCAAAATTTTACTCTCTCTCTCTCTCTCTCTCTCTCTCTCTCGTATTGCAGTTTGGTATACACATCGCGATCATAATTGCCATAACAAAGTACACCAAAAACTCTTCGTCCCTTGTAGTTCGTGCAGTTTGCAAGACCATGTTGCATGTAAGGTCTTGCAATTTCATGTGTGCTTTTATATTTATCACTTATGTAAACATCGAATAAATGCAAATTGTGGTTGTAATAACCATGAGCTCCCGCACAATTGTTAGGGGCAGGGCAAACATATAGTGGCCAGCTATTGAGTTTTACCGAAGTAAGCCAAAACATATTTCGAGGTGAAATCCAGAGAGTGGGACATGTGGGAGTTGTCCTCAAGCTACGAAGGCATTACGTTCACTTTTGACGAGATTAAAGATTATATAGAACCACTCAGCACTTTTAAGACGTTGTATCTTGTAGCTATCAACATTTACCTGATGGGTCATGGAATTACGGGCATCACCCAATGTGACAGGACCCAAGGCTTTTAGCTTGAAAAAAAGGGTTACTCCATCGCTTTTCCTTGCATAGTAACCCTGTGCGAACGTTCTGGAGCATATAGATGGTCTCGAAGACCCGTACTAAACGGGTCAGCTCAGAAAAGCCGCCGACCCTACCAGGTAAGGTTCATGAGCAGAAGGAATGTTCGGAAGCACTTCAGAGAGACTGAGTATGCTACAGGAAGATTATTTAATACAGCTTTGGCTGTACCTTCGCAAAAAGGTTCTGATACTACCCTGAGCCCAAATAGCCGTTCGCTTGGCAATAATGATAGCTACGGCGATATGGGCCGTTCTAACAGCCTCTAGCCAGTTCTGAGGATCCTAAAATTAATTGTTCATCTCGTTCGAAATGAGCGTTAATTCATCCTCGGAGGATGAGGCATCACGTAGGATTCGTGTCAAAGAATTAGGCACAAACAAAATAACTTGGTTTTGCCTTAGAACTATTTGACTATTTATCGTTGTACATGCGTACAGAGTTATCTAGGGTGAATACGTGTTTTTCCAGGTAAGCCACTATATTAACATTTACCTCGCCAGAAATTACTTGCGACGAAGGGACATTAATAACATGATATGCACGGGTATTTTACCCTGACTTTTGCTCACTCTCCTATGGATTTAAGTAAGATTGATTTCTAAACCGACACTGGTCGTTTTGGATCACGTCAAGGAGTGTACGCTCTCCATTGTTCTCCAGCCATAGGGGTAAGTGTTAAATTTACATTTCATTTGATATGCGAAGCTTATTCAGTTTCGTAATGTCTTATCCTGTAATAATGCATTTATTACAACGCAGATTTGAACTTTGAATTACAAGTCACTATTAGAGGTTAAAGTATTATCATATATCTAGAGATTTTACAGAAACTATTATTATGACCAATTTGGTTTTATTGTAGCTGATTGTGTCTGTCGCTGTGATTGTGACTGTCGCTGTGATTGTGACTGTGAATATAACTAGAGCTGACTAGGGTTGTCTGAAGCTGTCTGAAGCTGTCTAAAGTTGTTTAGAGCTGTCTGGAGTTTCCAGAGTATTTAACGCTGCGTGCTGTCGATGCGTATGTATGTACGTATGTCTGTGCCACGGACGTAGACGTGGCAAATTCAAAAGGGTGCTGTATGCTGTCTGTACGTGTGTGTACGTATGACTGTACATGTGGTGGATCCATAAAGGGTGCGAGCGGCCGATAAGAGTGTGGGCCAACCCAAGGAATCGTGCGACTGTACAAGGGGTCTAGAAGCATACGTTTGGTTCAATTATTGTTCCAATTGCATTTTTATGTTCATAAGATTATTTTGAATCTTAGTTGTGTTCATAAGATTATTTTGAATCTTAATCGGAGTTCATATTCGAGATTATGTGAATCTCTCTTCTAGTGTAAAATATTGTTTGAAGCGTATCTGCAGTCCATGAGGTTTCTTGGATCTGTACATCATATTGATTTCATATTTTTGGTTTATTTTCAATGTGTGAATATTGTGCAGAGTGATTTGAGTCAATCGTATGTTGAGAGCGTGAGAGAATCATTGTATTTTTACATCATATATTTTTCTTTATTAATTCATTTCATAAATCTCCATCTTTCTCACATTGTGTTTGTCTTATTCATTTAGTCCAAAAGAAACCCACACTTGGTTTCTATTCTGCGACAATCCAAGAGACTAAGTTTAAGATGAGTTCAGTTTACCATCTGCGAGGACCCAAATCTGATCGTGCTTTTTGGTCCTTTAGGCGGCGACCTATCAGCAATAAGAGTCTTCGCGCAAATGATACGTCTTCTAGAGTTTTTGCG
Source organism: Sinohyriopsis cumingii (assembly GCA_028554795.2). Lineage (NCBI taxonomy): Eukaryota > Metazoa > Mollusca > Bivalvia > Unionida > Unionidae > Sinohyriopsis > Sinohyriopsis cumingii. The sequence goes on from CM068838.1 coordinate 15,245,842, forward strand.
AGAGGTCCTGCCGCAAAGGTACCAAGCACCCATTCTCACGGTACCGATATACATGACGAGAGGGCTAGAGGACGCTGCCATGACAAACAAATTGACAGCCCTGCCATATTTTTGTACAGGGAACGTTGTTGTTCAATCTCCGCCTAAAGATGTCGATATAGTTGATTTCTCTCCGGCAGTAAATATGGGATCTCTCTTCGGGGGTTACAATTGTAATACGTACCATGAGGTTGGAGATTCAAGGACGGTTATATCAGAAAAGTGCAACACATTATGACTTAATATTAGGTAGTCGTGTGTGGCAACTTCAATAAGCAGTCTATCCTTGACTAGAAATGGATCTCGCTACGGCTTGTACCAATCTAATAAAAAATACGTATCCCGGAGTTGGAGCTTCAAGGATGATTACATAAAAAGGCGCATCGATTGATTCTGAAATATTTATGTTGTCGTTCGGGAGGACTGGAAGATCGTCGCTCTGCTGGCGCCGCATACAAGAGATGTCAAACTCATTGCTAGGAGCCCTTACTGAAGCAAAGCCCGACTCAACCGATCTAAGTTATACGACAGGCTCAGCCCCCAAGGATCCCAGCTTGCAGGAAAATGGAACGACCATTAACAGTTACTAAACTGAGTGAGTAAGTAAGACGAGGTTTAACACCTGCAAAGGAAAACTAGCCACCGAAGTCCTCAACCTTTGTGTGGTGTACCTTCGCCTCGAGATATCCCTTTTTATCCGCGACTAGAGATTCCTGGGCTCTACCATTCCTTCAATTTGATGTGCCTTCATATTTATTGGAGCGGTTTTATCAGCCATTGAAGCTGAGGTACGAACCCTGTCAGCGTATTCTTATGTAGTAACGTAAATTAATATATGTTTTGGTTGCTGAATCTTGAGCATCAATAGACTCTCTCATACCCACGATTTTATATCACACTCATGTTTTAGGAACCTGCATGTGAACAGATAAATCCATTCCGCCCTTACCGTGGGTGGAATAATCAAAACTGACTATGGTCAAAGCGTATTGGAGTGTGGGCGGGACAACTGGGTCTGCTGTGGATGTAATTGTACCCATATGCAAGGAACCAGCAATGTTATATACAGCCTTGGAAACACTTTACTCATCTTGGTGATTCATATAGTTTTTAAAAGGTACTACCTCAACATCGATGTGTTGTCTGCTAAGCGATTCAGAGTCATTGACTGGCGGAGCCGGTGAGATATGGATTCTTCCAAGATCTTGGCAATGTCGTCTACGTACTGTTTTTTGCTTTCTCCTCGTATAGGCTGCCAAGCCCGTTATTTATTTTTGACGCCATGTTTATGTCGTTTCGACGGTCATGGTGTCGCAAGCCTTGGCCACCAGGGGAGCGATGTTACATGAACATACCTTATAATGGCGATTTTCCCAACCACGCGATCGCTACGGTGTGATGGCGGTCACGTAAGATAATGATAATGTTTTGAATGTGCCATCATCATATGACCTGTTCCCTTTGCCAGATTATTTTATAAACAAGTTATAGTTCTTTATAAACTAAAGCTGGCCTAGGGAAATGGTCATATACTTCTCCATGTTATTGCGAATGGAATTGATGTCATTTGGGGCTGTTCCTAGAGATGCTATTAGCAGATAGATGCCATAGTTCTTCAGTTTCTGAAAGATCACATGGGCATTCATTTTCTTTTGCACTTAGTCGTAGGTGGAGTTTACAGTTGTTTTGTTAGATTCATCAATATCGGCTTGTTATGTGTCAGCTATCTCTCATCTGGTCATAACTCAGTCGCTTTTGGCAAATGTGACTGATTTTAACCGATTCAAATGCTGCGGAGTTCATCACTAAAGGATGAAGGTGGGCTAATTCCGTTAGGAGATACGCTATTATTTTCACCAAGCTTTTCACTTCGCTGTTGGTGCGATAAATCTCTTCGCTTTTCAGTGACACGTTAAGGGCTTCGAGATCTGCATAAATAATTTAAGTTAAGCCCAACTGATAAAAGAGATGATTAAAGTGAAGCTTGTTCTTTCCAGGCCGATAAGAATGTCCTTTGAGGTTTTAAGCCTATGCCCCCGACAAACAGTGGGGTAGTCCTCAAGAAGTCAGGCCATGTGAAGGCGTGGGGGCATTGCCATCAGACGTTCTATTTTATTTTCATTTTTGATTATGCTATATACCATTCTAGAAAGGTCTTTGATCCATTCGTATTGTTTGCTTGCCTTAGTCCAACACTAATTGTAAGGTTAAGCTTTTTCAAACTTTGTAACATCTGATACCTTTATCGGAAACTTAAGCTTGGCAAATGATAACCTTCCCAGATAGTTATGGTACTTGACGGTACGCAGAGCGACGGTCAACAGGAGGATAGAAGGCACATAGAATGGCACATTCAAAACACTATCATTATTTTCTGCATTGATGACCAGCCATGGTGCACGGGCGCATGCCCTTTTCCTTTAATTGGGTAGTACTGGGAAAGGTAGAATTGTATCTCGCACCGCTCTAGACGTCAGCCTGAGCAATTGTTCCTAAACCTTTCCAACCGCGCCTCGATTTTAGATATGTCTTTTATGATCAACTCATCCCGGTCAATGGCCAACAGTGCCACTTTAGCTCGGCCGACTGACAAATAGGTTGTCGTGCAGATAGCTCTCTTTTCATGCCTTAATCCTTTCTAACTGAGCCTTAACAATACGGTTAAACTTAACACCTTTCCGATCCCCTGTGTCAGGATGTTTATCAGGAGATCATGGCTTTGGGTAACTTAGGTCAACTTCTATGTAAATAGTATCCTCTTGGTATAATGGCTTGATAATCTAACACGGTTTCATCCTTTCTTGAATGACCCTCGTTTTGTAAGAGAGTGAGCAGAGGGACTTGTGGAGAGGCCCTTGCTTTCTCGTGTCGTCCTTCCGCATGACCTGTCGTTTAGCCGCTTTGGATGTCCTTGGGGTCGATGTTGATAGCTATCTTGGAGTAAGTGTGAGGTTTTTTTCACTAAATGGTTTGTGTGGGATGCCTAGCAATGGCGACAGTGGGCTGTAGTGCTTGGGTTACATTAACAACCACCAGCATATAACAGTATTCGTTCTTAGTGATCTTTACCTCCTTTAACGGGGCGTTCATGAGCACTATGCCAAACATGGCTAGGGTAGACAATGTTATTTTAGTATACACTACCAATCTCTAAATGGTAAAGTACCACTGCTTGCCTTTGGTATCCCGCAATGGAAGACATGTGTGTGCTGCTATGTATGATATTGTGTCTTTCTAAATTGAAGTCTGGTAGATTGGCCAGAGATATACGTGGAAATGGCGTAGGCCAGCTTTTACTTCTATACGTATCAGCTTATCAGCATGGTGTCCAGATCTGCATATAATGCATATGGAATGAACGGCGAAAGTTCCTGCCCCTTACTTTCAGCAGGCCATTAGTCGGACCACGTCTTTGTACATCTGGGTGTGAACGGTGCAGTAGGCATTATATCATTTCTTTCTTGTTGGTGGGGGGTGGGGGTGGGGTTGGTTGTATATCCTGAAAGTATCCAGCCGAAAGTCTAGGTTCCATTACAACCCATGGTCTATGATGGTACATCATAGAAACATGGATCTCTTTTTTGGTGATTTTTTGGTAATCATTTACTGTACATGGTCTCATTCGTTGTCTGTGGGGACAGAGCCGGGCCTTGTGCCATTTTAGATGAGGTTAACATATTGTCTAGCATATCTAGCCTCATAATTGACCGCATGTCAAAACTCATTATCTTTTCATAGGCCTCAATCCCATTTTTTGTGTGACCTTTTATCATTGCATCAATCGTATCAAACAGTGATCCTTGATGGCTACGCTCTGTTGGAACTGAAACTTGTTGCTGGCTATATTATTTCTGTACGTAACGTACATAGACAAGGCCCATATCACATGACGTAGCTACTTTTACCACATGTTCAGTTCCAAGCATGTACAGCGCTCACTCGCAAACATACCATTCCCAGCTGCCATATTTTTGACTATCCCTATACATAGCGCGTCTTAAACCCGCGTACTGATAATAGTCGCCCAGCTGCTACTATGCTATCATGACCGCCAAAGGTCTGCATTAGACCCACCTTCCCACAATTCCTCGGGTCTAACTTGCTAGTAGTATATAGGGCCACCCTAGCGTCAATGGGAATTAGCATTACAGACCCCCCTGGGCCACTATAGCGTCAAGGGAAAATTAACATTACGGAAAACCGTGGGCCACTCTAGCGTCAAGGGGAATTTAACATGGGAATAAATCGTGGGACTGTCTAGCGTCAAGGGGAATTTAACATATGGAAATTGAACATGGTGGGTCTGTATAGCGTCAAGGGGAATTGAACATGGTGGGATTGTCTAGGGACAATGATGGTAGAGGGTCAAACACAACAGAGACAGAAACATACATACACTAGTACAAGCGTGAGATTTATATATAAAGCATTATGAAAACCTGAAATCTTGCTGGGGTGTTCAAAAATGTGCATAATTGTAATGATGCTATAAATAGCTATAATCAAGGACATGCTCAACGACAAAATGGATGTGACTAACAGTAACGCTAAAATGACGAAATTGTCCCAGAATTTAAAGGAAAATAAACATATCCCCGAAAATTAAGTTACAATGGTTTAGACTAAAATGGATAAAATTAGTAAGTACTTACAATATCAACTTCTGTGACGATCGTGGATAAATACCTATGTATCTATAATCAGCTGAAATTCCTATGAAATCCCACTATCTATTTATAGCTCCAACTTGTGGGTTATTCCTTTGGAAAATCCCACTATCTTTTTATAGCCTCAGCTTGAGTGACGTTCCTGTTTATGAATTCTAGTATATATGTATAGCTACAAAATGTGGAAATCCCCAAGTCGATATTTATAGTCTCAAAATTTCCAGCGTCAGTGACGTCACTGTACTGAACACTAGGGGATAAATGGCAACAGTGTTGCAAGTGGCTGACCTGAATACGCGCTACTGTAGGTAGGTAGGTAGAGTGTATCTGATAGGGATAAAGTGAGTTTTATAGGGACAAACAGAGACCAATACACACACACACACACACACACCATACGCGCGCAGACACACGCACACACACACACACACAGAGGGAAGAGGAAAAAACAAACCCCAAATATACTATCAACACAGAGGGGAGATAATACAAACCCCAAATAAACTATCCATACAAACGTACGCGAACGCATACAAACCCCAAATATACTATCCACACTCGGGAGGAAGAAAAAAAAAACAACCAAATATACGATCTACACAACGTACGCTAACACACACACACACACACACACACACACAGAGGGAAGAAGAAAACCATTATACACTATCCACACGGAGTGAAGAAATAACCCTTTATATATATATACTATCAACAGAGAGTGAAGAAAATAACCCATTATATTCCATCAACACAGAGTGAAGAAGAAAAAGTTTTTTGAAAGCACCTAAGCCCTCACCTGCAATGACCAACTCTGCCAAACACCTACACCCCACCCCACCCCACTCCCAACACTACAAAACCCATTTAACCCGTTATTTTATGGCATCAGTGTGTGCTTTAGGAAACATCAAGACACAAAATGATGGATGAATAGACTGACTATTGTTTACGGACTTGCATGCCTAAAGAGCGTGCGTGAAGGAAAACATCCTTCCATTTCAATTCTAACTAAAACATGATCCAGAGGGATAGAGAGAGGTGAAAGAGCACAATTTCATAAAGTGTGAGTAAAAACAAAACACGCCATCCTTATTATACAATGTCAAGACCAAGAGACACTTACGTTTTCTTTCTGGTCTATTCTCATTTAGAAGGTAGTATGAAATTTCACATCAGGGCCAACGCATCGGCTCACATTGTCAATTTTTCCATTTCCATGTCTTTACTGGCACAAGTTCTTCATCATCTTCAATTTCTTCTTCTTCTTCTTCTGAATCCCTCTTCTCTGTTTCGTCTTGTTTCTGTTTCTTCTCTTTTCTCGTAGGGCACTCTGAATTCCAGTGTCCTTTCTCCTGACAACGATATTAGGTATCTTGACTTTTGTCTCTCTTTCTTAGACGAAGCAGGTATTTTGGAGATAAATACCCATTTACCTTTGCAGATATAGCAAACTTCATTAGCACACACTTTCGTATGACTCTCATCAAATCAACGACCAAAAGAGTAAGTTTTGTTGCCACTTTCGCCTGTGAATTATGCTTTCGTATGACTTTTAGCAAATATTTGACCAGCAGGTCGATCTGTGCTGACTCTTCCATCTTCTTGATCGTTTGAGAGTGGAATGAATACTCTGACGCTAAGACACTCTCCTTATATACAGGAACCTGCTGCGTATGAAACCTAGTCAAATGTAATTTTGCAATAAGATGAAACGATTTCATTGAGGAAGTAAAAGGCAATGATGTACCGTATCGCCTCACACAAAACCTGAAGTGTTAGCTCAGATCCGTGTCAGCGATTTCGAAGACGACATAACTGAGCTTTCATCAATGCTCTCCATTTATGCCACAAAACCACGAGTCCTGATTCACGCCAAAAGAAATTTCGTTCGGTCCATAAAAAATAGTATCACATCTGAGAAACGCAAAAACGAACTTCCAGAAAACTGAGAACGACGGCTTACACCTACAACGTGAAATGTATGAGTTCAAGTAGTGCGTAAAACTTAGTCAAATTAAATTTTTATAGTCAAGACGAAACGATCTCTTTTCGAAGAAGAAAGCAGACACCAAGCGACAATGGCGATCTGTGTCACACAACACTTTTCAAAATGTATATGATCAGAGGTTTGTTCTAGCGATCTGCACGGTTAAATTAAATGTTGATGTATTTTGTAATAAGACGGACACAATTTCCATGGGATCGCCCATGGAACCATTGTTCGTGCATTAGTTTAATTTTTAAAATATTTTTTTATATAAATCGCCTATAGGATAGACCCAGTAAAGCATGGCCATTCTCGTCACTGTGTGAATAGCTACTCAAGTCAATTCGAAGTGAACGCGGTAAGAAAATAAGTATAGCCAATGAAATGGCTTACAACGGGTGATGCATTGTTTTGTTCTAGGACTGTGTGGCGTAATAATCCCTATGTTCTTGCGTTGTTACCATTACAGTGCAGGCAGACTGAAATGTGAACGTACAAGTCCTCTTTGTGTGTGTTGTACCATTTCTTCTTACCACATCAAAATACTGAGCGTCACATTATTGGTTCGCGTTTTCAAGCTGACCATTTTTTATATCTCACTTAAACATTTTAACATAAACACTCACACTCACATCGGTAGAGTCAGAACAGATGTGTTACAGTATTGAGGGGCATGTTATCTTTTTTTTTCAAACTAATAAATTTGGGGTTTGTATGAAGTAAAGAACCGAAAGTACAGTGAAACTCAAGGATGATGACCCAATCTGTCTGTCTATTGATGCGTGTATTTACTTAAGAAGAAATATGACCTCTAAAACACAAAGAGATACGGCAAGCATGATTAGAATGAACATAACGATGTTTTCCTTCACGCCCGTGTAATTTAGAGCTTCAATCCTCTTTGAAGACAAACTTGGTCTCCTTTTGTAGGGCTTGAAATAATAAAAAACCTGAAAAAATCTTAAGCACTTTGCTATAGATAATTTCATCAACAGACTAAACAACATAAATACCGTTACAACACTAGAAAGCCTTAAATCTTCTATCAAAAAGAAATGCATCAAAAAATTAAAGATTAACGATAACTAACCAATGAAACCGAATTTAACAAAGGCAGTGACATGTGAAGAAATGGCTCTCACTTTGGAAAGGTAGGCGAATGTACTCTGTCATGCACCATCAACTTGAAAAAAAATTATAAACAGAGAGAAACCTGAATTCAAAATTCAGTTGTTTTTTTTTCTTCAAAATTGTTTCGTTTCTTTTTTCTTTTTCTGGAACAAATCTAAGCACTAATATAGAGTGGAAAAGGGAAAATGCACATACAAACTTTGATATTTCTGAAAAAATGAGGGGATATTCCTAACGTTCATAACCACCTATGGACTTGGACTTGTCTGTGACTTATCCACAAAACAAGATGTACATATTTCTGGTCAAGCTGCAAGTGTGTGCGTGTTTTTGAAAATGGTAAAAATTGGATTTACAATTTTCTCGTGACACTTATAAAGTGAAGAGTCTGTGCAAGTGTCAAAAGCCAAAGTCATATAAGTTTTGTATTTTGTACGGCTTGTAAAGATTTCCACTTTAGAAAATGTGAAGTATCACAAGTTATTATCACAAACAGAAGTGGAACATAGGGCTTGCAAGAAAGAAAATAACCCAGACAGTTGGTGTCATCAAGAGTGCTAGAGACGGTACCCGAACTTGCTTGCTTGCTTACTTGAATTAAAGTGATTTTCGCTCTAATGGAGCATATATCACTGGTTTAATAACGCACCGCGTGATTTTTAATTACTCCTGGGGAAGGAAAGAGAGCCTCATCCCCCAGGCTTTTATGTACTCACAGACTACTTTTAAATTTAGCCACTCAGGTGTAGGACTAACTAGCCCTTAACAACCTGACTGAAAGGCTTTAAACATGAGTGGGAATAGTCTCACCACACACTCATTTTTTCTGTCCGAGCGTGGTAAAGGAGGAAAAAAGGTGCTCAAAAAGACAGCCATGGGTGTTAAGTACTCAACAAAACGCTAGCCCATACTTATTTCAAATCAAGTCCCGTTTTTGCTAATGGACAGTAAAAAGTACCAATAATGTGTTAACCACTTGTGCAATTAGTTCAAATCTAACGAGCCTGTTAAATTTCCTACTTCCTAACATATCTATCTAATATTAGTACTTAGTGTACATAAAAATAGCCATACTGATCTTATTTAAATTATTATGTCTAAGAGACATATACCAGTTTGGTCACTGTTAGGTTTAAAAAGTTAAGTTTGTTGCGGTGTTCCAATGGGTCAAGTTTGTTTCGAGAATAGTTTAGTCAAGGAGGGATACCAAGCCAAATATGGTTCTCTAGTTAATAAAAAGCAATCTTTTGGAGCCCTAAAAAAGGCTGTTTTTTTTCTTTTAGAAGGTAACACGTCTCTCTTTTGCTTTCACGTTCTTTCCCGCACTCCTAGTCTCATGATTCTTGATATCAGGAAATGCGTAGCCATGATGGGCGGCAATGTAAGCAGCGGCTTCTACCAGTTGACTGAGGGGGTATCCAGTATAGGTTTGTCTGTAGAATTGGGGAAGAACTCTGACCCTAATCCCCATTGAGAAGGTCTTGGTTTAAAGGTGTCTAGAGATTTGTAGGCAACGTATTGTATGGCTCTAATAAACTACCCTGCTTTGTTGACGTCATACAATGCTTGATCTAGTCCCATTTCAGTGTACTTCTCAACGAGGGTCAGCGTCCCCCTCCTCCTCCTTAACCGCCTCAATTTCCTCTTCTGGTTCTGATACTAATTCTTTAGTTGAGGTAGATAGTTTCAAATCCGCTGCTATGGTGTCTGTCGCTGTTATTGTTGTTGTGGTTGTTCTTTCAGCTGAGATTGCCTGTAGTATCGGAGTGAGAAAAGAACGTTGTTGTTGTTGTTGTAGGGTTTAACGCCATTTTTACAGTCATCTCCCAGGAACCCACTGGGTAGCCGTCTACTTTCCTCAAGAAGGATGTGTGGAATATTTTGATTCCTATGGACTGCCCCCTTTGGAAGACGATATCATTGACTTTATGAGAAGAAATGCTCAGACCACACGATTCAATAATGTGAAATAACAAGGAACATATTCCTTGGTGTGTGGACAGTACTGTGTGTATTTTCTGCATCATTGCAGTCTGGGCTATTCTTTAGAACATTTAGTGACTCATTTTGATCCTCGTCATTCTTCTAGAAACGATGTGAAAGTACATCGATGGTTTTGTGACCAGTATGCTTATCTTTTGTCTCTAACTAGGAAACGTAGTGTCCATCAATGGCCTAATGACTTCCAACAGTGGAAATCACAATTTCATTCACAACGTTGTCAGCCCTGTTTAAAGTAGAGTGTGAATTGAAAAAAATGTTTGGTATTTGAAAAAAATGTTTGATGTTATAGTGTTGGATTATTGTTAAAAAATGTTAGAGTTGTTTGTTAGTATGAATAAAAAAATGTGTTTTGAAGAAAAAAATGCCTTTGTAGTTTGTTTGGCAATAGGAATGTTGATTCATGCTCTTTGACTTCTCTCTATCCCTCCCATAACACTATTTGAACGTTCCGGCTAGAAAACCGTGTAGTAATGTTTTCCTTCACGTCCGCGCTTGGACTTTAAGAACCGGGGAAGTTTCCAGTCTGCCCATCCATTGTTAACTCATCCTCCTACGAAGATGTGCTCCATCCATTGCCTTTTACTTCCTCAATGAAATCGTTTCATCTTATTGCAAAATTACATTTGACTAGGTTTCATACGCAGCAGGTTCCTATATATAAGGAGGGTGTCTTAGCGTCAGAGTATTCATTCCACTCTCAAACGATCAAGAAGATGGAAGAGTCAGCACAGATCGACCTGCTGGTCAAATATTTGCTAAAAGTCATACGAAAGCATAATTCACAGGCGAAAGTGGCAACAAAACTTACTCTTTTGATCGTTGATTTGATGAGAGTCATACGAAAGTGTGTGCTAATGAAGTTTGCTATATCTGCAAAGGTAAATGGGTATTTGTCTCCAAAATACCTGCTTCGTCTAAGAAAGAGAGACAAAAGTCAATATGCCTAATATCGTTGTCAGGAGAAAGGACACTGGAATTCAGAGTGCCCTACGAGAAAAGAGAAGAAACAGAAACAAGACGAAACAGAGAAGAGGGATTCAGAAGAAGAAGAAGAAGAAATTGAAGATGATGAAGAACTTGTGCCAGTAAAGACATGGAAATGGAAAAATTGACAATGTGAGCCGATGCGTTGGCCCTGATGTGAAATTTCATACTACCTTCTAAATGAGAATAGACCAGAAAGAAAACGTAAGTGTCTCTTGGTCTTGACATTGTATAATAAGGATGGCGTGTTTTGTTTTTACTCACACTTTATGAAATTGTGCTCTTTCACCTCTCTCTATCCCTCTGGATCATGTTTTAGTTAGAATTGAAATGGAAGGATGTTTTCCTTCACGCACGCTCTTTAGGCATGCAAGTCCGTAAACAATAGTCAGTCTATTCATCCATCATTTTGTGTCTTGATGTTTCCTAAAGCACACACTGATGCCATAAAATAACGGGTTAAATGGGTTTTGTAGTGTTGGGAGTGGGGTGGGGTGGGTGTAGGTGTTTGGCAGAGTTGGTCATTGCAGGTGAGGGCTTAGGTGCTTTCAAAAAACTTTTTCTTCTTCACTCTGTGTTGATGTAATATAATGGATTATTTTCTTCACTCTCTGTTGATAGTATATATATATAAAGGGTTATTTCTTCACTCCGTGTGGATAGTGTATAATGGTTTTCTTCTTCCCTCTGTGTGTGTGTGTGTGTGTGTGTGTGGTGTGTGTGTGTGTGTTAGCGTACGTTGTGTAGATCGTATATTTGGTTGTTTTTTTTTTCTTCCTCCCGAGTGTGGATAGTATATTTGGGGTTTGTATGCGTTCGCGTACGTTTGTGTGGATAGTTTATTTGGGGTTTGTATTATCTCCCCTCTGTGTTGATAGTATATTTGGGGTTTGTTTTTTCCTCTTCCCTCTGTGTGTGTGTGTGCGTGTGTCTGCGCGCGTATGTTGTGTGTGTGTGTGTGTGTGTGTATTGGTCTCTGTTTGTCCCTATAAAACTCACTTTATCCCTATCAGATACACTCTACCTACCTACCTACAGTAGCGCGTATTCAGGTCAGCCACTTGCAACACTGTTGCCATTTATCCCCTAGTGTTCAGTACAGTGACGTCACTGACGCTGGAAGTTTTGAGACTATAAATATCGACTTGGGGATTTCCACATTTTGTAGCTATACATATATACTAGAATTCATAAACAGGAACGTCACTCAAGCTGAGGCTATAAAAAGATAGTGGGATTTTCCAAAGGAATAACCCACAAGTTGGAGCTATAAATAGATAGTGGGATTTCATAGGAATTTCAGCTGATTATAGATACATAGGTATTTATCCACGATCGTCACAGAAGTTGATATTGTAAGTACTTACTAATTTTATCCATTTTAGTCTAAACCATTGTAACTTAATTTTCGGGGATATGTTTATTTTCCTTTAAATTCTGGGACAATTTCGTCATTTTAGCGTTACTGTTAGTCACATCCATTTTGTCGTTGAGCATTTCCTTGATTATAGCTGTTTATAGCATCATTACAATTATGCAAATTTTTGAACACACCACAGAGGTGAGATAGTAGTGATCCGTAACGGAGAGCGCTTTAGACCACTCGGCCACTCGTGGCCCACCAAAAGAATGAAATATTCCGTATACATTTCAGATCCAAGAATACTGTATACTGGTTCGACAATAATCCTGACGTGAAATATGGCGTTGTCCACAACTCCTTTGAATAATGCATGCTAGTTCCAAAATTAATATTATAGTCCAAAAGCACTTTGAATTTCACTGAATAATGCAAACGATGTTTCCCTTCGCAAATATTATCTAAATACAACATAAAATGCATCTGCCGAATTGATGTCACAACAAACACACCTGAAACAAGAATGAGAAACTAAATAGTCCCAGCAGCTTTTATACAGGCGAAAGGCTGAAAGACGCAATATTATTACTACCTTCCAAAACACCTCACATGATCTAATCCACCTAATAGGACCAGCTTACTTCCTTCAAATAACCCACCTGATCGACCTGACTAATTGGAAAGAGCGCGAACCTCGTCAACAAATTTACTAATAATTTTATTATTAGTAACTTTCAACATGTACGTAAGCATCTTTTTCTAGTTCCATTGCAAATTTACGTTCTTAATGTCGTAAAAGAGAACCAATGCAAGTACGAAATTTCAGATAAAGATCATCACTGCACTTTACAATCACGAAATAAAATTCACCGAAATAAGAGACAAGATTAACAAGTAATACCCTTTAATAAACCACTCAGACTTAAACATCAACAAATGCATAATTATACATGGTTAATTTTTCTTTCATGGCGTAACCATTTTATAAATGATACAACATAGGATCTTGTCAGAAAACAGTTCTGTATAACCAATTAGTGTTTGTTTATTATTGTAAACAAAGTATGTAAAAAAATTAATTTGTGTCTAACAGTTTATGATCTTACGATCGTCCAGTCGACATTTATTCAAGAAAATCTAATGATATAAAGAGAAATTAATTGTGAAAAATCCGCATGATTATCGTTTCTTTATTATTTGACTATTTACAGTCCATTTTCAAGACAGAGAAAGCTTGATACATTGACGGTCTGGTTAGTGCTCAACATATTGAGGGACTCTAAGCGGAAAAATAAAATATTAAGAAGGAATATGCAAAAATTCGTGACTATAGAAAATGATAGGTATAATTCCTAATTTCGGTTAGTATGTAATGTAGGTGAATTCGAAACTGTTAGTTAACTTAAAATAAGTTCTTCACTCAAGCAATTTACTTTGCTTTACACCATCATCAACTGAACAAAAATGACTTGTGTTCGATCACACGTTCCTGCTTTCATGTAGATGACCTAGGCACCATTCAAGGCGACTGATGAAAATTCTGTACTTTGTTTTGAATAATGTTTCAAAAGAAATTATCGCTCGTGACCGGAGAAATTGTGTGCCGTGACTGTAGAATACCGAAGACAATTCCTGTAACGATGGACTTCCAGCTGTCGTCGATTGTACACGGATTATAATTTTTAGTCCGCCTGGAATCACATTACAATTTTCACAATGATGATCAAAATGTTGACTAACGCATTTGTCACAAGAATGATGAACTACACAAACATCAGGGATGAAAACACCTGTCACAAGCTAACATTCAAAGTAAAGAAAAAATCCACACACGGTCATGTTTCTTTTTATTGTGATCATCGTCATTTAAATATTCCCCTGTTTACTTGTCCTATTTTTAATGTAGCGTTGATGCTCGTAGTTCAAAGAGACGTTTTTGGTCACAAAAACTGCATTTTTTTCTTTCCAGCACAAATGTTAAACCTTTGTTTGTTGTTTTTATAGAACACGTTGGTCACTAGAATGTCAGTAATTCGCAAAAATTCTTCTCCTGCTGAATTGTTTTGTGCAATGTCGTTCGTAACACATGGCACTAATAAATTTTCGTTTGCAAGTAGAGCATATAAAAAAATTCATCCTTCGGAGCAACAGGGAGGCTGAACAGACCAATTTTAGAACAAGTCGTCTTTGAAAATAAACCTTCATACGAAATAAAATGAAAATACATAGTCAATACATGGTCAAACCGAAGCCTATAACCGACCAAGATTTTCTCTAATTGGGTTAGCTCATTTTGTTACTTCATCTTTGTCGTTCGTGTTTTCAAATTTGTATGCGTGTTCGTTTAATCACTCGGACACTCATATTTGGTCACACTCTCCTTGCTACGGTCTTTTTATCCAAATATTTTATCAAGACCTAGGCGATATCGTGACCGAGGATCATGCAAATTTATCGTGACAAATCTGTGCGAGGTAGCTTGGGCACGTGAAAAGAAGTTTTTAAACTTAATCATATCCATATCCCCTGAATACAAAGTCTGGTGAATGTTCCGAAGAGTATGTGTATCGACTCCATTAAACACAACTAAAATATTACAGTTATCTCTGATCACTTTAGGTATTTATATATATCGCTGAGTAACATAAATCACATCTGTGTTTTTTGTGTCTGCCTCGAGAAAATATTCGAGCTGGATTTGCTTGTTTGTCCAGCATTACATTGTCATATACTACGAGATTATTAATAAATGCATCGAGGTCATCTACAGATGGGGCTTCATCAATATCGGTTTTAAAATTAACAATATCATTACCATCCTCGTCCAACAATTTTGCATTTTCATTAAAATCTTTAAGTACATCGTGGCATTTCTGATCATCTACGGATGGTGCCACTAAATATAATTTATCCCACTTGAGCCATCACATTATCAGATTAAGCAACAATTACGTCTTACCAGGCCCATATGGACCTATGATAGAATCTGGGAACGCTGGATGATGTTTTACTGGTCATGCTTTCGTGTCGCTGAAAAACCAATGATATTCGTGTTATACAAATATAATAAATGATAGGGATTTATATTGTATTCGATGCAGAGTACCCACCCCCGCAAGTGGATTAACAACGATAATAACAAAAAGTAAAAAGCGTGCACTTACAGGCAAGTGTGTGAAATGTGGTACAAAAAATACAATATATTTCGTCTCATATGAAGACAGGTGGTGATATCGCTGCTTCACTGGGAAAAGTACCAGGAGCTTCATGGGCTAAATACCCAGGAGAAAAGCATCTTCCTGTATATAAATCTTGTGGTCCTGGAACCAGACTTGATATCCGACTTGACGAGCGAGATCAACCAAGGCTTGGAGAGTATCCAATAAATGCAATTGATCAAGCATGTCACGTTCATGATGTAGCGTATACAAATAAGGATTTACAGCAACGGCATATTGCAGACGTGAAGTTGATTCGCTCGTTAAATTCCATTAATTAAAAAAAAAATCTCTCAGAGAAAAGCTTGCTAGCTTCCTAGTAAAATCTCCGATGTAAGATAAACTAGTATTATGGGCCAGTAATTAATCAACCGATTATTATAATGGAATCGATTTACTATAGGTCAATAGGATATTGGAGAAGTAGAGCAGCCATTAATAAACTCGCTGAGGCAGCGAATGTCACACGTTCTGTTGCTGAAAATTGGTTAGCATGACAGGCAATATGGCAAATTTATGTAACACTACCTAAACAAATTCGGTATGCACATTTTGATGTCAGCATTCCAAATTAAGTTCATCAAGCTGATAGTTTGTTTTTACCACACGACAGCGTTAAAACTGGTCGACGTAAATCACATACATACAAATACGCGTTGACTGTCGTTGACGTTGCAAGAAACACTGGTGGTGCCTGGATCTAATCGCGATTTGGATATCCTGTTGCGGAAACCGATGCAGCGTTTTATTGAAGTAGTTTAAGACCTTCTTCGGTAAATTGGATTAGTGGTTTTAGTTTTGGCGTAACATGATCACTTACATCACCGACCTCCTCAAGGACTTTGTCAATGCTCTCAAGTACTTGTATTTTTTTCTTGTAATTGTGGTTGAACAGCAGCTATTTCACCTGGAAGTTCTTGTAGAATCTTTTTTGGTTATTGTTTATTTCTTTCTGCTATTTTTCCAGTTACTTTAGCGGTTTGCTCCAACGTAGGAAGAAGACCTTTGGTAGCCTCTGTAACTCCTTCGGCAGCCTTCGTAACCGGTTTAAATAATTGTTGTGCACCTTCTGCAAATTCAACCCGAGACTCCTGGCGCGCTTGTAGTTGCTGCTTTACAGAATCGCGGACTGGAATACATTTTGTAATTGCTTCTAACTGCTATCGAGCTAATCTAGCTGTGAGATTCCATTTTTTTAATATAATAATCACAATTTAATTACTCGTACACTACAGCAGCAGGGAGGATGCGACCAAGATATGAGCGTCCTTGTGAGTAAACGAACACGCATACAAATTTGAAAACACGAACGACAAAGATAACGTAACAAAATGAGCTAACCCAATTAGAGAAAATCTTGGTCGGTTAGAGGCTTCGTTTTTGACGTTATTGACCTTGTATTTTCATTTTATTTCGAATGAAGGCTTTTTTTTTCTTCAAAAAAGACCTGCTCCAAAATTACCTATTCACCGTCCCCGCTGTTTTCGGTAAGGTGACGCGTGAAGGTTAAGCACCCATAGGCCTATTTATCTCCACAATGATTATGTTCATCCCAATTGCTAAATTCTCGGTCACATTTTTCCCAATATTATCCGTATCCAATAAATAATGTTATAATTGCAGTGGCATCAACATTATTTTGATAATGATGACTATGAATTTATCATGAAAATCCGGTCTTGGAAACTGGTGATCTCTATGAACGAACTGAGGATATACTTTCAAAGTATAACGAAGGTCCAACACTTCTTAAAGTTTATGCATTTCAGGAATTCCACACACCGTCTCTTTAGAAATGCCCGCTTGCTGAAAAAGTTCTTCTCTTCGTTGTTGGGGTCTCTCCTATTGTCCAATGTTCATTTATGATCGCTTCCATTCCACGGTATCGTTCTTCTCGGCACAAGTTCACATAACTACATGGGCACGAGCTAAACACAAATGGTCTTCATGATCATCAATATATACGATTCTGAGTTTGGTATTGGGAAGATCACCCACCAATAAAACATTGCGTTTCCCACTACGTCTTGGAGGTGAAACGTGTGTCATGTGAAGAGTCGCTATTCCATTGGTAGGCCTAATGTTAAACTCGTCATTCTATTGTTGATATGCTTGATTTTGTCAATTATTTTTTTGAAGATGTTAATTCTGCAGGTGTACTAAATTTGATCCTGATGGGTGTAAGTAATGGATGGTTTTAAAGGACCGTCATCTATCGCATGGTACTTTCGTTTGAATTTCTCTGATAACGATTTCCATGAATCCGTAATGAATCATGTTGCTTTCTAGTGTGGGACTTCAAACTTGAAATCTTTTACATTTCACTGTAAATGTGTAAGATGTCTTTCGAAATGTTGAAAGAGTTGTATAACGATAATAAAACAATAATCCTGCGGACTATTGTATATATCGCATAGATAACACACACGTGTGTATCTGTGTGTGTGTGTGTGTGTGTGCGTGTCTGTTTGTCAGAGAACATATATCGGTAACTTTTTAGTTGCGTCGGAAATCGATTGATATTTAAAGATAATTGCTTAATTAGAAACGGTCAATAATCGATTTCAATCATCGGGATGTATTTTCTATATTTTTAATGATCATGGTCATAAACCTGGTTAAGTTCCTTGTATCCCGGAAAGCTGACCTATTTAGAAGCACATGTCATTTGACCCCATATCTGACGCTTAGATTCCACTAAACAAAGGAAGACTTCATTAATCCGAGGCAGTTATTGGCATGTTTTTACGTTTCCAGGTTAAAAATAACTGAATTGCTTCAAAAGAAAACTTTATTCTATCATAACTGATTATGCAAAATCGTCATCAAACGCTTGGCAGTTTGACTTTTCCGACCAATCTTCGATTCATCTTCTCACCATCACCGTTTAGCATGCATTTAGCTAAATCTGTGACTAACACTCTAAAGGTTCGAGGTTTCTTTCCTTTAAAAATCCCCTCATCTGGTTGATATCGATGTCATCCGAATGAACCATTCGGATTTATTGAGACTGCTCTATCATCTACTTAGCACAACTATTTACATTAAAATACCCTTTATCTTCATTGGAAAAAATCAAGGTGGTTGACAGAGCACATTTATGTAAGACGTTTAATTTTGATGAAAATGGGACGATAAAGCTAAGTGTTGTACAAATTAAAATTGTATATGTTATATAGCTAAAATTGTACGGGTTGACAAACTCTTGTCGGACCATCAGATAATACCTGTAAACAAAATACAGCCAGGTAAGCATTCGCATCTAGCTTGGATGTCAGACTGGGCATCTAGTCGTTGGAATGTTTGTGCGATCGTTGATCGACATATGCCGCGCCCAGTTATAGGTCAATGACCTTAGATCCAACGATTACTTGGGAAATCGCAATAGCAAGTACACTGGCACAAAAACATGATAAGAAAAGGAAGAATAAGATGTAAAAATATTTCGCCAAGAACAATAACAACAAAAATAAAAATTACTACCAGGAGGCTGGACGATGGATTACATCATAACTGTTTAGGAATGGTCGAGATTGTGTAAATTTTAAAACTGCCAGGCACTGCATAAGCCTGTATACAATTTCACAAAACTCCTATTCATAATGGACTCATCTACAATGTATGTCCATTCTCTGTCTCACAAATGTCGAAAAATAAAATTTTAACAAAGAAAACAACTTTTTAGTGTATGCAAAACATGTGCCCCAATTACAGGCGAGGGAAGAAAAGTAAAAATCATCAAAAAGTCTAATCCTTAGAAAATTATAAATAGGATTATAATGGTTTTAAAATCTAGCCAGGTCATCTATTTATACCTTTATGCATATAAACATGTTTACCAAATCACTTGTTTACTTAGCGTTAGTGTTGCTGACAAGTGCTCACAAAAACGAATTTTTGAAAGAAAATGTTTTAACACATTTTAAAACGATATAATAACCTGAAAATCTAATCAAATTTAGTGCTAGTCGATCCAAAATGATCTTTACATTCCCTTACTTATGAGATCACAACATTGTCCTTCGAAGTTACTGAAAAGGGCATCAACCTACATTTTTGCTAACTGTGACCTTTCCCGGTTTGACAATTACTCTATGAAGGCCTCAGATGTTTAATTATCAATCTAAAAAAAAGCCATCCAGGTTAATGGTAAGAAAACCTTTATGGTAAACATGACAATGATGAAGGTAACGATTCAAAGTTTATGCATGTACATTTTTCGTGGCCATGGAAAAAGTGAGGACAAATTTTGAAAGATAAATAAAGTGAATGTATTAACCTGTTGCAATATATTTTTCGAGTGAATGATCCAGACAGTAACACTTCCAATGTATATGACCACCACTGCAAAAAAAAAGTATTAAAATTGAGGATAAAGCAAACATGAAAAGGCTTCTCAAACACCACTGAACATAATGTAATCAAATTTAACAGAAATCATCCTGGCACAAAACAACCTATTCGCCATGAAAAAAGACAGCCATTAATTAAAAAAAATATTGAACAAAACTTTTGTCTTCCGTCAATAATTGTTTTTTTTAAAAACTTATTTTCAAAGGCCACCAGGCCAATTTCAGTCACACTTGGAATTCAGCATCCTGGCATAAAAGCTTTTCAAGTTTGTAAAATTATGCGCATCCGCCATTAAATACGCCTGCTGTTATTACAACTAAAGATGAGGTCCAAACGGACCTAAAGATCGTTTACCTGTCCGAAAAGCCGGCAATAACAGTTGTCCAAAAATATCTGGGTCAGTAGGGTGCTTTGTATTGTAATTTCTACCTGTGCTGTTGACTGCATATGTTATGAAAACGATGGTTTCAAGGTTTCTTTACTTCTTATATCTTCGACCATATGTGATGAGTTTATTGCACATCAGCATCTTTTGTCCATTATTGAAAGGCCCATATACCAGATCGATTGGTGTCCGAGTTTGTCAAATTTTATTCAGATAAGGGTTTGTTTTTTTTTCCAGATAAAGTTACGCAAATGTTTTTTTTTCTTTTTTCTCCAATTTCATTAGCGGCAACCATATTTGACTTTCTGTAAAAAAAAAATGTAAGTGCTTGTTTTTGTGTTTTGTTTTGTTTTTTTCTTTAAGAGCAAAAGAACCTGTGTATGCAACTTTTAAGTAGCATACGCCATAATCGAATCAACGTGGCAGCCCAATTATTAAGAGCGGTACTGGTACGACTCATCATACTTACATAAGTTGACAGTTAACGATTTCGCTAAGCAAGCTTATGTAGCATTGTAAGAACACAACCTAGGAAACTTTATATCTGGTTGATTTTACCTCTCTTATTATGTCCGGATACAGATTTGTTCTGAAGATAATGGCATAATTAAACACGCATAGTCTCAAACTTGCAATTAAAGTCATGCAATTTCTTGATGATGTTGTGATAAAATTAGGGCATATGCTTATTTGTACGTTTCCGTTTATAGCTCTCTTAGAGTTTAGCGATTATTTATTTGATTATGGGGAGTCGGCGCTTAGAACCGAGTGATTAGCCAATTTATAGGAACATACATCATGATAGAGTGGATTAGTTTCCTAAAATGGTCACTCTTCAATTGCTTCACATGGGGGAATTCACTATATATTTATATGATCGTAATTTGAGATAAGAAGAATTCTTCATGTTATGCGTTTGATTCGTGTCTCGTGGGGCATGGCGTGAACTACTAATTTTTGGCGTTGAAAGGTTTACTTATGAGTCATACAAATGCGAAAGAACAAGAGAAAAAAGATGCAAATATTCACTAAGTGTAAAATAAACCGAACAAGAAATATAATCTCTAGATCTAGAGAGTTAACAAGCTCAGCAAATCCAGTGCAAGATATTTCGTTAATATACACTGATCTCACTTAACGCAGAACCTGTCTATGACAATGATAACATAAGCTTACGGTGGAGCAGACTCCAGTTGATATTCGGTCTCCTGAGTAGTAACTAGCTCAGCCAAACCGATGCAAGAATACCTCATGACATGCAGTCTCTCGTGTGTAAGAAGCTCTGCCAATTATACGCAGGACCGCCTCATTAATATGCATAAATCTTGCCCATAATAAAACATATCTTGATGAGATAAGACAAAATCAGATCAAAATTTCGACTATCAGAGTCGCAATAAATCAGGCAATCAGAAACAAGAAGACCATGTTAATAAACGTGGATCTTGCTCATTACCAAAATGGCAATTATCTCATATCTTGGTCAAAACTGGATCACAAATATGGCGTACAAAGTGGTAAGTCAGCAAATCAGACGCAAGATTACATTAATCTGCCTAATTATCCAACCCACCCAAAATATTGATGACATAAGCCAATATTTAAAGTTTGATCAAAATTTGATTAAAAAAATAAGCTTCTGGAGTGGTAACAGCGCAGCCAGTGAAATGTGAGATTGCCTCAGGAATGTTTGTACATCTCACTCATTACCGAACCTGTCTGCGATCTTAATGATGTAAGACTGATCAACATGAAATCAGAAATAAGGCTTCTGGAGTGGTAACACATTCAGCCAATCAAATGTAGATTGTCTCATGAATATGAGTACACGTCACTCATTATCGAACTTGTCTGCGATCTTAATGATGTAAGCATATATTCCAAGACTGATCAACATGAAATCAGAAATAAGGCTTCTGGAGTGGTAACAAATTCAGCCAATCAAATGTAGATTGTCTCATGAATATGAGTACACGTCACACATTATCGAGCTTGTCTGCGATCTCAATGATAGAAGTATATATTTAGGACTGATCAAGGTCGAAACAGAAATATTGCCATCCAATGTGTTAGTACGTTCCGCCAGTCAGATGACTAAATCATTAATATGCGTTAATTTCGCTCATTAACAAACTTGTGAAAATAGTTTTTAAGGCAACTTGAACAGTACCAAAAAAAATCCATTTTGTACTTGAGCACCTAAAATACATATCGCATGCAACACAATGCTCTGGTTCATTAATAATATTCATTCACTTTAGTCTTCTGCTATCCTTAGGGGGTCGTCCATTAATTATGTCAACAAAATGGGGGGGGGGGAGGAGGGAGTTTGAAGAAGTTTGACAATTGTTGACATGTGGGAGAGGGGAGTTCAAGATAAATTGACGTCAACAATGTTATTTTTACAATAAATTTAATAAATCAAAAAATAGGAAATTAGTCGGTGCGTTGGTATGGCACACACTCGCTCGCCCGTCAACAGCCCACCAGTTTAATCCTAAACCGGTTGAGCTCTTGCCAAGGAAGTCATAGTCTTGCATCATCATATTTTGTTTTTATTCAATGTAGATTGTAGACTGTAGACAGATTTTTAAGGGAAGCTGTTACTAAATTCAAAGACTGCACTGAGCCATAGACATCTAAATAGTATAGCTATCCATGGACTTCTATTAAATAGCATCTATGTTATATGTATAGATGCTATATATATTGAAGTCCATGAGCTATCCCTCCAAGGATGGATAACTGAGCCTAGGAAACTTGAGAGCTTGAGTATTATACAGTCATCTTTAACATAATACATAAAATAAATTATGTAGCCTACACAAGCATACAACTTCTTCAACCAGATGCAGTAACCTTAATGCCTTACAAATATTGTACACTTTGATAACATACTCTTGTTCATTTCAGGCAAAATTTTATTAGGAGGGTCACTGAAAGTTTGACAGTTGTTGACAAGGGGGGTACGGGGGTGTGGTAAAAAATTGCCTAAAAATTGTTGACATAATTAATGGACGTCCCCTTAACAAGAAATAAGAATGCCCGATTATTTCATTGGGTGTTAGAAATTTATTAGTGTCTTCCGCTGCTATGTATCCCCAGCATTCAATTGTTTCATCGCTATAATTATATTTTCAGACGTAATAGCGAAACAACAACTTGTGTAGGCCTTGAGGTAGTTTTATGTGTTTAAGGTCTATTATCTCTAAGATATTTATTTTCTGTTATTTTATGTCCCATCACGATTATTTGGGATATTCAAGTTATGCAAAAACATCTTCTCGTTGTCTCGCTGCAGCTTTCGCATCTGATACGTTCAGACACGTTTATCTACATGTTCATTTTGAAAACTCTGATTAAATTTCTATTACTATATTCCACATGCTGCTGTTGCTATCGATAATGCCCAATTTTAATTGCTCTTGCTAAAATTTCAAATCATACTGCACATTGGATATTTTAACTGAATCATCATTTATAAAATTTTAAATTATAATAATCTGAAAAAAATATTCAGTGGTTTCTACGTAAAATAGTAATTTTCTGTGTAATATATTTTATCTCATCAAATTTAATAATTAATTACTGCAGTTACACAAGTTTATAATGTTACAACTCTATGGTCACAAAATAAGTAACAAAAAGCCAAGCCAACAAGTTATGTAAAACTCAGTACATAATTTAATTATCGAAGGCATACCATGGGAATGTGAGAATAACTTAGTTTTATGACGTGAATCCAGAATAATCCTGACAATGTTCGATGAAAGTCCTGTATGAATGAAACGTTCTGAATAAATTTCAAAACCGGAAAAGTACTGGTCCGCCAAGATTCGTGACGTTGTCACGACGGCGTCATCCAGAACTTCTTCGAACAATTCACAACAGTTTGCAGAATAATATTATATTCCAAGTAATTACCACTTTTTGTTTCCAATGAACAGTCCAAACAAATATTTTTCCTCTCTAATAATATTTAAGTACTACATAAAACACGTCTACTGACTTACAACAGGAACATAAGAATTGAAGAAATGAGAATGACTGTTCGTAATGAACCAGATTGCTCAGTTCTCTCCTTATATAACCTAACATTACTAATCTTATTTTACAAATACCCCACTTGACAGATCACACTACTCAGTTTACATTGTAGCCCAACCATCGGGAAACTACTGAATTGTTCTAGAAACGTCTTAACTCCATCAGTCTATGGGAAATTAATCCAAAGATGCCATTAGTCTTAACTATCAAAATTATTAATATTAATTGTTATCTACTTATAGATCATTTGTAGCATTATGCTCTTAAAAGACTCCGATCACGTAGGTAAAATTAACTATATTATGTACAATTTAAATCCATGAATAAAAATGATAAAACTTAAAAAATCATGTACTAGTAGTTACCCCAAATTTGTTTTTATATATACAGAACAATAAATGTATGGAAGATTTCCATTGGTCAGAATATAACCATGTGATCAGGCCCAGTTGCGTTTATTTTTGTATAAAAGTGCACGGAGATTAACTTTTTACTAACTTCTATAAATAGAGTAACGTGCAAAGTAACAAACGTAAACACTGAATCAGAAGGCATTCACGCTGCATGCCTTGAAAACGAAATATAAATGGCATATTTATAATTAAACAGAAAATTTAATAAACTGATTTGGTAGAATCAAATAACAAATTAAAGTAGTTTTTCTGAAGATAAATATTTTTTTCGTCGACCAGATTTGAAGAAAAAAAATTCTTCTTTTCCAAACGCTTGTATCCGTCATCCTGACAATGGTCCACGATGATCTGACATATATGGGTAAGTCCGTACGGAACAGCATTGACTGTACGAGAATAGAGGATTCTACGTCGGTCCACATGTTTGTGACGAGAACAGGTGAAGGAATGCAGCGAACTGCACTTATTTATCGGGGAAGGGAGGATCGAAACGGATTGAGTTTGTTGACCAATCTAGACACGCATTACAAATTTCAGTCACCACACGGAGTCATTCGTCCAATCCGAAGATAGCAGTCTGTGACGTCACATCCCCTATATCGAGGCGCTAGCGTCTGTGCGCAGTCAGTCCATGCGACGCCGTTTTCAATTATGACGGAAACTAAGAAGACAATGAATTGGGGTGAGTCGGCCGTGGAGACGATAAGCGATGAAATAGCAGCGACTTCCCAAGTTAACACAGACCTACTTCCAGTAGAGGCTACTTTTAATTGGGATTTTATGGATTTTCTTACCTCGCAAGAATTTATTCTGGTACCAGTATCTTTGCCAGTACATTCTCCTTCTTTACCACTCGCTGATCATTTCAAACACAGACAGAAAGAAGAATTGGAGAAGTTTATTCAGCAGCAAAGGAAGCAGAACGTAGCTTTTCTTCTTCAACAACAGCGGGAAGAAGAGGCAAGAAGGAAACGACAGGAAGAAGAAGTAGCGAAGAAACAAGGTAGTGAAAGTCAAACGGTTACGGTACTTTTAGACATTTTAGCAGAGTTAAGAAGTCTGAAAGAAATATATCAGACTTCTTTATTACGACCGAAGAGAATAAGACCTTCCCGAGCTAAACAACCCAATCCTGTGACGACGCCTGTCGTACCACCCTTAGTTATTGCTACCAAAACATCATCGACAGGGAGGAAACCAGAAGTAGGCCTTGGCCGTGGCAAAGGCTTAAGGCATTTAAAGTTGATTTAAACAAACAAATACCCAAAGGTCCTTTTCATGGCCACCCACTTCTCTCGAAAAGAGATAGTATTTCAATTGCCAACATAAATTAAAACTCAAGAAAGCCCTTTTTTTTACCCTTATTGTTTGTGGGAATGTATGAGTGCGTGAGTGTAGGTTCCTGTTCTAAAAATCAAAACTAAGAGACACTTACGTCTTATGCCTGGTCTATTATGATCCAAATTGTACAATCCAATTCACAACATAACACTTTAAAACGTTATTAGGCTTCGTCTCTGTATGTCTTTACTCTCTTAATTTATAAATTTATTCACTTTCCTAGTTTTTTCCTCCACTTCTTCCTTACTTTCTCCTCGTCTTCTTTTCTCCTCATGTTTCTCTTTCTGCACGTGGCTGGGTTCTTCCTTGGGGAAGGATACCTCTTCTTCTTCCTCTCCCTAACCATTCTCTTCTTCTTCTTCTTGCTCCTGTTGTTTCTTAGGGCAATCTGAAAACCAATGTCCTTTTTCTTGACAATGATAACAGGTATCTTGACTTTTGTCTCTTCTAGCCCCTGTTTTGCTTTTTGTGATGGTCTGGGCACTCTGAAGACCAATGTACATTCTTCTTACTGATATAGCAAGTATCTTGACTTTTATGTCGAAAGGAGGGCGAGTAGTCCGTCGGATTGTCTGAAGAAAATTTTCTGATGACACCTAGTAAAGCTTTGATCAAAAGTTCGATCTGTGTAGGCTCTTCCATCGTTCTGCTCGGTTTGAGAGTGAAATAAATAGTGGAAGAGCAAGACACACACCATTTATATATACGCTGGTCTGCCAAATATATAAAATGACCTATGGTGTTTCACATGTGGTCATTTGACTTTTTGCAGTCAAGATTAAACGATCGCATCAATTCGTGAAGAAAGGAGAAGAAAGTAAGAGGCAGAAACGTGATTTATCGCCTCGTACAATAGCTGAAGTCTTGGCACAGGGAACCAGAACCAGAATCCAGAATCCAGAGTGAACCAGAATCCAGACCCAGAGAGTCTTCACCTAACCAAAGTTCACCAGTAAACCCTGAAAAATACTATCACCATCGAGAGACGGAAACGAGCTCCTCTAGAAAATTTAGAACCACAGCTTACACCTACACGGTGAAGTTTAAAGATTTCAAGTTGGAAGCACCGTTGGAGAAAGCAGAAGGGTTCATCACCGAGGTGTGGGATTCTTTGTTAACCACACATAAACGACAATGTCAAGCCAAAGAAGACGATCGCTTGAGACTTTCCAGACATCACGACAATTTAAAGTCCCCTGTTTGGATTGAGTTTAGCAGCCCTGCAGAACTGACACCTTCCAAAGTCATCGACAAATTACAACACATGCAACAATGCAACGACCAGTTTCACATCACCGATGGAAAAGCGTCACTGTCCATGACCCACGTCTCTCTTCCCCAAGGGAAGGAGGCAAAAAGGTCTTATTGGTGGACGACCTTCGTAGCATTAAGCGTAGCCTCGTCCGAATTAACAACCCTCAAGACCAGATGTGTTTATCCCGAGCCATCGTGGTGGGACTTACGTATGCCGACAAGAACGACACGGCAGAATGGAAAAGAGCCTGGAAAACTATTCAACAATCGGACCAACCAAACAACGAAATGAAGCAGAAATCCTGTTACAGCAAGCAGGCCTGTCCAAAGACACACCCTGTGGCATTTCTGAAATGCAAAAATTGCAAGATGTCTAGCTCCACGCTGCTACACATTGAAAGTGCACCCTCAAGAAGTACGTGGGCCTCTGTTGTTTCGAGGGAAAGACTTTAAGGATGGAAAACACATCAACCCTGTCTGGACGAAGGACAAGAACGAGTGCGTTGTCCTGCTTGCCAGCGCACTTTTGTCAGCCCTGCCTGTTACTTACAACATTTAAAGACGCAAGGTTTCCAGCAGAAATGTGCTTGTCAACTCCTGAGATTGTGTCCTACGTGTGGACAAGGCATACGTACCAATAATGACAAGGCACACGTTTGTTCAGGAAAGAAAAATGTCACATTTGTCACCAAATCGTGGACTTGGAACACCAATGTTACATTAAAAAATACCAACCCCAACAAGAGGAAAATGAGGACCACAAGAAGAAAGGGAATTTCATCTTTTTCGATTTCGAATGCATGCAAGAGACTGGCATTCACATTCCTAATTTCTGTGTGGCTCATCGAGCGTGCAAAAAGTGCATTCAAGAACCTATCTTTAATCATTGCCCTCACTGCGGTAAGATACCTGGAGGACGTGAAAAAATATTTCGGGGACCAAACACTCAAGCCGAATTCGCTCAATGGATCTTAGACCCCATCGACGAGGCGTAGAGCTAAGAGGACATCAAACGTTACGGAGATTGTCAACGCCATGCCACGGTGATGGCTCACAATTTCTCCGGATACGATGGACAGTTTCTTCTCAGATTCTATACGGAACAAGGCACCGCACTTTGAACGGAGCCAAAATCATTTCCATGCACGTGGGACAAGTACAGCTTAAAGATTCGATGAGTTACTTGACTATGCCTTTCGGTCGAATGCCTAAAACGTTTGGAATGACAGAAATGGCTAACGGCTACTTTCCTCACTTTTTCAATACAGAAGCCAATCAACATGACGTCCTACCCCATTTGCTTGAGGCTAAAGACTACGACCCCGACAACATGCGTACCGAACAACATGAAACTTTCTACGCTTGGTACCAGGCGCATGCCTGTGACCTTTTCGACTTTCAGGAAGAAATGTTAAAGTATTGTCCTTCAGACGTGGACATTTTACGGAGTTGCTGTGAAAAATTTCGAGAACTGTTCATGGAACATAGACGGGTCGATCATTTGAAAGAAGATTGCACCATTGCCAAAGCATGTTCCTTAGTGTACAAACAACGATTCATGCCCGAAAACACCCTGGCTGTCATTAGTCCTCAAACGACCAAGTTTGTCAAACGTCAATACTCGGTCAAAGCCCTACGCTGATTACATTACTTGTGCGACAAGGAAGACAAGTGGATTCAGCATGCCCGCAACGGAGGGGGCGAAAAGACAATCGGAACGTATTCGGTAGATGGCTCGGACTTAGAAAACCCCAAGATCGTGTGCGAGATTAACGGTTGCTTATTTCACGGATGCTACCCTGAACGTGGCACTAAAAATCAGTTTTTACAACGAACCATGTAATACTTGTACCAGGCCACTTGTCAGCGACGCCTGAAGTTAGAACAACAAGGATACCAAGTGGTGGAAATGTGGGAACACGAATACGATCATCGTTTGAAAACCGATCCCGAGTTTAAACGCATCGTGGAAAGTTACAAGTTTGAAGGACCCCCTGAACCCGAGGGAGAGTTTGTACGGAGGAAGGACAAATGCCACCTGCTTGCTATACCACGTTGATGAAGAGAAAGGAGAAGAAATCAAATACTTGGACGTGTGCCCACCGTATCCCTACGTGTGCAAATATTGTCGCTTTCCTGCAGGCACCCACAATTGCTGACGGAACACATCGACTTGGACCACATTCGACAATAGGAATGCTTAATCAAGTGCATGGTTATGCCTCCCACTGACTTGTACCATACCGTGTTACCTCACCATTGCCAAGGAAAACTGATGTTTCCCTTGTACTGTACTTGTGCCGAAACGTGCAGTCAAGACCAGCCTTGTCAGCACACCCAGGAAGAACGTGCCTTGACAGGAACGTGGGTCAGCGTGGAATTGTTCAAGGCTCTAGACATGGGATACCAACTGTTAGAATTGTGCGAAATTTACCACTTTCCCAAGGCACAACAATG
This sequence comes from Sinohyriopsis cumingii, assembly GCA_028554795.2. NCBI lineage: Eukaryota > Metazoa > Mollusca > Bivalvia > Unionida > Unionidae > Sinohyriopsis > Sinohyriopsis cumingii. The sequence goes on from CM068838.1 coordinate 15,275,485, forward strand.
CCACATGGGTGAACCAACTCAGAAAGGCATTTCGCAGACTACGTGAATGCCTTTTTGAAACTGAAACAAGAAGCCAGTGGCTATCCTCCCTGATGTCTCACACGCGAAGATGAAATGACATTCAAAGATAAATACTGGGAACAAGAAGGAACCACTTTAGACCACATCGAGATAAACGAAGGCAGGCGATCGTTTGCCAAATTGATGTTAAATTACTTGTGGGGCAAAATGGCAGAAGGACTGCGTTTACCCAAGACGGAGTATTTGACAGAACCTTCCCGTTACTTCCAGATGATTCACGACAAAACCAATTACATTAAACAATTAGATCTCGTTAGTGAGGATTTGATCTTAGTCAATTACGAAGAAGATCTGGACTTTGTACAAGACGACCCCTTTGGAAATGTCATCATTGCGGCTTACGTGACAGCCCATGCTCGCTTAAAATTGTACGAAGCTTTAGAACTGTTAGGTGATCGTGTCCTGTACTTTGCATCTACATCGATCGCCATGGTCAACGTCACCCTGACATCGAAGGAGACCGTTTAGGAACCTGGACAGACGGACACGCCGACGACAAGATTCTAAGTTTCACTAGTGGCGGTCCTAAAAATTACGGCTACACATACCTGGACAAACAAGGAGAAGTGCGCTTGAAGTGTACAGTGAAAGGATTGACTCTGAATTATCGCACCTGTCGAGTGGTAAAATTTGGGGTATTGAAAGAAGCCTTGCAGTCTGGAAAGGATGAAAACTTTAAAGTGACCACTCACCAACCGAGCAAGATTGTACGTTTACCCACTCAACAAATCGTCAGTCGACCATTGGAAAAAGTCTATTAAATCGTGTACCAGAAGCGAGTGCGACTTCCCAACCAGTTCACTTTGCCGTACGGTTACATCGATATTGGTCAGCATATAAAAAGGGACAATGTCCAAGATCGATAGTTCATGTGACTACCAAGACCAACCAAACAAAATGAATACTTTCAGAGAAACACAAAAGAAGTTCAGAGAGGCACAATTCAAGTTAGAGGACTCTGACGAGGAGTGCGATGCTGTGCCTTGCGATGTGAGCGATGCAGTAACGCATCATGGGGACTTAGTTCTCACTACTACTACTAACACTACACCCATCGTGGAAAGTGATGATGTTCGTGTCAAACCTGACTGATGCAAAACCGATACCACTCGTGATCGTGGACTCATTACTGGTTGTCATTGTAGATGTCAATCTTCACGGCTACCACCGTACGGATGTCATCCATCCCTGAGCAAACTCCGGTCGATGTCACCCTACCCTCATCGAAACGAACATGTGAAAGACGAATATTCGTTCCCTGTGCGTTTGCCTGAATACTGCAACTTTGAAAACCGTCTTCAATCGTTCAAAGAAAAATGGCCTAAATATCTGGGAGGACCGACCCCTGAATAATTAGCCAGAGCCGGATTTTCTACTTGGGTGAAGGGGATAAAGTTAAGTGCTTCAGTTGCGGATGTGTCACTACACCAGTGGGAACAACAAGATTCAGCCTACCTGGAACATGCTTGATGGTCTCCGAATTGTCACTACCTACCTTTAGTGGGACCGAGTCACTGAAGTGACCTACCATGTCGTTCAAGAAACCAGATTTTTCGTGTTTATTTTTAAAAATCAATAAACGTGTCCTGAAAAAGTATATAAACTCTTGTCTTGTCTGTCTTCGTATCACAAGTGACATTCCTGACACTATGGCTAACTCTACTGTCTCTGCTCCCTCTTCCTCCACTTTCAAAGTCATCGACGAACACTTAGATCGTGCCAGTTGGGAGGCTTTGTATCTTGGTCATCCCTTTAACATGCTCATTGTTGGACCTAGCGGTTCAGGCAAAACCGAATTTGTTAAACGTTTGATCGAACATAAACATCATTTGACCGAACGTCCACCTCAACGAATCGTGTGGTGTTACAAAAGAGTGGTAATCGGCGTACAGCCTCTTGCGAGAAAGTCAAGGCAATTTCGTCGTGTTTGTGAAAGGCATTCCTAACGAAGACGACGGAATCGTGTCTGACTCCCGTCAAACCCATCTGGTCATTTTCGACGACATGTTAGGAGAAGATGAAGAAGAAATTAAACTGTGGTTTACGCGCAAAGGGCATCATCGTAATGCCAGTGTCATTTACACTACTCAAAATTTGTTTCAACAAAGTAAACCCCACAGAAAACAGTTTCTACCCGCAAGAGAGGCACTTCGGCCAGGACGCAACCTTACATTCGCACAGCACGACCTGCAACGACGGTGACTGCATCTCCGGTAGTCTTAGGTTCATTCACTTCTCCGTTTCTCACGATGCCTGCCCAACCCCCTTTGACATCCGTTCGTCCTCGGTTGATGACACCATGGAAACCCATGTCTCCAAGAACTTCTTCTCTAGCGGTGACACACTCCTTTTCTTTAGCTGCAGTGGCAGCTGCTCACAAAATACCTGCTCCCAAATTTAACGTCCAAGAGAGATCTGGCATGTTACAGAGTTTACTGGATTTGTCCAAGGAAGAACTGATTCGATTTCGTCCGTTGCGGACCCCTCCACGACGCGTGATGCCTGTCATCAAGTTGATACGACGTATATACAATCAGTGGCGAAGCGTTCCAGTATAAAAAAGGTCTGAGATAAAGCATGGGTATCAGTGTTTTTATGCTCCTGAAGACTCAAAGATGTCACCCCCCAAAAAAAATCCCTCATCTAAACCCAAAGGAAAGAAAAGGAAAGGACTGTCTCCTCGTTTAGTCAAACACCTAGACATGTTGTCTGTCCTGTCCAAAGCTTCTCCACTCATGCGAAGAAAGAACTCATTCAAACGGCCTCCAAAGATGTCATCCATACCGTGTGCGAATGTTGTTTGAACGTCTTGAAAGGTACGATCCCTTTGTCGAAACACCAGAAACAATGCTTAGGCAAACATCATCACGTTCTTCGTCAAATGGTTCAAAAGAAAATCCCCATTCGTCAAAAGAAGAAGATGTTGGTCCAACGTGGAGGAATGTTGCCTCTATTGTTAGGACCTTTGCTGAAAGGACTCATGGGAGCAAGATAAAAAGGACCTCTGGAGTCCCAAGACCTCATTCGTGACCCTTGACATCAAATGGAAGGACGAAAACTAGCTTTAGTGTCTTGCAAACGATGGATGGAATACCATCGTTGGCAAGAACAGCGGACCCCGTATTTACCTCCCAATCCCAATTTCAGCGAGATGCTCCAGTTACAACACGAATTTCAGTCATTGATGGATCGCCACGATTTGTCCGAAACAGAAAAATCGCAAAAGTAAGGACAACTCTTGCAACGACTGCAACTCTTTCACCAGAAAGCTTTAGACGAAACAACTCTTCCCACTCTGAAAGATTTCAAGACCTTGATGAAACGTCCATCCCCGCACCACCACTATCACCATCACCACTATCATCCCCAGTGGTCATGAGAGACGCCACCCCAAGAAAGCCTGAGTAAAAAAAGATACGAGAAGTGTTTTTAACATCGTCAGCAGCTCCCATTTCTAGTAAGATTGCAGCGTCCTTGTTGACCCCTTCACCCACACCCCAACGAGAAGAAATGAAAGCTTGGGTTAAAAAGATGATGTCCACTCCTCCTTCGACAGAAGTGAAAAAGAAAAAAGGGAAACCAGAAGTAAAAAAAAAAGAAAAGAAGCCCAAAGCCATTCCATTACCACCTCCACCACTAGCTTGGACTTTTACTCCCGTGGCCCACCGGACACGTAAATCCATTTCCAAACCACCCTTTCGTCCCATCCAAGGTACCATCAGCGAAGAGTGGGTGACTTATTAACAAACACAAAAATGGAGAAGGTGTGAGCCAGCATTTACTACGATCCATCCCATCCTTTAGGTTACGGAGGAGTTCAGAAATTGTATCGTGCTGCCAAACTCGACTGAAAAGTCTCCGTTTACCTCAAGTGCAACGATGGTTACAAGAACAAACTACCTACACTTACACAAACCCATTCGACGCAAGTTTTCCAGAAATCGCACTGAAGTGGAAGGCATCGATCATCAACGGCAAGCCGATTTAAACGATGTCTCTCATTTGGCCACCTACAATCGTGGTTACAAATATTTGTTTTGTGTCATCGACGTCTTTTCTAAATTTGCCTGGTTCGTGCCCTTGACTTCCAAATCGAGCAGCGAGTTAGTGCGAGCCCTGCAACGGGTGTTGAAACAAAGCGGTCGTCACGAACGAAGGCACCGAAGTTCTGAACCAAGCTTTCCAGAAAGAATTAAAGAAACGTGACATTCATTTTTTCACCACTGAGAATCCTGAAACCAACGCACTTTGAAAGAACGCATGTGGAAATATTTTACGCATCACCACACTCTCAAGTACATCGACATCTTACCACACCTGGTTCAAGCGTACAACCAATCTTACCATGAAAACATTGGACGTGCCCCCCAAGATGTGACTCCAGACAATGAAGTACTGGTTTCTGAGCGCCTGTTTCGGACGTCCCCGACGGTGGCTGTCCCCAATAAAAGTGGAGTGTTGGCCGTAGGAGATTGGGTGCGCATTGGCAAAACCAAATGCACTTTCGACAAAGGTTACTTGCCCAACTGGACCACCGAATTGTTTCGTGTCACTGGAAGAGTGCATGGTCGTCATCCTCTCGTCTATAAATTGAAATACATGAACGGAAAAGTGTTAAAAGGAAAGTTTTACTTACCCGAATTACAACGTGTCTCCAAAAAAGAAGAGGGATCTGTACGACATCGAAAGCATTCTCGAACGCAGAACCCGTAAAGTGGGAAAACGATGTGTCAAAGAAGTCAAAGTGCGTTAGAAAGGATCTCCTCCTAGTTTTGATTCTTGGATAGACGCTTCGCAAGTCATCAACCTTAAAAGAAGTGAACATCATGCCCTTTCACACAGCCTCAACTGTCGCTACCACTGCAGATACCACTCCTTCACCCAGCTCTTCACTGCAAGATCTACGGAAACAACCGTTGTGGGTGTGGTGTGGAAAAAGTGTGCCTAAAACGCAAATCGTCTTTTTTGCCAAATCTGTGTGGTATATTGTGTCATCGGTGCAGCCATCGCCAATTTGAGTTTGCAACAAGGAGACAAACAATTGTGGACCATTTTATTGAGCAGTTGCTTCGGTTACCTTCTTCCAATCCATCCCTGAAATTCTCCTCGAACGGCAAAAACTGGAATCTTGCGTCCAGTGCCAGTCACTACTCCAACAACAACAACCCCATTTTGGGCGGAGACACGTCTCTGACTTCCAGTAGCCCCTCGCACAGCCACATAACTCTGGAATTATGGACAACCATAACCAATTTTACTTAACCTTACCCAGTGACAGTTCCATGGAGGTGTTTCCCAACAACAATTTGTGCAGTTACACAGCCAAATTACCTCAGGCCATCCTATTAGATCACGAAGCCCATTGGGAAGTGACTTTTTTGGAAATCATTCACCCGACACAAATCAAAAACGTCACTGAAAAGCAAAACACTTTCTAGGTTCAAATATTTAATGCCCAAGTGGAAGTAGAAATAAATAAAATCGGGATTTTAGGGGACACAAGACCAGCATGCAATTCGTCCTTCTATCTACACACTGAAAATTCTTTCAGGTTATTATTTTAGTGGTGAACATAGGGTGGGACACATCTCCGTGACGTTGCTGTGTGTCATTCCTTTCAAAGTGGATATTACCACGGCCAATGACCAGGAAGGTGCAAACACCTATCAAGTACACCGTGAATTTCTACATACTCACTATTTGCTCGTCAGGAAGTCGTATTTTGACACTGTCAACGTTGCTATAAAAGGAGATCTGGGACAAAATATTCCATTCTTCAAAAGGAAAGTCACGGTGAAACAACATTTTCGAAAACGATTCTCTAACGAATTGTAAGTCATGTATCCAGTATAATGAGGCGTTGCTCGACAGCGAGGACATGGTTTAGGAGATATGTTTAAATCAGCCTTTCGTTCGGTGGTTCCGGTGTTGAAACCGATGGTGACACGAGGATTGCATGCCTTGAAAGATGCAGCATTGACACACGGTAAAGAATTTCTCCAAAATGTCATCATTGACAAACAAAACCCAAAAGAAGCATTCTTGAGGGCAGGCAAAAATGTCTTGCTGCAAACGGGTAAAGACATTTTGGTCCGACGAGAAACTCCTATAAATATACTGAACGATATCGAGTCATGCATTCCTGTTTCCCTAACGAATCAGCAAGTACAAGGCAGAAAGAGACGACGAAGAAAACACCCTTTCACCAGACTTCACACTTCTAAAGCTTATTAAATTATAGAGACAGAAAAAAAATGATGCACAGAGAGTCTTGCACCTGGTCCAGATCGGAACTGGATCTGTTTGTCATGCCGCCTACCATGATGACGATGAAAGAATCCTAATGGGTCGAATTTCATCCCATCTCCTCTTTGACAGCCTCAGCTCCCATTGAGTTTGAAATCAAAGGAGAGCCCGAAGACTACATTGATCTGAACAGTAGTTACTTGTATTTGAAAGTCAAAGTCAACGATTCGGATGGTAGCGATCTAGATGTCGATGAGTCAGTAGATCCTGGGAACAATTTCATGCATTCCTTGTTCAGCGAAGTGGGCTTGTACTTGAATAACAAACTGGTCAGCAGCAGCATGGATACTCACCCTTATCGAGCGTACCTGGAAAATCTCTTGACATACGGAAAAGAAGCCAAAAACACTCATCTGGATGCTTGCGTGGTATGGAAACCTGACACAGCAAACAAGTTCGATGAGGTGGCAGATAAAGATTGCACCAATAAGAGATCTGACGCACGTCAAAAGAAAATTGCTGGAAGCAGAAGTTGAGAACTGATGGATCGCTTGCATTTAGACATGTGGCTACAAGAAAAGTATTTGCTGAACGGCGTAGATATTCGCCTGAGACTGAATCTCAGCAGTACCACTTTCCTTTTGATGGCTGGCGCAGCCGATTACAAAACCATCATCCCAGAAGCCAGACTCTACGTGCGAAGTGTGGAAGTTTACCAAAAGTGGGAAACGACATCAATCACACTTTGAGCAGAACGACTGCTAAGAATCCGTTACGACGCGTAGAACTGAAAACTTTCACCATTGCCTCTGGGCTCATATCCAAGATCGAAGATCATCTGTTCCAAGGACAGTTACCCAAGCAAGTAATCCTAGGTTTCGTGAGCAATGCAGCATTCAACGGAGTCCACGATCAAAGTCCTTTCCAGTTTAAGCACTACGACGTGTCCAAAATCTAAGTCAGTCGAGATAGCAAGACCTTGTGTACCAGACCCTTCGAACCTGACTTTAGTGCCAAGATGAATTACTTGAGGTCGTACTTATCCCTGTACGAAGCCACGGGACAGTTAGGAAGCAACACCAGTCATGGTATTACGTACGACGATTATGCAGGAGGCTATGCTTTCTGCGCTTTTGATTTCACTCCAGACCATGGGAGCGACGAGGGACATTTCCACCCTATAAAATCCGGCCAAATTCGAGTGGAACTTCAGTTTGCTAAACCTCTAACCGAGACGGTGAACGTCCTCTTGTATGCAAAATTCTATAATACCATAGAAATCAGTAGTTTGAGAAAAGTCATTCTAGACTATTAGAAGCCATGGAGGACTGTTTTCCCGCTATACATATGTCATTATGGTTATATTTTGTATCTAGCTAGGAAACATAGTGTACATCAATAGCCCAATGACTTCCAATAGTGGAAATCTCAATTTAATTCACAGCGTTGTCAACCTTGTCCAAAATAGATGGTTAATTGAAAAAATGTTTGTTATTAAATTGAATTGCTAATTTTAAAACAATTTGTGAAGATGTGCTCAAGATTAGCCAATCTGAACGAAGCCTACGTAAATTTGTATTGTATCAAAGTCTGATACCGAAGCCTGAAGAGATAGAGAATGTCAGAATGTTAAAAGTCACTGAAGACCTGATAGAAGAGGTCTTCAGAGAGGAAATTAGCAGGGAAAAAGAAGAATGGACGGAGAAGTACAGACTTCAGAAACAACAGAGAGAACAGAGAGATCAGCAGCAACAACATGAACCTAACAGAGGTTTTGTCGACTGCCGTGTCGACACCAAAGAGTTCTCGTTCTCTTTCCGAAGAAGCAGACCTTATCCTGTGAGAATTCTGCCGCCAGACGAGGCCAAAATCTTAGACTATAAAAGATTACTATCGCTTCTCGTCCACAAAAAACAGCCCTTTTCAGGGCTACCCCATACTCTAGAAAAGAAATAATCATTTCATTGCCTATGCTATGTTAGTCAGTTAGAAAAAACAGAAGTGCGTCTATTATTTAGTTATCTTGGTTAGAAAGTGAGACTCTAAGTCCTTCGTTTCCATCGCATGTCAAGCAATTTAAAATATTGATTGTCAATATAAAAAAGTGAGTGATTGTTTCTTTTAGGTCCGCGCGTTTTTGGTGAAAATATGGGTAATGTAAGATTTGGGTTACATCCCTTACAAAACGGAACTCCACAAGGGAGTGTACTCAGTCCCACTCTGTTCAACCTTATGATCAATGACCTAGATAAGAACTTGGCATCTAACCTAACTGAAATATCGCAATTTGCGGACGATAGTGGAATATGGAGAGCAGGAAACCCCTCCAACCAGAAAATAATTAAAGACTTACAAGATAGCTTAAATAACATAGGGAAGTGGGCTGACAAATGGGGTTTCAAATTAGCACACGAAAAAAAACTATAGCCGTAATATTTACCCCATAACGTAAAATAAACAAGCATCTCCCTACACTGACAATACAAAATCACGAAATTAAGTACGAAAAATTTGCACGATTCCTGGGAATGTATTACGATGAGCACTTAAACTGGGGACACCACATCAATGAATTAATTAAAAGATGTAATAGATACCTCAACCTCCTCAAAAACCTTAAAGGAACCGACTGGGGATCCAATCAAGAAACTCTACTAACACTATACAGGGCACTGATTAGATCCAAACTAGACTACGGATGCCAAATATACAACTCAGCACCTAAGCAGCATCTTAAAAAACTAGACAATATACAAAGAAAAACCCTCATTACAATCACTGGCGCGCTACCATCAGCATCACTAGCAGAACTCCAAGTACTAACCGGAGAACTCCCGCTCTGTCTCCGACGACAAGAACAGATTCTAACATACGCAGCCAGATTAACATCCCACTCAAATTCCCACCCCACTAGAACAGCGATAGACAAATGTGACAAACCATTTAGCACTAAACGGCAACCCCTAACCCCTACAGGGAAATTAGTGCACGAACTAATGGGACAATTCCACATTGGAAATCTCAAACATGAAACAAACAAGCTCTTCGAAACTGAACCTTGGACCAAGAAGAGAAAAAAAATTAATATCTCCCTCACCAAATATGGCAATAAAAAGGATCAAGAACATCAGTTAAACACCATCGCAATAGGAGAAATTAACACAAACTACCCACATTTCCTTAAAATATACACTGATGGATCAAAAACAAAAGGGCCTGACAAAACGGCAGCCGCATTTGTCATCCCCGAATTAAACATCAAAGTAGGACATAGATTAACCGACCACTGCTCAGTATATACAGCAGAATTTTGGGCCATAAAAGAAGCACTTAAATGGGTCGAGACTAACAACAATCCGATGACAGTAATTATAAGCGACTCACTTAGCGTCATCTCCTCAATACTTAACAACAATACCAGATACGAAGAAAATCTTCTGAAACAAACCAACTTAACGCTAAAAAGCTTAAACAACAATAAACATCACATAGAATTCCTGTGGATTCCATCCCATATAAATATACCAGGCAATGATCAAGCAGATTCAACAGCTAAACAAAAACTTAACGAACCTAGCCATGTCCAATTAGACTACAGTGTTAGCGAATATACAGCCTAACAACATTATTAATTACTAAAAAAATGGCAGGAAAAATGGAATGACAGTACCCAAGGTAGGAAACTCTACAACATCATTAATGAAGTCAACAGAAACAGGAAATCACCCGTACTCCAAAGCAAAAGCAAAAGATAATTAATAGAATATATACAGGTCCAACCAAACTGGCTACCATTTATGGTAAGCACATATGACCCTTCCCACACAATCCTAATTGCTATTATTGCAGGATCCCTGAGGACCTACCACACATATTCAATGTATGCCTTAAATTTAAAAAAGAAAGGGAGATATTCAAAACAGAACAAAATAAAATAGGATCCCCAGTTACTTTTCCAGAAATCCTAAACAAATCCAACCCTAACCTGAACAATACCTAGAAAAATATAATATCCTACTTACGTAAAATAGGTTTAGATATAAAAGAAAATATAATAGCTAACCATTAAAATATCAATAAATAGTAAAATAAGGAAAACTCATAGGGACCAACCAGGTTAGATGTCCTTGAACCCTCTTAGAAGGTTCGAGTAATCGACAAGGATAACTATGTGGGACTAAAATAAATCTGATCAATTAACCTCAAATAGGGCACAATTAAACCATATATTAAAACCTATATTTAAAATATAAAATAAAAAATAAAATAAAAAAATATCTAAAAAATATCTATTAAAAAAAACATTTATTATACACAAATACTACAAAATAACAACTATCCATCGACATACCAATAACAAATAAAATAAGGAAAACTTAAAAGGGGCCAACCAGATCATATGTCCTTGAACCCTCTTAGAAGATTCGAGTAATCGACAAGGATAACTATCTGGGACTAAAAATAACCTAACCAATTAAACCTCAAATATGGTACAAAGAAAACATATATTAATACCTAAAAATAAACAACATACTAATAAACAACATGATTAGGAATCAGGATAATTAGATAGGGGCTACCCAGATTTAAAGATAGGGAACCAGCCTAAAAAAATATCAAACAACCCTCTCTCTCTCCTCCTATCATAACACTCTCCAACAACATCCAGCTAACAACAATCGTAACTCTACCGAATAACTAACACCACCACCTAGGTGACAGCTCCATGAAAATAATCGTCATACCAGGAAAACCCCAAATAAATACGTATAAGGTGGTCTAAAACCCAGACCATCAGGGCCACCCACAACACAAGATAGGACCCAAGACTAGATTATATAAGGTAGTCGAAAAGCCCAAAGACTATCAGACCCGGCAGCAGAAGGCTGCAAACAAACTCGAACTAGGCAGTAGGACCCCAAATTGGTACATATAAGGTAGTCTAAAAACCCAAAGACTATCAAGTCCGGCAGCACAAGGCTGCAAACTAAATCGAATTAGGAATTAAGAGCCCAAATAACTATTTAACAATAACCACTACGCTTTTATCAGCAAAAAGTGGACAAAAACCCAATACCAACAGGGCCCGCCACATCAAGTGGCAACTTCACAACCATAGCTGTCAACCTAGACTCTAAAAACTACTACTCTAACCAGCTCTCTAACAACAATTGCACAGAGTTATTTATTCAAAATTCAAATCCATATAGACGGAATTTAGACCATGGATACCCTGATGTCTAAAGCACTAACGACCTATGCCATAGGCCCGCCTCCCTAACCTCAGCCTGGCCTCCTTTGCCACGAACATACACCAATACCATACGTGCAGTGCACACCCTAACAAGCAGCAAAGCGACCGTAGGTTGGGTCCAATCCCCCTAGTCGCAAAAATCATAGCAACTGAAAACAGAGTGCGTGTTTGGTCTAATCCCATTCATCTTGGCCCTACACTCAGATCGACAGGCACTCAGTGGTACCTCGAACTGACGGCCAAATCAATAAGTGTTCCGTGAACACATTAAAGCCTGGGGGAAGCGGCACTATACCTCTCCCTATGAGAAATCAAAAAGACACCCGTGGTGGCATTAACCAGTGGTAAATGTCCAAGTTGGACGTATTCCACTTTAATTCTAGATAAAAACAACAAAATAAGATTTGGGTGTAAGTGGATGTTTTCCTTCACGCCCGTGCTTTGGTAATATATACGGAAACACTCGTCAGTCTGGCTACCCATTGTCAACGAAACAACGTTGAAAATGAGCAGTAGACTCGCAAAACTGTTGAAACTCCAGGTGCACCTGGAATACGCCAGGCACCTCCTGAATGAACTAGCAGTGGAGGCTATTGTAGAGGAAGGAAGAATGAAATAGGAGGAGGAGCAGAGAAGAAACAAAGAAGAGGAGGAAACGAAGAGAGGGATCAGGTTTCACTTAATGATGAGACCTAAGTGTGAGGTGAAACCTTAGGTGAGGACGCCTCCACAAACAACAGTAACAGTACCACAGCCACAACCTCTTCCACGAGTAGTACAATTACCTGTGGTTCGCCCAACTGAAAACTGGGAAGAAGAAATAAGGAGGACACAACATCCTAAACTGCGACATAGAAGAAGAGAGAGAGAGAGGGAAGTTTATACTATCCCAGAGACAGAAGAATGGGATGATGAGGCTAATCATCAAGCCTCTGCACTTCCATCTACTACACTCAACTGAGATAATGACTGGAGCAGGAGATGTGTATGTGGTGCTCGGTCTGGGAGATGTCATCACTAACAGGTGCATGTGGAGCCCCCCCCCCCCCCCCGCCAAAAGCCTTTTTTTTTAGGGCTAACCAAAACTCTAGAAAAGAAACACTATTCAATTTGCCAATGTGAGAATGTGGAGTAGTGTGTATATAAACACTCACTCCTTTCCTGTTGTAATTGTGTGTGTGTGTGTGTTTATGTGTTTGTAAGCGCTCACGTACGTTTGTGTGGATGTTAGATTATTGGGGTTTGTAAGCGCCCACGTACGTTTGTGTGAATAGTTGATTATCGGGGTTTGTAGGCGCTCACGTACGTTTGTGTGGATAGTAGAATATTGGGGTTTGTTATGCTTCTTGGCGTGTATAGTAGATTGGGTTTGATTTTGCTTCTCCGCGTGTGTGGATAGTAGATTATGGTTATGATTTTGCTTCTTCGCGTGTGTGGATAGTATAGTTTGGGTTTGTTATGCTTCTCGGCGTGTGCGGATAGTATAGTTTGGGTTTAATTTGGCTTTTCGGCGTGTGTGGATAGTAGATTATGGTTATGATTTTGCTTCTTCGGGTGTGTTGTTAATATAGTTTGTGTTTGATTTTGCGTCTCCACGTGTGTGGATAGTAGATTTTGGGAGTTGTAAGCGGCGCTCACGTACTTTTGTGTGTATAGTAGAATATTGGGGTTTGTAAGCGCTCACGTACGTTTGTGCGGATATCATATTATGATTATAATTTGGCTTCTTGGCGTGTGTGGATAGTATATTTTGGGTTTGATTTTGCTTCTCCACGTGTTTGGATAGTAGATTATGGCTATGATTTTGCTTCTTCGCGTGTGTGGATAGTATAGTTTGGGTTTGTTATGCTTCTCGTAGTGTGTGGAGATTATAGTTTGGGTTTAATTTGGCTTCTTCACTTGTGAATAGTAGATTGTGGTTATGATTAGGCTTCTTCGCGTGTGTGGATAGTAGATTATTGGGTTTTGTAAGCGCTCATGTACGTTTGTGTGGATAGCAGAGTGTGTGGTTGTTTAACTTTCCTTCTCTGTGGATGGTATAATTGGGTTTTGTTTTTGCTTCTCGGCGTGTGTGGATAGTAGATTATTGGGGTTTGTTTCTGCTTCTCGGCGTGTGTGGATAGTATATAATGTGGTTAGTTTTTGTCTCATTACCTTTGTGTGGATAGTAGATAATATGAGAAGAGAAAAGTAGGGGTTGTTTTCCTTCACGTCCGTGCTTTACATATAAAAACGTCATTGCACCATTCTACGGAATAAGCGCAAAGAAGATGATAGCAGTCACATCTTTATTTAACAACTTAAAAGACAGTTTGGTACTGGATAGTGGATGGAGCCTGTGTAGTGGAAAGGCTTGAACATGAATGGAGACATCCAGTTACCAAAGACTTTGTGACAAGTCATGTAACCAGCCTCAAGGTAGCTATGGACCTTGTCCAGGGAATAATAGAGGAAGTAAAGAGATTAAGAGGTTTCATTCACCCTCCTTATGTGAGAGTGGGAACATTGAAGGAGGCCATTGATCATGTCACGAAAGTCAGGTGCTTCTTAGAATATATCTTGGAATGGAGTGAGTGGTCCTTTGTAAAGTGGGGAGTAGGTCAACTCAAGAAAGCAGAACTGATGAGGAAAGTGCTGACAGAAGAAGTCAAGAAGACCAAAGAAACCTGGACTAAAGAGAGAAAGGAAAGAGACGGTATAACGAAAAAAGAAAACTTTGAGAGGCTTAACAATAACTGGATCAAAGACAAGAAGTTTTGAGCATTGGGCCATCCAGACTGATTGCCAGAGTTGGAAAAGAAGAAAGGAATAATGGGAAAGGTCAGGAGATGTACGAAGAAATGGAGAAAATAGAAGAAGAACCCAACAGCACTTTTCAGGGTCCCTCATATGAATCGAAAAGAAATTGCTTTCTTGCCTCAAATTGTTTTCTTCATGTTGAATAAGTGTTTTTAATCCACGATATATTCCCATGTTAATTTTCCCTTGACGCTAGACAGTCCCACGATATATTCCCATGTTAAATTCCCCTTGATGCCAGGGTACAACCACCCTAGTTTAACATTAAAGTCCCACTACACTACTTTCGCTCTTCAATGTATTCCTGCATCCCAGCTTATCCCCAATATTCAGTCTGTGTTTTATCTAAGGCACGTTTTTCTTCTCAGATCCACTTTAAAACAAATAAATTTGAATAATTTTTTTTAAAACAGAAGAAGAAAAAGAAAACGATTAAAAAAGGGTCTGCCTATCATCATTCCCACTCAAATCAATTATGTGCCAATGTTGCTGTCATTAGATTAGTCACTAACGAATGTATCACATCACTAGTTTTGGAGGACTCCCAAAAAAGAACGGTATTACAAGCAACTTCGGTGACTGAATTAATTAATGGGCGACACCTCTTATTCTAAATTGAATATTTGAACGCCATATAAACATAACATCTTGATTATTCATTTCAAAGAACGGTTTATATCAGATATTTTTTTTTACATAAAAAACCTAAATAATTTCTTTCCTTGCAAACTTTAGTTTTAAAAAATATTTAAATTTCTTTTTAAAAAATGGCGACATTGGGGCCCAAATTGTGCTGGGCGATGTAATTTAAACATATCAAGGGTGATAGCTTATTCAGCGACTACATCCAAGATATTAAAGAGTTATGTCCCTTAAAATTGTTCATGGATATGAAAAAAATTCAGATTATAGTGGTTTGTTTTAATAGATCAAAGTTATAAATCACATGACAAACTGTAATTACTCCTGAGTTAATAGGACCTGAAGAATATTAACTGAATAAAATTGGGGGATATAAAGAACCCCCTCTTTACTGGCGCCAGAGGGCAGATTGGGCTAGGATTTTTTGTGTTCAAATAATTTCATAAATCAGGGTTTTCAAGCAAAGAATAATTTCTGAAACTTACGGCAAAACTTAAAATTATTAGTCATTAAGTCTGGTACAGAGAGTGCATGTGTTTTTCATAAGATTCTAATGATCAGTGATATAGTTTATATTTTATGACAAGTGGCCTAGATTTTTAAAAAAGGATTTTCATAAAATTCATGACCACTAATGTTCACATGTACTATATTTTCAAATAGTTCTAATACTTTAGGATTTAGGGGCCAATGTTTTTTTAAATAAAACTTTAATAAAAACAAGACAACTCTCAAAATGCAGTAAAGCAGTCAAGATTTAAACAAACGGCATATCATCCATATGGATTCATGATTTCATATAAGTTTGCGGTGAAAGTGTTTCAGCACCCATATCCCCAGCCGTAACCCTGTGAATTAACAAATCCGTTGGAAAAATGAAACCATTCTTTACAAGCAGTGCCCTTACAGTAATTAAAATTGTCTGACATACTGACATACATCATATAACACAAAACAATACAAACTTGACACAAGCTTTGTTTATTTATTTCAAAATAAAAAGAACATAGCTGCTCCATACGTACATGCAAATAACATCAAATATTCAGACACTATTACACTATAACATCCCTGATTTACCAGTACTACTATACAGTACAGTCAAGTTCACTCAGAGGTTCTCTTCAGGAGGAGGAATAAAAATAGAATCAAAACATCTTTCAGCCTGTGGAAGTAACTCAAATGAAAATTATTTTGACAATTTATACCATCATCTTCTACTTTAGCCCTTTAAGCATAACAAAAGATCATACATGTACTTTTGGTTTCTTGTACAAAGGCAAACACCCATACATAATAATTTATATCTAATTCAGTAAATAAAATGAGCTGATAGTGACACAATCTGGAAGCTATTGATTGTAAAATGGGAAATCCTGTATGACAGTTCCTCTAAAGTAATATCAAATAATAGATGTAAAAAATGGGAATCAAGCTGAAAAATAATTTATATATACTTCTATTACTTATTTACATCCATCAATGATAAATTTCTGAAAAAAGCAAATATATCTCTGTAGCTTATTATTTTTATAAACAAGTAACCATTTCAATACATGAAAATCCAATGAGAGCTTAAATCAAACATTTCTTTGGGATGTTATATGAGAGGTGGAGTGTATTCAACAAACAAGGAGACCAATACTTTTTCTCTAAAATACTTTCAACAACTATGGTACTATTTCTTCTATCCATGCCTTTTCTCATTCCTCCTCCTTTTTACCTGCACACTGCACACAACTTGACAGTCATAAATTTGGTATGAACAATCGGGTGTCAATTCATATCATTCTTCCAGCACTTTAGGATGTATATTTTGTCATGAATGATCATTTTTTGACAATATGAAGATATGAAACCAAGCATGCTCTTTACCGGCATCTTCAATGTCTAAATCACTCAAATCAACTTGCAGCATTGTTAATTGAAACACTAAAATATCTTGTTTCTTACCTACCGAATATACTCATTTGTTAAATAAGTTGTGTCCAACTGCAAACAATACAGACCTCGACCTGCTGTCACACAATGTTGTTTCTTCCAATGATTACTGTTAGTAAACTACCAGCACATTATGTGACAAAGCTGGATCCGTGCAGTATGCAGCTGAACTCTACTTAAAAGGTGAGTATATACAGTAGATGGATTCCATGTTATATGAATGTTATACTCATGAATTAAAATATGATGTATTTTATATTCCATTTTTATACATTACTGTTGCACACTCAAAAGAAAGTATGTTCTTTACTTTGATTACAAACTCTTGGAAAAACTAATAAATTCATTACATAAAATTTTCTAAATTTCTCTTACTAATTAAAACATTTACCATCCCCTTATACATAGGAGCAATGATTCGGTTAATAAAACAGACCATTATTCATACAATCAAACAGGTGCCAATTTGGCTATCTAAAACAGTGCACTTTTATGATCTATGAATACACGCAGCTTTACCTGTGAAAGCTTAAGAACCCTAATGTGTACATGACACGCTTATAAAATATTATAAAAGATTTTGCCTGAATTTTGTGTACAGAGCTTGCAGACCTAAACATGTTAAGTTATTTATGAACATATATCCAAACTAAAAGTTTTACAATATAGCTGGTAACTTTTTCTTCACCTTATTATCAAAAGCAAATTTTTCCTTTTTAAATTCTCAATGATTGCATGAGAATATAAAACCTATGATGATTCAGGATTTGCTAAACAATGATTTCTTTTATTTGCTCGTGTAACACTCACTCAATTGAAAATGGTAAAGACCTAGATCAGCAATCTCATAACATGTTTAAGGTTGGTCACAGTTGAACAGGTCTTAAAGATAACTATGGTACTTCTCTTTCAGCAGCAGAAAGAATTAGGCTTAAGGTCACAAGATCTGACTCAATGCTCTTGCACTTTTGGAGTATAAAACTCAAACTTAAAAAAGGAGTTGTACAGCTGTAACAAAAAATCACTTACAAATCAGCAACTCCTGTCAGGGACATAATGCCAGAATCTTTTTTTTATTCAGAGTGCATCTTCAGTACAGCCTTTTCACATGCCAACAAGAAGTTAAACAAGAACAAATATTGCTAACCTAATTATTGCAGATGATCAAACAATCAGGCATTGAGTTTTCCGAGTAAAAGTATCCTTTAAAGCAAGAAGTAAATATGATATCTTGTCAAAGGAAACTGATATAAAAAATTATTTATATCAAATACTCAGTTCGGGTACTTGTGGACAAGACTGGTAAGAAACTCCATCAAATGAAGTTAATAGACACTGAATAACATCATTTTACATTCCCAACAATTTAACTCAATACTAAAATTATGGTGTGCCATTTTCTTCTAAATCTGACTGCCACTTAGGACTATATATATATATATATGAAATTAAAGGCATAAACATCTTTATTATTATAGAATTTCATGCAAAAGAATCTACAGATTTATAGGAGTCAAAGTTCAAGTTTTGTCTTCTAATTGTTTCAAAATTATAGGATTGAATTGTATGCATTTCATTTATCATTTTAGCATAACAGACACATCCACATGTAAGCCATGTATGCAATGCAGATGGTAAATCAATGCTGACGTTGGAAAACACACCATGGCGAGTTCCACTGACTGACAAACTATGCTCAATACTACTTGTAATATGAAATTAGTCAACACTTAATGGACTCATTCACTAGTTAAGAGTTTTCTAAAATGCAATTATGAATTTGTTTTACAGGTACAATGTGACTACCTGATCCATGTAAAATCGTCACTTCAACAATCACTGCAAATATGTGAAATCCTAGCAAATCGTTTCATCATAAAAACATTTAATACTTATTACAAGATACTGTATCAAAACACTGACTGGCTTTTTACAAGATGCCTTAAACCATAATGCAACACAAACATGAATCCACACATTGGCAGGTTTTACAAAGCTTTTAATATGGTCCTACATATAGTTTTTATTTTAAAACTTTAGACACAACATTCATATCTATTTTTTTTTAAAGAGCAACTGACACATTTGTAAAATCTTCCAAAAAAAACGTAACAGATAAATTGACTAATGTGCAAAGTGATGTCCTGATGTTTATTGACACTGCTTATTCCTCTACGAAATAACAATTATACACTGTATATGGCCCGAGTCATGACAATTGATACCAACTTCTTCCCATGCATGTTATATGCTAAATTTCAAATTATTTTCTGTGCAGCTCAAACTTTAAAAAAATGTCTTGAAACCATGGTGACATAACCAATAGTTTTTTAATCTAACTTCATTTTATTCATCATCTGAAACAAGGATTTTCTTTCAGAAACTTTAGTTTACATGTGTAAGTTGTTGAACTGAAGGAATTAAGAATCTGCAGCCTCTAATTTCTGACTTTGTGGTCAAAAGTGTATAGTTAGTCTATTCTAATTTCATGCTGCAATAAAATAAAAAGTCTCTTACCAAAAACGATTAATGGCATACTTGGGTATTTTTAAAATTTTCACCTTTCCTACATGTCAAACCTATTAGAAACTGAATGTGCCTGAAAACACAATAAAGGCAGTAACAGTTTAGAAAATGTCTCAAGTCTACTTGTCTTAATATCCTACCTTGAATTTTCTTCTGATAGTTTACAAAGACAAGATCCTCAACTGGACCAAGGTTTCATATTTGTCAGGCTCATCATCATATAAACAAGTGGTTGCATCTGCCAGAAAATGAAGTCGCACTAAATGACTTCAATTATTATCAGTTCCAATAAAAATAAGTGACAGATTAACCAACTGTCTTAATAAAAACTATTTCTGGTAAATTGTATGAAAGAAAACGGGTGATCATGTAGTCTCAATGACTGATGATGGTATGGAAGTCAGTCTCAAAAGTATGCAATTTGCTCTCTTTCAGAACATGGTAGTTTCAAGTTTGGAATATTTATCATTAGGTAGAAATATCAGAATATGATATTAATCAAAAAGATAAGTAATCTTTCAATGATGTTCACATTCAAAACACTCAACAAATTAAGTCATTTACGGTGAGCAGTTAACAAGAATTCTTTTTTTTAAAACACCAGTACATTGACTTCATATCCAATCAATCTACAAATCTATCAAATTCATAAATAATGGTAATAAAAGTATTCTAATCACTGAGTTGCATGTTTCTGAAGACAATCATCTATGTTCTTACAGCTTAAGTCACAATAAAAAAAACTAGAATTATGTATGTATGTATGTACTCTGCAAATGACCAGAGCTGAACAAGTGCTTAAAATTCATATCCATTGTTTAACAGCTGCTTTACATCGTCGAATTTCATAGTAAGCACCAATCCATAGTTCTTTCTGCTACTTCCAGCTGCAAAGGACACCAATCAAAATTATAGATGACAATATTCCGAAACATCTGAGCTTTGATATTTACCATATTCCCTTCTGTTCAATATGAAGAATCTCAGGTTCTTCTTCAACTCATAAATTTTCCTTTCAATTCTCCATCATACAATCTGATATAATTTTTATTTCTATGTTCTTTCATACATCCCTCTCTATGCACTGTGACTTGATCTCAGAAAAGTTAACCCTACCAACATATTCTAAATATACACAATGTTATAACACTCAACAAAGTACAAAAGGACATAACAACAAATACACCAAAGGATATACAGTCAGTAACCATTCAAAACAAGTGTAAATATTAAAGGGGATATAGTGAAAAAGAAAATATGAATTTCTGCATCAACTTTCCTAACTTCAGTAGTGTATATACATATATACTTCAAACAACTATGCCTCTCAGAATAAATAAATATCTCTATGCATAAACAACAATAGTTCTTCAATTTCTCTCCATTTTCATGTAGAACATTAAAAGATCACCTTTCAAACCTTGACCTAAAATGTAACATTTCATTTATGCAAAGCATTCACTTAAAATAAAACAGAATGACTTTCAAATCGTTTTCCAGATATATACAACTACTAGACAGCATTTGGACCTGCAACATGATTTTAAATTAAACATTCAGAATTCTTGAATGTATACTATGATTTTGTTACCTGACATGTCACAACAAAATGTGGCTTACATGAATTATATTATTAAACAACTTGAAACATGTTATGTCTGAATTTAGGCAACTCTTAGAAACATCCATTTTCCTTGCAACATATAAATAAAAAAGTACCATTATATCTTTGTGGCAGGAAATATTTGAAATTCATCCCAATAAATAATAAAGTCATCAATTAAAAATGAACTTGAGGTTCCTGAACAATGGCAAGATGATATAAAGGCAATCTTTTGATGTTCCTACCTTCAGTTTCACACTATAAGAAATCTGAAGCTAAAATGTATTCTCAGGTTTACAAGTGTTCTTAAACTGTAACATCTAATCAACAATAATATTCACTAGCATGCATGGTACACCAAAAATTATTCTCAGTAAAGAAAAACATCTTATTCTCCCTCCTATAGGAAGTAACTTGTAAGACAAAGCCAATATGGAAGATGAGTCATATGTGAAAAAAATATTGATACACAGCTGCCTGCTTCAAATGTTTACTTAGCTCTCACTGCCTTAACAGGTATGTCCTCCAATCACCAGTACCAGTAACACATGCCAATCAATAATATGAACTTGAAAAAATAGCACAAGTAATCTTTTTTTCATTGTATTTAACACATAAACCTCCAATAACTGGCTCAACATGGCACATGATCACAGTAATTATGGCACAATGTAATGCTTGCCACATGAAATGAATTTCAGTGCATTAAGTCACAATAAATCCTGACAATTCAATCATGACATTAAATAGATGTTAATTCAATACCTTCATTTGCTCTCCTAAATTTAAAAGAAAAACAATACACAAAAAAATCTCTTGGCTTTATGTCTCAATGCAAAATGCATGTTCATGTGGCAGGCTATATTTACTTTAGATGCCTCCAGTATAAAGGCAATGGTGATGGATGCAAACTTCACTCATAACAGTCTTTCAAAAATGTACTGCGATTTATCTACAAAGGTAAGCTTGTGTAAATATGATTCATTTTCCAGTCTTTTTATTTACTGAACCTGACACTAAAATTATCTAAATTGCCTCAGACTTAAAAATTATTTCACAAATGTACATACCACAGAAAATGATAAGCAAGTAAGACAGCTGCTTTTTAAATGTAACGTTAACTGATTTACTGCTAATTATCAGCCTAAAAATTAAAGCTTGTAAAAAATTTATAAATTGAACCTGATAATACAGTAAAAAGTTACTTTAGAGACCAAAACTATGAGAGACCACCTGTCTTGACCAGATTCTTAATGCAGACTGTTATTACACCTCTCCCTTGACAACGCATGAACAAATCAGACTATACACATTGACTGTATGACAGTGAGAGAAACAAATTTTGGACAATACTGGATATTTGAGGGGTGGAGGTGTGTCAAGCATCTTACACTGATTTGCAAGAATTATATCTGTCACAATACTGGAACAATTTATTAATAATGCTCTTTTATATAAACTAAGCTATGTACCACTCAGAAATGTGTGCATCAGTACAATTTGAGTTGCCCTCCACTCAGGTTTAGACCATGTATATCTGTTGCAAGTAGACACAAACGTACTCAAGCCAAATCGATCAATATGACTGTAGTAAATTCCTCTAAACTGCAATTTTAAATGTCAGTACTTGTTTGTCAACAGCATATGTCAATGCCTGATCAAAACTCAGCGTCATTTGTACTAGCAAATGCAGTCTGCACTCTTCAGAAGCACATTACCAATAAAAATGATACAAAAACATACTGAAAGAAAAGAGCAAGTCAGAAAGATGTAAAGTTTACAAGAACATGCTGTTATTTTCAAATGAGGTCACGACTGGATGAACAATTCACAGATCAGCCAAAAGATATTGTCTAATGTAACAAAAAGCAAGGCTGATTTACACTTGTATTAGTGTGATGCTAACATCTTTCATGTTGCTTAATTTGCTGAAGATAACGAATCTGTTAATTGGCTTGTGTCACTATTGTATGCTGAAGAGCATTTAAATCTCAACAGTGGTCAAAATAAAGCTGCATATATTGTGTTACTTAATGAGAATATTTTGCTGAAGAAAATCTTAAAATTTTTATGTGCTTTAAAAAAAATAATCTGTGAATTTCATGATTTCAAATTACCGTGCATTAACTGCCATTTTAGACGATAAAATGAGTGAAATATTGTGCTTTAATTTACTAATATTTTGTTTGCAATTTGTTTTCCATGCAAGTGAACATAAGCTTATTTGTAGTCTTTAATATTAATAATGAAAAAATGGGACACACTTGACTCCACATGGTAAGTGGGTTTGTGAGTTATCCAAGCACACTAAGACAATGGAGTGGTGTATACAGTGCCCTGTCAGTAGAAACCATGACTGTTTGGCAAAAGGGTGGTCTTTCACGACTGGCTCAAATGTACATGGAAAAATACACTTATAATCCACGTCTTCTTGCCCTCTGCTATGTGGGCTAAAAAGATCTTATTCTAAGGGAAATCTTAATTGCAAACTTGTTCAAAACTATAACTGTTATTACCACAAGAATGTCATTTTCTGTCTGATGATGCATTATTCCTCCTAATTTTAAAACAGTCCAAACCAGCATGCTATTCACCTGTGTTAGAAACTTTGCGCACAAAAAGGAATCAGACACTATTTATAACATAAGCAAAGGCTGAAAGATTAATAAATACAATAATGCTACTTACAAATGCTACATTATACATTCAAAGACTATAGATTTTATAGCATATCTAGATGTCTAATACTGAATATCAAGAATTAAAAGTTAAAAAAATACCAGTCCAAATCATCTACCTCTCTTTAGAATTGTATACATCACAATCCAATGAAACATTTCAGTCACTTTTCATACAACAAACAAGCCTTTTTCTTAAAAAGCATTCTCAACGGCTTAATGACAACTTGTTATTCTGATGAAAAAGACTTTTAAAAAAATTTAAGCTAAAATGTAGATATTTTGCCATTTCTAAAGAAACCCTAATGATGTTAGATGGTGAAGTTAATAATAACTTGATAATTGTTATTATCATTATGAAACCATGCTTTATTCTGAAATGCCATATACCAGTCATACCCATATCTGGATATGCTAATGATGCATAATGTGCCAAAGAGAACAGGGACTATACTGATCACATGAAAAAAAATCATGTCGAAGGACTGCACAGACCCTGATGATGATTGGCCAATGCACTGTGAGATGTTCATATTTGGCTGTGCTAAACATAGTCAGGTAAATAGGTCTCTTGTATCTCCATCTCTCATCTCTTTCATTCATAACACTTAACAGTTGTTTTGAGGTAAAATTAGAGTAAAATCTGACATAAAAACAGACAATGGGATCATGATATCAACACCAGTCCACTAAATGTATGATTGGAAATTATATACTCACAAGTTTTCACAATACATCAACATTTTTACACCAGTCTCCAAAGCAAACTATTTGAAAATGGCTCATAATGGGAAGCAGATTCTTTTAAAAAAAAAAAATGCCACTGAGTCTAAAACTTACAAGTATATTATGGGGTTGTCAATAATTACATCAGTTGGTCATTGTGATACAGAATTCTGGGTATCGTTCTTGTTTCTGATTACATTTAGCATTTTTAATAAGTGTGGAGACCGTCAATTTGAAAAAAAGCTGAGAGATGCAGTGAAAATGTTCATTCTTTTTAATTCCTTGTTCTGCAATGTATTGTTTTTATCCTTGTAACTGATTAAGATATCCAAATTCAGTTATCAAAATAATTATATATATATTTTGCATCATATGGACCTAAGGCAAAATTTCCTTCAAAATCAAAAGTAGTTGCACTGTTTGTATCAAATTTTCACCAAAATTAAATCTTCATAACGAATGGTGCCATATGAAAACAAGTAGCCACGTCAGTAAAAGTCAACATCACTTAGCAAACTCCGACTTTAAATGGTCACTGTCTGGAAATTATTATTTTGTTCACCTTGGTGTTATCTGTGCACTAGTGAATATCTTGATTGTACAGAACAATGTAGTTGTAAATTTGTATCAAGTGCTATTTTTAGACCTCCTTGTTGATGTAAGAAAACATGGCACCTCAATGTCAGGAACTGACAGATGGTCAGAAGTAGATATAAATTCAGTTAGCTATAAAAGAATTTACGAGTAGAAAACTATCTGAAATAACTAGAATATCACATTGTACAATTCAAAATTTACTAAATATTAAAGGTGTAAGTACTCATCATCTTCACTTTTGACCTGTTTAATGTAGATAATAAAAGTATTGTAGATCATCTGCAAAGTTATGGGCAGGAAAATGATCACATAAAATTATATTCCCATATCTGAGCACTCAAAATGCAACACACTGCATACATTTATACACGTAAAGCAATTTCTATGATGATAAATGGTTACATTTCAAATTACTTAATAAAGTTTCAAGCACACATAATTAAAAAGATAAAGAAACAAACTCTATCTGCAAAATTCTATGAAAAAATATTTTAAAAAAATCTTTAAGATTACAGTTTCCATTCACTGGGGACAGAACCCTCACATTAACTATTCTCTAACTGAAATTCCTGGCAATTTAACTAGACCCAAAGAGTCTCTAATTAAAAGTGTGTGTGTGTGTGTGTAACAAAGAACCATAATATCTATAATTCAAAACAACTGGAAGATGTGACAAAACAATAACCTCAAGGTTTTCTTCTCATCCACCTTAGACTTCCAAACATTTAAAAACATACACATATTAAGCACTTGAAACCTCATTCTATATATAGATGTGCAAATTAAATTTATTTTTAATTTACTGAAAACAACCTTTTAGCACAAAACTGTGACAGGCTACCAAATGCCCAGCCCTAATCCACCACCACCCCTCTTGTAATACAAATATAATTTTCCCTATCCTTTTTAAAAAATACACCAGAGTTACTGTGATCACATTCATCTGTCAAAAACTCTCGATGCCCCATAACTGTTGGGTGCAAATAAACCAAATGCACATGGGTTGCCCTTTTGATAATCATCTTCAAGAGGGGGTATACTTTGGCCCCTGTCCTGGGGAGAGGGGTCCTTAGGAAGAGTCAAAGGTCAAAAACACAAGAACTGCAATTACAGTGACATGTTTCAATGAATGTGGGAAAAGGAACTTTTTACAGAGATTTGTAGCAGCAGAACAGATAAGAATATTTGGGGTTAGAACCCCTGATAATCTTCAAGAAAAAAAAGGGGGAAGGGGAATTTTGCAGTGTGATGTGATTAAAAAGCATTATGATTTCCCATGGTGAGCAATGGCAGTGCCTCTAATTTTATGCTTGAAAACTAGAATAATACATGTAGTTACATATGGTAGTCTTAGGAATTGATGGGCATTTGTTTTTCTAACAATAAAAAGTTTCAATATCTCTACAAATATTTATCAGTACTGAGGTAAGGATCACAAGGCTATTGTGTCTGTAACACCACATGCAAGTAAAATACAGCTTAAGATATGTCCCTGTAAAATAATACCATAAAGCACTACAGCAGCTACACTGTGAAACAGAAAACTTTCATTTTGACAATTGCCATGTTCATCAACAAGTCATTGTAACATTTTAAGCCTACTGAGTTTATATGCATAAGCTGCTTAGTCATCTGTCAAAATGTTCTTATCTCTCACCCATACAAATTTTCATAAGACTTAACTACCATAAATATATTTAAAAACTTATATACAAAATACTGGCAATATGGTTTTGCATTTCTTCCCATACATAAAATAAACCCTGAAATTATCTTAAGTTTCCCCAAGAACTTGTTCTTGACTTCAACATTTCATTTTATTGCCCACATTTTTTCTGAATGATACTAATTGATACTTTTGAAAAGATTATCTTTTGAAATGTAACATTTCTTCAGTAAACCCTCTGTAGATATAATATATTAGTGATAACTTAATCATAAAAAGAGTTTATTCCACAATTTTAACATGACCATATATATATATATATATATATATATATATATATATATATATATATATATATATATGAAATTTATGTGACAACTGTGAATTGCACATTATATACCCACTCTGTGTTTAACAGTACCCCATGCAGAGAGTTTAGCATGGCATAGTTGACTCTGGGGACTACTGACTGATGAGTCTCAATGATATGGACCTTTGGTAAAGATATGCAGTAAAGAACTGAGGTTGTGAGTAAACCATTACTTTCTTTTTAGATTTACCATAACTGTGACCTCTAACCTTTAGACCTCAAAATCTATAAGTGTCTTTATTACTTTGGTGCAAGTCATTCACAAAGTTGGGTTAGAGAACTTAACTCTATAACAAAAGTTATTCTAGAAAACCCATTTGTTTCCGAGACACAATGATCATGACTACTGACATCTAAATCAATAGGTCTCTTCCATCCCATAAGTAAAAAAGACCTTCACAAACTTTGGTCAAGGTACAGATCTGGAATAAAAGTTAGTACTGTATACACTCATTTATATGTCAAAGTTTTTGTTTTTAATACTGAAAATTCAATTCAGCCAGGGTATGGGTTGACTTATAAGCATAACATACAAAAAACTGAATATAGGGGTAATATTGGAAACTCTAGATTTTTGCAGTATATATGAAATACTGTAAATTAAAAAAATTCTAACATTTTTGTGCCACTAAAACTGTTTTAGAAATGCATATATTATATGCACTTTATGTTTCATTATGGTATTCATTACACAATTTTTTTTATCTACATTTATTCTGATTTTAATAATTTGAAAATATTAAATTATATAGTACACACTGCAAAGTGTTCATCAATGATGTTTACCCTCGCATGCTTACTAGTAAGTATACTGCATCCATTTTTGTGCAAGTCCAAACAATCCAAATTTGTATTGTATTTTGTGTTTGCGGTAGATGTAATATAGGTTTTGATTTAATTTAAATATGCTTTTTCACAAGCAAGATCAAACTTCCAAGTAATATTTCCTATGTTTTCTGCAAGTACAAAGCCCTTAAGGCAGCACTTTCTCTGATTTCCTAGTAGACAATACTTTGACTGAGATGTGAAATTAATACTTGTTCAGTGCCAATTAGACTCCTGGAATCCCTAAGCTTGTGCAGAGCACAAATTTGATACATGTTCAATACCAAGTAGTCCAATATTCAACTAGCAGTTTGTATTTTTAATACTCCCTGTGATCATTCCGCACAACTGAGACCTGTTCAGTATATCCTTTATTTAATATTTCACAGAATGTATGCTCAAAGAGTCATTTAAAGAGCCAAAGCTCAGTCTCCAAATAATCATGCACAGATAGTAAAGACAAGGAATCAGAATAGGATGACATTTACAATGACCAGGAAGAATTCTTGGGCTTTGTATCAGGTGACATTAAATAATTAACATTGATAGGATACTGCGAAGCACAAATGTGTGGACTTTACTTTCATTGTTTATTTGTAACATGAATGGATTTAACATGTTATGTGATACTGTGAGTTAGATCATTCTAGATTACTAGTTTCATATTGTAACAAATTCATGGATTTATCTTATAAATGGATTCAAAATGTCAAGCAATACGGATTTTATTACACAAAAATGAAAATGTCAGTGGTCAATTTTATGTGATATATTCTACTTAATAACATAACTGTATTTATTTTACACTGGTCTTGTCTTTATCCATCCAGTTTGACTTATCTACTTTTTTAAAGTGAAATTCAGACTCACTGACAACAAGCCACCCCTTACAGATGGAACTTATTTGCAAAGTATAACTTGACTTACAGGATGGTGAAAAAGAAATTAGCTCTTTTGCAGCCTAAAAAGGTGTCTGTCTACGTGTGTCAGTGTACAGATGAATTGACTTATAACTGAGTATATACAGTATGCAAGATCCAATAATTCATAAGTGCAAGCCATTCAAACAGTCCAGGTCTGTAATCTAGATCTAATGTTATTATGTGGAAGCCATGTTACTTCTATCAGTCACAGCAGCATAGACCTTTGACCTTTTTTTACTCCAAAATTAATTGATTTCTTTCAGCAAGAACTTACATGTAAAGTTTAGCAAAAGATAGGTGCTGTAGAACTGAAGTTATTATGCCAAAAAAGAAAGTTAACAGACAGTATCATAGCATGCTCCACTAAAAGACAGGTGTATAAGCATAATATAGCTCTACCAAAAAGGTGGGCATATAAAAACAAACAAACAAAAGTGATGAAATACACAGAAACAGTTTGTAGCCAGGGATGGGGTTTATGACATCAGTGCATGTGTGAACGGAAGTGGGTATAATTGGGTATTTGTTTAGACATGTTAGAATGTTAATTAATCTTTTTATCAGTTTATTAAATTGTGTAACAAGTATTCTTTCTGAATACCTCCTCCCCAAATCCCCACAGAATTTCTACAGCCATCTAAACTGTGTAACACATGCTTAAACAAAGATAAAATATGCAGTATTCTGTTACATGGAAAAACCTACAAGTCTCTTTGTATACAATGCACTAAAAGGTTTTAAAGAAAAAAACTTGCCTCAAAACTGAGTATCCATGACCTTTTATGGTAGTTGATATGACTATCTATAGATAATCAATTTGCCATTTAGACCAGTTACATTTCCTTCTTAAAACATTTAAACATCAACTTCCACACACACGGACCTTGGTATACAATTCAAAGCCTTGCCCAGATTAATGAAACTTTGATTTACACACTTGCCATCTTAGAGAGTTTGCTACATCATAACACTGATAATGTTGGCATGAATTTATGACAACAACTCACTGCTGGAAACAAAACTGTCAATTCACTGCCTTGATAATCAACACAGAAGAAATTTTTCAAGAGGTAGATTAGCATCAATCATTATTATCATGTAATCTTATCTAATTCTTGATCAGGAACCTAAAAGAAAGACTGCACAAAAAGAAACATATTTTTCTCATCTAAATCATAAATACTCAGAAACATGCAGCTGTAAATTCATGAAATTTGAATGGATAAAATATAACATCATTTTGTGTTAAACGTTTTTAAACATTTTCTAACACCATGACAGAATATCTATACTAGTGACAATGACCTAAAGAACAAATCAAATCAAGTTCTTATATAACCACTCAAAGTTTGGGGAAACTGATGATAACTTAATTATTTTGGCAAAACATGAGTTTTCCTCATAGTATCCATTACTCAGCTTCTTAATCCTTAACTTACAAATGCCAAGATTACCACAATTCAACTTTTATAGTTTAAACGATTCAAAAGCCTAATAAACAAAACATTAAAATTTTTTTAAATATAAAATGTAGAGTGCTCTTTAAAATATATGCAATAGATTTATATCCTAATAAATTTTCTTCAGGTTTGTGCCCAGAGGAAATCAAATGTCATATATTATATGATAGATAGATTGATAACAATGATCAAGCATGTTAAATATTTCTTTGTAAAAAAGATATCGATAGCAGAACTGAAATTAAATATAAGCTATTGTGTGATATTCAAGATCAAAAGCACAGAATGTTTGAGAGGGAACCATTTTGATGCAGATTAACAGCATGATAGAATCTGAAAATTAAAAATCATGGAAATCATAATAAGACCAAAAATCACATGGGTGGTATTGAAATGCATTTCCCTTCATAAATACAGCTAGGAGCTAACATTTCTGACTTGTACCAATACCTATTAGCGGATATTAGCTACATGTTAGATAAAACTCAACTAAAATTGTTTCCATGGAAAGAGTCCCCAGTGGCTAAAATACAATTTTATTTAAAAACTCTTGAATCTTAAAGGAAAATAAACCCAGTAACCTATATTGGTTTATATCCAAGTTATCTATCATGTAATATATAACTACACACGGACTTCATAAAGAGACAGATTTCTGTATTATGTCTTACTAGCATATCTCAGAATACTTAACCGAACCAATTATTACTGAGAAATATACCTCAAACTTTTTTTATTCTTAAGAAATATAGCTAAAAGCCTAACCTGTAACACCATATAGAGACTCTATCAAATTTAAAATACTTCAGTTCCATGCACCTGATTTATTGGGAGGTGCAGCACCCCAACCCCCAACACCAGGACTTGTGCTTGGCCCTTCATTGCCCTGAGTGGCTCCCCAGCCTAAAAAACTATTAGATGGTGTGCCAGTAGCAGCTGCGCTGGTTTGTACACTACCTATACTTCCAAAGGCCTGTGTTGAATTGTGTCCAGCTGGATTATCTGGTGGGCCTGTGGCTGTGGGTGGAGGAAGAGTTCCACCTCCCCCCGGGTTGGGGCCTCCTTGACTTACCAATCCCACTGGTCCCCATCCTCCCTGGCCACTCATTATAGCCTGAGCTGCAGCTAACATAGCTGGACTTAGCTGAAATGCACCCAGACCTAAACTACTGATACCTAGATTATTTGGCAAGGTTCCTGCAGGCATGGCCCCTGCCTGACTGACATGGGGGTGACCAGCGCGTCCCCCACCCTGACTCCAGGGACTTTGACCATACGCTTGGGTATATCCCCCCGGTTGCCCCTGGGCCATGCTGCCTTTTCTGTCATTCTGACGATCATAGCTCTTTGGTGCGGCACTACTTATATGGACACTGGCTCCCTTGATTATGTGATCTTCTCCGCAAAGTCCTTGAGCAACATCTGGATCAGCAAATGTCACAAATGCAAATGCTCTAAAAGGTTTAGGAATAAAGACATCAACCACCTCACCAAATTTGTTAAAGTAAAAGCGCAACTCTTCGGCTGTCATGTCTTCAGTACACCGTCCAACAAAAACCTTTCTATTCATCATTTGTTGTGCTCCTTCCTGCAATGAAAAATAGTGCCAATTGACTAGCATTCAATTTTGTAAATACAGTAAGTGGATCATTGAGTACAATTTACAAGAAAGAATGCTAAACTTTTTCCAATATATACTTTCATTGTTGTTTTTCCAGTTAAGGATCAAATGATATGTTCATCCCATTTATAAGTAGTTGTCAGACAATTGCTGTTTATTCAAATTCTCTGGGCTGCTAATGAATATCAAGCTAAATGTAGTATGAATCATTATAAAATCACACATGGGTTCATAATTTGTAATTAAGAATGAGACTTGCAAGTTCCTGCTCTCAGATTAAATAAACTGTTGGCAAGATTTCCTATTCCATCAATCCACAAAGCTGATAATTTGTCTCTTATCCCTCAGTTTGAAACAATGCTTGAAAATCTGATTGATTTTTCCATGATTATCAAACAGAGAGGAAAGTTCCTGTGTCGTTTTAGTAAAAAGGGGGTGGATTTTCAACTTTTATGTCAGGAAGTTTTCATATGAGTGCTGTATCTATGGATAGACCCCTTATAGTTTTTAAGAAATATGTGTGCGATAACTAACTTTCAATAAATTTGTTATCAGCAAAGTGGGAAGTGCTGTATTATACTGACAGTATACTTCACAAAACGTTTGCAGATTATGTAGGTGGTTTCTAGTCTTGTTTAAATATTATGGGTATGGAAATTTATTGTCAAATTTGCAGAGGCCATTATGAGAAAGCACTGAGCAAGTGATAATTTTTAAATTAGCTTGCACTAAAAAGTTAAATTAAAGAGTAATTAACAATCACAAAGCTCACCACTATGAAAGTGATTTTAACAAGGCAATAATGGTCAGTTTTCTAACACAAGTTTATTTTTGTTTTTCTTTATCTTTACATTTTAACTATTCAGATTTTTAAAATTCAGATTTTTAAAATTAAAAATTTTAATTAGCTCTATATGACCAGTATTGTGCTGACATACTGTTAAACCATATACACCACTCTCTCAATATATCTCACCCTGATAACTTGCGAACCTGCTTATATTGCGGGTCAGGTGTGGATCCCATTTTTTAAACCAGAAAATACCAACAAAATTTATCCCTACTTGTTGAACTTGAAGAAAATCGTGATCAAAATCGTTAACATAAACTTTGATATATTGCTCGTTTTATCATTGAAAACAGTAGTTAAGACCTGGAAAATTTAATCAACATTAAGAAATATCAACTTTTAATAAAAAGTCATATAATTTGTTATATTTTCTTTCCAAACAACATTCTTAGTACACCGTAATTAACGATATTCAAGGAAATTTTGATCAATGAAAATGTCACTTACGTCTAGTTGAGGCAGTACTTTAATAAATAAATACCAATTAAATAATTTTTTATCAACTGAAATTTGTGTTCTTGTTCTATCTTTTAGTTCCTTTGAAGTGTACTCATCATAAATGGATTGTGTCCTCTTGTAATTAAATGTGTCAATCTACCATAACAGCTATGTCTGCGAGCATTACTCAGAAAACCTAATTAAGTGCTGACCGTGTTTTGATATCGGAAGCATTTGTTGTGTTGTTGCACTAAATAAAAAGCTCGTCTCCTTTGCTGTTGTCACGTTAATTGTGTATTTTGAATCAAATAAAGGATGTGGAATGAAAAAAATGTTAAAAGGCATACAAATCCTACATGCTTAAGAACATAGCGGCCCCAGTTGTATCTCTGTTACCTCATTTCAGTTGATCAATCAAATGCTGTTAGAAATGTTACTGTGTATGTACTCTAATTAAACTACCTTAAAATAACTCATTCATAAATGTGATCAAAGAAAGTAAGGCAACCAAGCGAAATGAGAACTTCATAAAATAAAGAACTTTGTTTCACAGATATGGACCATTGTGGGGAAAACGTGTTTCAGAGAATTCCTGAATTCACACTTAGAGATATCTTCATGGATGATAAGAACTTTCACTATTACATACAATGAAATCACAACATCATATTTTACTGACTGAACAATACAAAAACTGAGTTTCGACATAGACAACTGTCTCACAAAATAAATGTTGCATGTTTTTGATAAAAAGGAATCTTTTTTGGTGGTGTATCAGCAGTTAATCTGGTTCCCTGCTTAGTAGACCCTTGTTTCGCAAAAATAAATTATACAACACTCATAGACTCAGACTATTTAAGAAAACAAAAAGCCATGACATAATACATGAAAACATTTGTGTACCATGTTGGTTGTTGAAACCAGGTGGAATCATTTTGTCAATCTTTCAGATGCTGGACATTTTGAAAATAAATTTAACTTATAAAGAATAATGAACAACTTCATCAGAAAAAGCACTTTGTTGACAATTATTCTCGACACAATTATAAAATGAGGATTTAGTCATTAAACAGCCAAGTTCCCTCTCTCTTCCTCAACCACATGGTTCTCTGGATTTCTAGTGGATTGGGGGGGGGGGGGCCTTGTTAACTCGCGCCCTTGCTTATAGTGCAGTCTATGTTTTTGGCCCCCGATGTGTGCGCGTTATCAAGAAAGAGTTGTACATAACATGCATACTGCGATAGAGCATACACAGATAAACAAGAGGACAATGAAGACTTTAATTATCTCACTTGGCCTGCATAACTTAAAACAGCTGACCATTTCACTATGGTGGTATTGTAATAGCACAACCTATGTAAACTATCTCCAAACTCTTACATCAATTTTACCTATCTAATAAAATAACTTTCAAAAGACACAGGCGCAATTAATATGAATAGTTCCTACCTCATAATGTGGTCTACAGACTTGCATGAAG
This sequence comes from Sinohyriopsis cumingii, assembly GCA_028554795.2. Classification (NCBI taxonomy): domain Eukaryota; kingdom Metazoa; phylum Mollusca; class Bivalvia; order Unionida; family Unionidae; genus Sinohyriopsis; species Sinohyriopsis cumingii. The sequence continues at coordinate 15,310,211 of CM068838.1, forward strand.
CTTAAAAAAATGAAGGGCTGGGGAAGGGTTAAAACTAATTCTGGTTACATAATACTTGCATGTTGCTATTGCACAGCTAGTACATGTCCAAGACAAAAATAAAAAATACATGAATGAACAACAGAAATTCTATCCATCCATTACGGTGAACCAAAATCTTCCAGAACACTGGTTAAGTCCCTACAGGTGAACCCACACATCTTGGGTATGCTTGTAGATACTGGTCATTATTTTGTGGGTCAGTGAAGGGAGGGAGGAGGGAAGCTGACAATAGCAACAGGTAAGTATTACATCATTAAAATTAGTTTACTCCCCCAACCAACCAACCAAAATAACTAAATTTTAATATTAGTAATACCATACATGTTGCTATGACATCAGTGAATTTGTTAATTTAGTGAGAGGTGTGATGATCCCAAAAAAGGCAAACAAAAATGAAACAAAAGGAAAAGTTCAGGAGACTACTGCAGGAATTATTCACATGGGCCACTCTCTGAGCAACAAAGATTGGGCCCTGTGATAAAATATCTTCACTTTGATTGGCTAACAAGTGAAGGTAAAAAGGAGAAAATAGTGTGATAAATATGGCTTTCATCACGTCTTCTAAAGATGAGTTAGATAAGCGCATGAGGCAGCAATGACACAAATATCATGAGCTTTAATTCTCATTAAAAACAGGTCCCTATCAGTAAGGGACTGGTAAGTTCTCTTGACAGTTAATGCCATCCTACTATTCTTTCTCCCTTCTGAGTGAAAATGTAGAGTTCTAACTGGACGTAAAAATCTATCTTGGTCATACCCAGCACAGATCTAGTTTAAACTGGGGATCTTAATTGGGAGTGGAACAATCAAAAGGAGAGAAACTGACTCATAATTCTCACTGAACCTGCTCTACAGATAGGGTATAGAACTCGCTCCTTCATCTTGCAGACACTAAATGTAAGCAAGAAAACCATATCTAGGGTAAGATTCTCAAAGGAAGATTCAACCAAATGTTCATAAGGAGGTTTATTTAGAAACCAAAAAAACATGGGATTCCATTTAGGCACTAAAGAGTTAGACTGGTCTCTGCAATTCCAAATTTAGGGGTCCCCGAGTGGCCGAGTGGTCTAAAGCGCTCTTCATTATGGATCACTGCCATCTCACCTCTGTCTGCGGCGGTTCGAGTCTAAGATTCAGCCAATGTGGGCATGTGAGAAAGCTTGCCAGTAGCTTCTCGTGGGTCGGTGGTTCTTTCTGGGGTTTTCCGGGTTCTTCCTCCACCATTAATACTGGCCGCCATGTATAGCCTATCATGCTGAAAAATGGCGTTAAACCCCACAACAACAACAACAACAACAGCAATTCCAAATACTCTGAGTGATGGCAGGGCCTTTTAAAAATGTTAGCCTGTTGGAAAGGGTTTCTTGATATCCCATAATACCAAAAACTGAGCTCTGTTGCTATTTGAAAAGGAAGAAAAGAAAACTCACCAATGTGCTGACACCAGGATCACTAATTGTTTTCTTCTACACTAATCACAAAATAAACTCCTTTTGGCATCATATACATAAGATATTGATCCTCTACTGAACTGAATGATGCATCTGGCAACTTGATGTGTGTGCATGTGTATGTGTGTGTGATTTGGATTTATCATGTAGCTTTAACAATTTTTCAGTCATATCGCTACCAAGTCTGCAGTGTGGCAGTTTATAGCGATGTCTAGCATGGGGCATAATGCCGCAGACATGTAGCATGATGTCCCACCCAGTCACATTATTCTGACACCAGACCAACCACTAACCTCTTAATGCTGAGCACCTAGCGAGTCAGCTGTTAGTACCATTTTTAATAAGTCTTTGGTATGATTAGTACCATTTTTAATAAGTCTTTGGTATGACTTGAACCCGAAACATCCTGCATCTGAGGTGGATGCTCTAACGACTAGGTCACAGGAGCGGACCTGAGCCAAGCATGAAAGTGGAGAATCTTTGTGTAGAAGAGTTTGCCACTTGAAGGAATATTTCTTCTGAAGCTGTTTAACGAAGGAGATTCTAAACCTGCAGGCTGAAAGAAGGTGCATGTGAGCCTTCCTGTCTCCAGAGGATGTTATCACCGACATGTCAGAAGAGACCACCAAACTGTGACCACATTTGCTGGATGCACCCCTGAAGGCCTAAAAAGGATGCAAGTGAAGACTGCCCAGTGGCAATGTCCGCAGTGGCATTCAAGGTCATCTGCTGAGAGAGAAAAAGACCAGCTGACAACTATCCCTTTGCTCTGTGTTACCAACAGGGACAGGATTGTCTTTCCTGTCCAGAGAGATGCAGACTAACTTTCTCTGTGACAAAATTCATTCTCATGTAAAACAAATCTTCAGTCTGGTCACTATGGACCAACAGTGAGACAGGTCTAGTCAGAGGGACTATACAATGATATTGTGGTTCAACTGATCATTCAAATATTGGAAGAATGGGATACCTAATGATCTAAATGAGCAGCAACTACTGCAAAATTTATGGAGGCAGATACTAGGATGAATGGCAGAGCTCAGATTTCCCATCCAAACAAAATCTATGTGGAGAATGGATAAGGATGTGAAGGTGTGCATAATAAAACTCAATGGAGACTGCCTGACTGACAGGTCTTATGGCATTCCTCAAATAGACTGTGCTCTCCATCTTGAATGGCTCCTCCAGCAGATATGTTTAGGGAGGAAAGGCTGAAAATAGATGAGACTTTCCCCCTTTCTTGGTTCTCAAGAAAATCTGATAATAGAAGGCCAGAGATTGGTCTTTCAACACTATCTCTACTGCACACTTCCGAAGAAGGCAATATACTGCTTCCTGTAGCTGGGTCACATGTAACTGGTGGAAGCAAATGTGGGACCTTACTTGAGGAGGGAGATCCTGGAACTGAATGTAGTAATCATCTTTTATAATATAAAGGACCCAACCATAAACCATTATGCCTCATCAACCATGCAAAAAAGAGGTTTAGTCTGATGCCAATGGGAATGAAAAGGAACAGGTAAGGTCTGCTGTAGAGGGAGCAAATCCCTAAGGCTATCCACCCATGCCCTTAAGAAAAGGGGGCATCACTGTTTTCATTTCTTCCCCAGACCTTTGCAGCATGCCCTTCTAGGGCCCACTTACTGAGGGGAAGCCGAAGTGGGGTTGTTGCTTTGACTGGGGCTAATAATAATAATAATAATGAGGACTTTGTATAGCACCTAATCTTTAGAAGCTCTAAGTGCTTTACAACATTAGACAACACATATAAGATAAAAAAACATAGAATGATACGATTACAAAAACAAACACCATGAAATTAGAAAACATTAAAAAAACATGCTGAGAATATTTAAGGTAGGAAACATTATTAGGTCTTTAAGTTTGTTCTTGCAGTCGAAATAAGTGAGTTTTGAGAGCCTTCTTGAATATGATCACTGTGTCTTAGTGTCTAAGTTCAGTGGGCAATTCATTCCACGTTGCTGGGCCCTGGTATGCAAAAGAACGCTGTCCATATGACTTTGTTTTCATAGTGGGAATAATGAGTATACGATTGTCAGAAGAGGAGCGTAAGTATCTTGCTGGTGTGTACACATGGGTGAGGTCGAATAGGTATGTTGGACTAGAGTCCGACAGTGAAATGTAGCACAGAGAACAAATTTTGTGTTTGATTCTGGATTGAATGGACAGCCAGTGTAGGGTACTGAGCAGTGGGAGGTGTGCTCTGATCGTGGTACTCTAAGTATGATCCGAGCAGCTGTGTTTTGAACCTTTTGAAGTTTCTGGAGCAGATATTGAGATGAACCAGACAGTATTGAGTTACAATAGTCCAGTCTTGAAAGTACTAATGAACACACAAGGCTTTCAAGAATTTAGCCAGTGAGTCTGAGAGCAGTCAGGATGATTCTGCTTTGGCTGGTTTTGAAGAGCCAGAAGTGGATGCAATGGACTGGTGTTGATTGTCTCTCAAATTCTGCGTAGCCACAGAGGGAATGAGCCCTGCAAAGAGAGTCTCAGCCACCTGGGGGGGGGGGGGGGGGGGGGAGAGGGGAGGGGAGGAAAGATTCTTACTGTGTCCTAGTAAGATGTTGAAGTTCCACTGGCAAGGCCATGGACAAGAACATCGCATGCCAAGAAGTTTTAGCCATTGCTTCCAAAAACAATGGAGAGCTATTGCAGGGTTTATACAGAATTCTGAATGATAAATTCAAAGACTTTTCCCAAACTTTCAAAGACCACAAAAATAGCTTTCCAAGACCTATGTTCACTAATATTTTGTATACAAGTTATGTTGTATGAGAAAACAACGAATGCAAAATACTACAATAGTTTAATGATGAAATTCAAACTATAATAATTCAAAAGAAAGAAACCAGGAAAACTCGACTACATCCAAATCTAACCTTGGACAAATTTTACTTGTAATTATGGAAAGAAATTAAAATGTTTGAGTTTATTTCAATTTTCAAAGACTTTTAAAGATCTTAAGGTAATCTGCTCGATTTTCCCAAACTTTTATGGCCTTGAAAATGCTACCTCACTGGCAGCACAGAAGAAAAGCGGTCAGCATGCATGGCTAATAGCACTAATGACCAAAATTTTTGTTCAAAGGATACCAGCACTTTCACTGGAAGGTGAGCACATTTCCTGTACCCACTTGAGCTGGTTCAGCATCCAAAGCATGTGTTTTAGTGGGCTAGGAAGGAGTATGAATCTTGTGGCTAGAAACAGCAATAACCAAGTGAGGAAAGTGCAAGAGATCTAGTCAAGAGGTAGTCCAAGAAAAATTTCTCGAAACTGAAAATAATTTTGGAATCACCTGAAAGTTTGGACAAAGAATGGTAGGCAAGAGGTTGTAAACCTCATTTACCGCTTAATCAAACGATCAGGATTCTTCCTCCTCTGCTTCCTTAACCAAAGGTTAAGAAATTTCAGTGTAGGGGAAAAAAATGGAATGGGGATCACAGCTTGCTCTCTGACAAACTTCTTGGCATCAACAAGGACAGAAAATAAGTGTGTTGCAAAAGGTGAAAGGCTGAATAAAAATTGTATACTGCACAAAGTACATTTTCATATCCACAACTTTAAACTAATTTGTAGAAGTTCTTGTACATCACCTGCCCCCAAGTGCACATATTCATACATATATCATGCTTCACACTATGACACACCCTGGCAGCATCTCTGATTAAATGCTCAGTACCTTATAGTAGATGAATTTGCTATGTGGATGTTAACTTTGTACAAGTTGTAACCTAAAAACTTTAACTTAAGTGTCATGATTAAGCTTACACAAGAGCTGACACCCTGCGAAAAACTGTGCTGCCATCTGAGTGCTTACTAAAATGTTTACACAGAAGAAAACAATTTACAAGTTACATTTTTGATATAATTGGTAGAGAAACTTTGAACGCAATGTCAACACCCTGGTAAGATATTTATCAAAGAGAGGGCCAATACAAATAAAACAGACTCAACAAATACGAAAATATTTAGTGGACTCGAGAAATTAATGTCAAATTCAAACAGAAAACAACTGCTCCCCTGAACATCTTATGATGATTCAGTTTCATAAAGAAATACAGGTACTTAATACAGTAATACAAACTAGTAAATAACTATAAAATAAAAAAACAATTTTTGTTTTAAATCTAAATGTTTCCAAATGTTACATTTGGCTTGAACATATTTCAACATTCTCTATTTTGCCACTAAACTGTCATGTGTGACATGTCAAACAGCTGCATGTATAAATGAGGTTCCCCCATAGGGAATATACATAGTTCAATAAAGATGTAAGGTAGTAACAGTGTATCCACATTTAATTTATAAAATATCATTTCAAACATTTACTTCCAAATTTTGTAAAATCAGGACATGAAAACCATGGTGCTAAAGCAAGCTGTTTACTTACCCTGGAGTTTGGTATTCTAACATCACACCATCGGCCATCTATGTTGTGTCTCTGTGACATGCACTTGATTTGAGACTCATAATCACCAAAACGTATGAATCCAAAACCCTTGGATTGGCCAGTCTTTGGATCTTTTTTAACCTGCAAATGAAAAACAGATCTTACCAGTGATCCTCATGAAAACATTATTTCAACTAGAGTTCTTAGTAATCAGGAGCTCACAAAATACCAGACTTCAATTAAAATGTACTACATTGGGGTTTTATATAAGCCATTAATAACATATTAACTGTTGTTCTAAAACTGAATACTATAGTAGTGTGATCAGTCTATTCATTCCTAATACTTCTTAGGTGTCATCAAAAAACTTCCAAACAAAAATATGTCAACAACTTAATCCACACACATTTAGTAACTTTTACTTCTGAGTTCACTTGAAAAGTAAATAGTTCAGGTGTTTGCATGCACAACATAAAAATGTTTAATTTTAGTGGCCTAGTTTAAATGAAATTCCTCAACTTCAATATGGCTCATAAGATAACACGACTTACAGTCATCCATAAATATAAAGCAGCAAAATCAAAATACCAAGCCAGTCCATCAGCAAACAAGCATTTGATTAATTAGTTTTGAACAAAACACACAAGTTTGGATTAAAATCTGTGAAGCAGATATATGGTTGCTTTTATTTACATTGCATTATACACATCAATTAGTCATATAAAACAACACTGGAAGGAGAGTCAGCTTATCTATGTGATGGCTTCAGGAATTGTTTTGAATGCAGCTGCACACGATGAAACTGGTTTCAGTAATTTGATAACTGTGGGAACTAAAGCCCTAACAGTAAATTGTCTACTTTAACAGACTAGGTGGGCAGAATTACACTGTATGTATATACCATTACACACATACACACACACACACACACACACATATATATATATATATATATATATATATATATATATATATATATATATATATACACACACACATACCACTCACTCGATAACTTTGTGTCAGACGTGGATCCCATTTTTTAAACCCAAAAGTAGCCCAAAAATGTATCCCTATTTATTGAACCTGAAGAAAATCGCGATCAAAATTGGTAACGGAAACATTGATGTATCGCTCGTTTTATGGTTGAGAAAAGTAGATAAGACCTGGAAATTTTAATCAACACTATCAAATATCAAATTTAAAAATGGCTCATACAATTTTTTACATTTATTTTCCAAATGACATTCCTAGTACACTGCAATTAATGATATGTAAGGAAATTTCGGTCAATAAAAATGGCACGCCGAGTGGAGGCAGTACTTTAATAAATAAATACAAATTAAATAATTTTTTTATCAATTGAAATTTGTGTTCTAGTTCCATCTTTAAGTTCCTTTTAAGTGTAATCATCATAAATGCAATGTGTCCTCTTGTAAGTAAACGTAAAATGCGTCAATCCACTGTAACAGCTATGTCCGCGGGCGTTTCTCTGAGAACCTAATTAAGTGCCGACCGTGTTTTGATAACTGAATTATGGAAGTATTTGTTGTATTGTTGCACTGAATTAAAAGCTTGCCTCCTATGTATTATCATGTTAATTATGTCTTTTGAATTAAAAAAAAGGAGGTGGAATAAAAAAAAAGTTAAAAGACACAAAAATGGAACTAACTTAAAATCTAGCGGCCTCGGTCGTATGTTGGGTGAACTCACTTCATTTGATCAATCGAACACTGTAATAAACGTGGTTGTGTATGTAACAGAAACTACCTTAAATTAACTGACTCTTTCATAACTGTGATCAAAGATAAGGCAGCCAAGCGAAATGAATACTTCGTAAAATATCGAGCTTGATTTCACAGATATGAACCATTGTGGGCAAGCGAGGTTCAGAGAATTCTTGAACTGGCAATTAGAGATATCCTCAGGGATGATAAGAAATTTCATTATTACTTCCACTGAAATCACAACATTAACACTGTACTAACTGAACAATAAAAAAATGATTTTTGATGTAGACGTGTCACGAAATAAATGTTGCATGTTTTTGAAAAAAGGAATCTTGTTTGGTGGTGTATCATCAGTTAGTCTAGTTCCCAAATTATGGACTACCGATTTGGCAAGATACTATTAAACACCACTATGGGAACCAGACTCATCAAGAAAACAAAAAGCAGTGATGTAATACACAGATTTTTCGCGTACACGTAATGGTTGTTCAAACCAGTTGGAACAATCTTTCATATGTTGGATATTTTGAGAAAAAAAATGTTTTTTAAACAGAATAACGAACATCTTCATTAGAAAAAACGCATTATTAAAAATTATTATCGATGTGATTGTAAAATGAGGATTCAGTCATTAAACAGCCCAGTTCCCTAACGCCGTTTCCCCCCCCACCCATCGGTTTTCTCAATGTCAAAGCGATTTTTTCTCTCAATTTTTGGAGATCCCTCGGTAACTCGCACCTTGTTTATAGTGCGGTCTATGTTTGTGGACCCCGTTGTGCGCAAATATATATATGTATATATATCTATATCTATCTATATATATATACATATATACACACACACACACACACACACACACACCAATATGCTTTCAAAGATAAGCAAACTCTTCTGAGCTCTGTTGCTGTTGTCAATAACTGATCAAAGACAACAGGGATATGGGACTACAGTTGCATGAAAAGAATAGATCAGATCTGATGCTGAAACATTTTACAGTTTTTCAGTACACTAATATCGAAGTCATATTTTAATTAGGTAAAGGGACAAATTTTGCCCAGAAAAAAAAAACAGCATACACTAGTGTGATGGATTCTCTGTAGGGGATAGTATACATTGTTCCTTATATGCAGAGCTAAATTTAGTCTTGACTGTGTCGATTTGGTTGGAAAGAAGGGTCTAGTTTAGTTCATTCATACATCAACTTTGATACTTGAGTGTGTTGTCTAGTTACAGAAATGTTTTATCAGTAACAATCAATATATGATGAACGGTATGGTATGAAGACACTTATGCATTTGCTCTCTTGTACATGTTACAGGAGTTGTTTCAAAACAGAAATCTTCTGAACTCTCATTTTATAGTGAACTTTCAGAAAGTGAAAAAAATGCGTAGTTTAAAGTGTTAGTTGATTAAGTATTTTTACTAAATTGCAATTACAGTATTGTAATCTAGTTACTCCTATCATTTAAAATTCATTGTAATGATGAGCTTTTACTGTTCTCTTTTCAAGTTATATGGCCAAAATATGCTGCCTATATCTCTCCATCGAAACATATACTTTTAAAAAGTACACCGCATAAATGATAATTTTTATACACATACAAAATAAGTTTATAATAAAAATATAACAGATTTTTCTACTGAAAATAAAGTATTGTTTAAAACCAATGTTAAATGCTAATATGCATAATGAGAAAGAGAGGAAATAATCTTAATACGAGAACAAAAGCACACAAACACATACACACAGTGTTTCTTGCTGTGCTCCCACTTCTCCCTGTTCACCTCTAACTTTTCTCTATTCTGTCCTAAAGGAGAGGTCACTTCTCCCTAAATTCTAGTCTAGCTTGACTCACATGTTTGGGAAAAAAACTCATTAATAACCATATGAAACAAATTGTGCATGCACATGGTTATTGTTATAATAATCTTGTATAGTTGTTCTTATGAAAGACTTTAATGTGTAACAATATCAGTTCATGTGCATGCATGTGTCATGTATATCACTATATCTACACTTAAATGTCTCATGTATTACACAGCTCTGTCATTGTGTTTTTATCTGTTATTGAGTAGTCATGAAACTCTAAGGGTATTAGGTAATGAAGACACTGCAGTCAATGGTGACAATGGTTTGAAGGATGATATTGGTTAATTCAATGTTACAAGCAAAAGTTTCTGGACCAATGGGTCTGTGGAATATGTAGGTTCTTAACCGATTCGGCCCCGATCCCGTCTGTAGGCGTGATGAGGCTGTACCCTACTTCCAAGGTCTGCAACATCAAGGTCATTTAAGATACACCAACGTGGTGGTAATAAAAAAAAAGCAGACAGATATAGCTCTAAAATGATATCAAATAATCTGGAAGTTCTAGTTGCACTACAAAACACAGAGGGAAAAACTGCTTTTTTTGGACCTGATTTTTTTTTCACTCAAATTTAGCTCGAGATCGGAAATGCGATTTTGTATCCGGATTTTAGTCCTTTTGACCTCAGATCTAAGGCATACCGGTCTTGACTGCAAAAAGACAGGTGAACCTTTACAAAAACTAGGATAAGGTAGGCATTTTGAATAAATTGCGGTCTCCATACGAAAATGATGGGTCCATTAAAAAAATTTTTAAAAAAATAAAAATTTAAAACAAATTTTTTTTTATTACCATTCTGCTCATGCGCAAGTAAAATAACCAGTGGAAAATGATGTTTCTAATAAAACTAGGCATTAGTCTCATGGAAAATCTGTTGAAAGCCAATGTATTACAATGTATTCAGGAACAGCTCCCCCAAATGTCTTTCCTATGCACATTTCAGGCAAAAACAACAAAAACCTCTGGGGCCAAATGAGTTAAGGGACCTTTTAGCAGATGGGGAGAAACAGACGATGCAGGGCTGCTCTTTCGCCATTTAAATACTGAAGTGAAATTCATGCTATATTTGGAATAATGAATTAACATGCGACTTTTGTCAGACTTGATAGTGTGCAATTCTTAAAGAACCAAGTAATCACAAATCACTACAATGTTCTTTTCTAAAAAATGTTTGCTTTGCTCTGTAATTGTTGTATGTATGACAACATGGTGGGCTAGAGCTTGGGTTCATTCAAGTAATTGTATTAAGCGTCTTTGCTAATCCAATTGCACCCAGTTTCATTCTGTTCAACTTACCACCAGGAATCTTCACTGTCCCTTGATAAATAACAAGCATCCAAATTACAATCCAACTAATGCGGTCAAGCAGTATGACAATTTAAAAAGGGAGAAGACTTCTTTAAAACTTAATGCCTCAATGATGCAATGACAATCCGATAAAACAATTCAACACTTGTAGCACAATATCAATTGGTTTATCAGTCGATGATGATGGTTGAAGCAATTATCAGTATGTCAATGCGTCTTAATGGTATATAAAGCCCCTTTAACAGTTTTTAAGATACAGGAGAAGCAGAACACAACAAACAGGAAAGTTTTCTCAGCCTGTCTTTTTGAAGCCAATGCAGCTTGTGGCACCATAAATACATGCACCTGTTCTTGGTTACTATTTGTAAATCTTGTGAACCAATGAAAGCAGCAGATACTATTTAATACTGACTAGGCACTTACCTGTTGCACCGTACAACCTTCTTGTTTATAAACTTCCATGTCTAACATATCAACACTGTGATATTTTATCATAAAAGTGGATGGAATTGATATCTGCAAAGCTATAGCCATGCAACAATGTTAACTAATCAAATTTATAAAAAAGTGAGAACATGTAAAAATTTACTACCTTTTAAAATTTTGTGGTAAGTAATGATGTAACCCATTCATTCATTATTAAACAATGCATTTCAATAATTATAACCCAAAACAATCATAAATAGATAATAAAACGTTGTTCTCAAAAATATATAACATCATGCTCATGTGCTACTGCTGTAACTAGGCCAATATGGATGCGAGCCTATCTGATAGTAATTTTCTGGCCAAGTACTGAACTAATTAGGCCAAACGTTGGGCACTGATGAAATAGCTAAGGTTCATGCTGCTTTAAGCCAACACATCTACACATAAACTCATTCTTGTGCACATATACATATAAGAAAACACATGCAAACATTTTAAAAAGTGATGGTAAAACAAATCCTTGTGATCCCACACTTTCTCCAAACCATGTCAAACACCTGTGCTTCTACACACAATTTCTAAGGGTTAAAACTAGAGCCAATTTCAGGTGCATTTCTAAATTCAATTATTCAAGTCAAGTATGTGTATATATCTGTATGTGGTTATTGGGCAGAGCCCTTAATTGTTTCGTAGATATGACCACAGCATGGTTTCTGTCTTTCATGCCAAACCTCAAAGTAGGTCATAATAATTTGGTCCTCTTTACAATTGGCATGCAACTACAAAGATCACACTATGTTAGATTTTTGTTATACAATTATGCCCATCTGATATCAACACAAAATAGACAAGCAAATAGTTCAATTATTTTAAGACCATTTTCCTGTTATTTCTTCTTTTTTTTTATTATGATACTCTTGTCTGAAGATTCTGAAGAATAAATGAATTCAGAAATACATCTGCATTGGCAGTTGGAGCGATACTGGCACCAAGTCCTGTGAATTCTTTAGTTACTACTGGAATAGAAGGCACAGTCTCTATACTGATGTACCTGTGGGTAGGCTGGGAGGGTATAATTTGAAATTTTAACATAGCTCTAACAATTTTTCAGTCATATCACTATTATGTCTGCAGTGTGACAGTTTATAGTGATGTCTAGCACTGGGGCATCATGCCACAGACATGTAGCATGATGTCACATCCAGTCACATTATCCTGACACCAGGCCGACCAGTCCTAACATGAATCTCTTACTGCTGAGTGCCAAGCAAAGCAGCTGTTAGTACAATTTTTACAAGTCCTTGGTATGACCCAGTAGCGTTTCAAACCTGTAACCTCCTGCATCCAAGGCAGACACTCTAACCACTAGGTCACCAGAGCAGTCAGAGGCTGGGAGGGTGTACATGTATTATGATCAGGTAAGTTTTAAACGAGAAACATATTTTACTATATAAAAAAATGGTTTCTTCAAATATGTAACCCAATCATAAGAGGTAGAGGGAGATACATCCCCTTACCCTGGAGAGACCATCTCCAGTCTTCTAAGGTATGCGAGACAGCTTCTAAATAACATGACAGGTGTATAGACTTCATATGTCAGGGATAGGCTTTGAAAGGGAAACATTTTCCCTCCAGCAAATCCTGCAGTGTTCTTATGAAACTGTCAAACAAGCGAGGAAGGCAACTTTTTGTACCATGGCTGGTCCCACCCAAGTGAGTTGAGCCTTTTAGGATGAAAGATCTCTGAGATAAAAACTGGAGAAGTGGACTTGGATCTCCATACCATAGAATGGATAATAACAGAGAACAGTTTTCACTCAAATGCAATGTTTGTGGCAACAACCATAACTTTGTGAGCCGAGATGGAAGCAAATTTATTTCACCTGGGGTTATTTTCTGATATGCAGAATGAACAATACATTTCATTCAGGACAAAACTGTCCATGCTGATGTGTCATCCTTTCCTTCTGTGAGGGTTGAGAGGCATAATATCCCTCAACTCATTCCATCTTAAGTACCACTTCAGACCTTGCACTGGGTCCTGTAAATGGCCTTGAGATGAAGTGTCCATAGCAGAAATGAATTCATTACAAAGTCTGAATCCCCATGAATGGGAGCCTATTCTTGGCAATGAAACAAGGGGCTGTTATGAGTGACATTTTATCAGAACTTAAAGTTATTTGTTTCCACCGGCAGAGCAATTATTTCACAGAATCTGCATGCTGTTCAGTAATGCAGTGATGAAGTAGGTCTTATGTGAGAGGTGAACCAATGAAGCTCTTGAGAGAGAGGTTCAAATGGTGTCTTGTTCAACTAGGTTAGTGCAAAGGCAATGAGCCAACATGATTGGACACACGTAATAAAAATTGGGACAGATGATCTGATTGGTTTTAATTTTGTCCAATATCCTCTCTTCCATGATAATGCAGGGTAGCAGTAGCCTTTGAATGTGACTGGTTTCTCATCTACGAGCTACAGAAGGAAGTTAGCTATTGTGGTATTGATGCCTGAAGTACTATAAAGTGTTCTTGTGCAAAAATATTCCATCTGTCTTCAAACTCCCTTAAAGTGCAGGGTCATTTTGCTTGAGAGATTTCTCCACTGCTGATTGTGAGAACTGTTTGCTCCTGAGGGCTTCATTAATAAGATCCAAATATTCAGGTTCAGTAACTCTGGGTTGGGATGCTTGGGATGCAAAACCAGCCAGCATGGCTGCTTGAGCAAATAAGGAAAAACTTAAATTATCTTAGAGTGTCTGCTGCAAGATTGATGAGACCACTGATCAAAGATTATTCCCACTGTAGTGGAGCAATGAGGATTAGACAACACTCTGATTATATTGACTTCTGTATAACCTTCTGAACCCAAGGTGTTGGAAGGTAAGTGTATATACATCCAGGCCATTCCAATATATAGAAAGAGCATTGACTTCCCAGGCCTTCTGTTCCATGACTGGTGAGATAATGGTTGGGAGAGTGGCATTCCACCTTTTCGTAAATAGGTCCACATGGGTTGATCACATTAGGCACATAATGAGTGAAAACTAGGGATGAAAGACCATTCCAGTTGTTTTAGTTGATTCTTTCAGAACAAGTCTGCTGATAAATTGCCTCCCAGGAAAATGACAAACTTGGATGTGGATCTGACACTGAAGACACCACTTTAGAAAATCCCAGACATGAAATCAAAGGTCTGGAGACTTGGTTTCAACTTACCATTGGTGACAAGTCAACAAAGTGGAGATGTAGGACAGAATGATAATAACATTCCCACATAGATTCTCCTGCAACTAATGAAATGCTTTTGAATGGCTTTCATCTTGAGAATGTTTACTAAATTCAATCCTCATTCCACAAGCAGACATATTCTGTTCACTTGAGTACTGAATTCCCAACCTAGGTGACCAAAAATCTTGACACAGTACAATGTTGGAGATGTCCTTGTTGACAAGGAATCTGAGGTTAATTAGGGGAGTAACAATGGATATCATGTCTTGCTCCAAAATATAACTGCAAATTACAGAAACTTCCTGGAATATATGAGTAGGGTCATGCATATTACAAGTCCACAACGACTGCATAGTCTGCCTACTGGACGACATTAGGAACCCATTTACAACATTTAGAACCCATTTACAACATTTAGAAAACATCGTAGTGTTCCTTCTAGTGCCAAGGGGCACATACGAGTTTACCGAGTGTGCTTAGGTTGAGGACTGGAGAGGAGTACCAAATTTGCAGCTCAGGGAACCCTAGGCAAAAAAGGAGGTGTTCTGAAAATAATAGAGAATCCCTTGGAAACCACTTGTCGGGGTCCATAGGTTGTTATGACCAATCTTTTCTCACTCAACAGTGAATGATTGATACCTACCACCCAACACCTTTGATAAGGGCAGTGTGATGATATTTTTGTACTGGTAGGCTCTTTGTGGAGACAAAGGCTGGCAAAAATGACCACCACATCTTTGCCACTTGTGCGTATTTGTTCAAGAGAACTGTGGTTTTTGACAGTTGCAAACACTGCAAGACTGCACCTGTGTCTGGTGTTCATGGTATGTCCCTGCAATCTTTTATTTGATTGCCTTGCAAAGCTCTCTGCTGTAGCAGAGACTGTCATTGAGGTTAATTGGGGTCCTTGATGGCTTGTTTGCGGACTTAGGAGATTAGATGATTAAGGTTGGGAGCTTAGCTTCGCCTCCTGCAGGTCTTAAGGTGAAGGTAGAGAGCACTGCATCTTGTTCCCCATATAGATATAGCCTTGTTCCACCAGCTGAAAGTTAGAAGCTGCCCCTTACAGCATTAGTCTGAGTATCTTAGATCACTAGGTGTAAAACATGGGATTCAAGTGGGCGAAGATAAGTTATGTTCTGCTTGTTGAAAGATCCCCATAGTTACTAGATCCAATACAAAGCCCCCAGTCATAATGTTGTGCACCAACTGCTATATCGTTAAAAGACTTCCAATACATGCATACAGAAAACTGCTTTGTCTTCCCCACAACTATATCTTGCTCAAATTCTGAGTATCCAAATAGAAAACTGGTGGGTAGGACTTAAGGAACTGCTGACTAAAGTTCAAGGGAAGTAATCTACAAGAAAAAGTGTCAGTTAACACTTGGGTCTTTTAACTAACAATGCAAGCAGCTGAAAATGTCAGTGGCTGCCAGACTATGGAAGTAATTGAAAGTAGATTCTTGCTTTGGTTAATAATAAACTAATGCCGAACTGAAAACCAGGCAGTTGTTGTAAGGGAGGGAGGAGGAGGAGGACAGAACTGACAGCAGTAGGTGGAAAATCCATGCCCCCAAGATTCTTCCTGAATCGTAATGAAATCTAATAGTGACAAGGAGACCTAAGAGCAAGTTTTCATCATTCCTAGATAAAGGTGGTGAAGCCAATGTCTCTTGTTCTACATACAAAGTAGCTGAAGAATGTTGAGGATGGTGACTCACTACACCTGCAGCACATCGAATGTAGATACCATTAAATCCAAGATGTTGTCAAGTATTGGCTCCCTCTGAGTGGTAAAGGCTTGTGAACAACTCTTGGATACTGAAGCACCAAGCTGGACATCATATGCAGGAAGTGCCCAGCAACAATATGTCGGTTAAATTAATCCATGAGCATGCCTGTATAAAATGGGCAAAGTTCATTCTTTTGGTAGCTGATATTTTATAATCTATCATGGTCATGGCCCATTGTGACCAGAGATAAGTGGCATAGTCTGGTCATGCATATTAATTATGATATTTTTCACTAACCAACAGGATCATAAAAATAATATTGTTATTGACTGTACCTAAATTTCACTGATCCTGTTAAAATGAAACAGAAACCAGTTCAGTTTCTAAAAATTCTACATTTTTTTCCATTAATATCAACTCAAAACAAAAACTATATTTCACCAACAAGACTCTTGAATGAAATATCCTGCACACTTTTTTTTCCAGATACTTAGTACAAGTGTATAAAATCCTCTCCTAGGCAATACTTTAGCCATTGGTATTCATTTCCCCCATCATTTATGGTACTTTCTTAGCCTCTTCTCTTGTACATCATCAAAATTTCATCCATTTTGGTGTCGAATGCACACATTGCAAATTATTTTACATGTTTACAATTATCACAGCACCATGCAGTGAATGACATCAGAATGATATAAATATTAAAAGATTCTGTTCCGTGTAATTCTGAATTATTTGCCTGGTCAATGAACATGACCCTTCCCAATTAGTACAGTAGTCCCCCTCTTGAACGGCCCCCCTGACCAGCGGCCACCCGCTCCTTACGGCCAGAATCCGTTGGCACCGACGAGTTTGTGTTCAAAAGTACCCCTCGCGAAAGGCCACCCGGCTAACGCGACCAGCGGCCAGCATATTAGTGCAAAATCATAAAATTTACCCCTCACAAGCGGCCACATTTTATTTGAATATGTATCCAGAACCAGTATTGTATTCATAACGTGTGTTAAGTAATCTGATTTCTGTTTCCCGATGTCAGGGTTTTGTTACTGAAAGAAGTGTTGAGTAAAGTACATTTACCACTAAGGTTAATATTATATCATTTACGCCTCACGAGAAGCCAAATTTATTCCATAAAAACCGAGAAAGACTCAAATTTTAATCCATACAAAAGGGTACGTACATGTAATCCAATTAGCCTTACTGCTGTGTTATCATAAGATGTCCAGTTTAGTCACTCTGATAATTGTTAAGAATACAATTATCGAACAGTAGTAGCTGAGAAGTGGCAGTATCGATGTACAATACCCAAGTCAGCAGGAAAATGGTTTAATAGCCTCTGTGGCTTCCCTTAGTAAGATGTTGAGCTTGTTCACTTTGGTAATCAGTGGCTATTACTACTGACAATAATTGTCAAAATTACGAATCCTAGCGGCCGCAAGGTCAAATCGGCGTGATGTTAATGGTACCTATCGAAGCCGTTTTGGCTTCTCTCACCTAGTTTCAAGAAATGTATAAAAACAATAGGGTACCAGACTGCGACTAATGAATCACGTGACAAGATCACTTCCTTTAAAAACACGGCAATTTGTTTAAATGCATACAAAATTGTTTTATCAGTATTGTAGTTGGCAACATGAATAACTTACTGCAAAAAGATCAATATGTCATCGAGGAAAATAAAAATTCTCAGTTTAGAGGAGAACGTGAAAGTAATTCAACTGACGGCGGGGGGGGGGGGAGTGTCGTCGAGGATTCTTGCAGAAAACTAACGTCGGGAAGACTCAGATAAACAATATCGTGAAAGATGATGAAACAATTCTGCAGAAGTGGAAAGGTGAAATGGACGGAGAAAGGAAGATTGTTTGAGCCAGGAGACGTTTGTATCCTGATTTGAAAGACAAAAAGAAGCAAAAATTTTGTCAGTTGAACTGGGATATGACGACTTAACCGCAAGTAACGGATGGTTGCACATATTTCAAGTACGACACAATATCAAGTGTTCTGTCATTAGCGGCGAATCAGCTGATGTTAATAATGAAGTTGTCGAAGATTGGAACAAAATACTAAACGATATATGCAGGGGATATGACAGCAAGGATATTTTTAATGTGATGAGACTGGTTTGTTTTTTAGACTGTTGCCAACAAAGTGACGTGATGTGAACTGTAACATACTTATAAAGACAGTTTTAAAACTGTATCAATGGTTATTCATAGCATTCTTTTGCAAATGATGACAAAGTTTGTTTTACATTTATTTCACATCATGCATGTGATTTTTTAATTAAAATATTAAATATTTAAAATTAAACGTACTTGTGACTTTTTTCATATGTATTTACTATTCGCATTTGTCATTCCCCTCTAGAAAGGCCACCCGCATTATAAGGCCACTTCCCTGCTGCATTAGGGGTGGCCTTATAAGAGGGGGACTACTGTAATAGTAACCCAAGGCTATACATTTTGTTATCATCAGTAATGAAACTATTGCTTCTGGGCAGGCTAGTTCCATATGTGTGAAAGTCGTTATGTCAACAATCACAATATTTCCCTTTTACAATGAGCAGCAAATGGTTAAACACCTGTCCATTTGCACCATAGGCATTTACTGTGCCAAATCAAGTGTAGTAGGTTCATAGACACTCAATACACTAAACAGATCAATTACCCATTCAAGGGAATGCCAAATCAAGACCACTTCTTAAGTATTATGATAGCCACTGGTGGTAAATTTTACCTACTCCAATACATTAGTAAAGGTTTCAGTTTTAGCAATCTGCCTGCAAAATCACTAATTGCAGGGTAGTCATTTATCATTAATTTCAATCCCTGTTAAAGACAAATATAAATGTCTAAAATAATGACGTAAATGTCCTTACATAACAGGCACAGTAATGAGATTAACTGAAGCAATATAGACCTAAAGAGAGATAATTAAATTGGCATTGGTAACATTACAAGACAAATTTACACACATTAATTCGTCTATGACATAGCAGTGCTAGGCAGAAATATAACTAAAATATATTTCCCTGTAAGAAATCTCTGAATCACACAAAAAGTCTTCCAAAAGATCATGCTTTCCACAACAAGCGGAAGTGCTTACTAAAGGATGGACATGACTGGGCAGACAACCTTTAACACTATAATAGTGAATGAAGCTTGGAAGCAATGGATTTGTGAGGTGGTACATGTACTCCTTATGTATACTAATCAGGTAACACATTAAAAGAAACATAATCTTAACTGCTCAAAAGAATATATTTACAAACTTTACCATAACAGGTTCATTTTCATAGAGGTCAATTCTTAAATGTTTTCATCATTTTTGTCACAACACTATCTCCAACAGAGCACTTTGTAAGTGCTTTAAGTGCAACTTGGACCAAAAATGTTTTCAAACTGTGCACCATACTGACTCTCAATAACTAAATATGAACTGTTTTTGAAACTACATTCAGTGGAACTTTTTTCCCACCTTAAACTATGTTTTCATACTAGGAGCTATATTTTTCTTCGGATGAGAGTCTAGGGATATCAGTTTTAAAGGCATACAGACAGTTGTGCTCTAAACTATTTGTCATATGTAACAATGTTTGAAAATAAAAATATCAGTTATATATTGGCTTGAAAAGGTCCTATTGCACATGAACAATTCAACAAGGACAGATATAAAAATTTGTAGCAACTCCTGCAAATGGGTTAAAATGGCCCATCACAGTAGTTCATTTATGTTCTGTTGCTCTAACATTTTGGATGTCAAATCCTGTGAGACTTATTCAGCTTAAGCACAAATAGGAGATTTTTGGAGTGGTCTTTTTTAGCACAGAAATAATAGTGCAAAATAATAACTGTTGTGTAATAATAATAACTTAGTACTGAAAATAAATTTGCCACAGGTAGCTCATGCTATATTTTTCAGACATTGTCATATAAAAGTATTTACCTGTCCTTACCCCAAAATTTAATTATGTAGCATTTAAAATTCCTAGGAAAATTATAATACTCCAGGAAATCCCTAAAATATGTTATAATTCAGCCATATAATGGTTTTTAACTCTGGCCAGTTTGCTGAAATTACCTGCACCATTAGGAGTTCACCAAACTGTGAAAAGTATTTCTTAAGGTCATCTTCTGTGCTTTTCCATGGAAGTCCCAGAACAATCAGATCACTGCATTTCTGACGGTCTGTTCGCTTCTTAATGGTTGTTACAACAGGAATTTGCTCTCCCTCAGACTGATCTCCTTTCTTCTTGTTTTCAGTGTGAGCTAAAAAAACAAAATGAAACGTCACCTAGGAATTTCATCTCAACACCAGTAGAAGGTATATATCAAATGTTAAGTTAGAGTTTTTATCTAAAACAAAAAATACAAACCTAAGCATTAGTAAGTTTTCCAACATGTTTTGAGTACTGTAACAGCTAAATATAATTGGTCGGTCAATATCAATGAGTAGACCCTTAAATAGTGTATCTAAATTTGGAAGTCAACTGATCTGATCTCCCTTCCGAAGCTTGGTATTAGTTTTACTTATCAATACAGTTACTTAAACATAAAACAAGGACACGATTCCTACTTTTATCCACTGAAGTGAGTGAATTAAAAATACTAACTCAATATATGCTCCATGACCACTTTCAGCAGATCACATTTCACAATCACACTGCACATTTGAGACCAGTGTGTGAAACTTGTCATAAAATGGTCCAATATTTCATCATAAAAAGACAAAATATAGTCAATAATAGTAATAAATTCAGGAAGACACAAATATGAGCCTAAAGAAAGGGTATTTTTATAATGAAACGTGGAATATAAAGTAAAACACAAAATAAGATTAAGATTTTTATCTCATACATCAACTGTAATAACTTACATTAAATTGAAAATAAAACATGGCCACTATTTACTGAACTGGACAATGATTCTGTCTAGCTGATCCAGATCCATACATAATGCCTCTAGAGGTTACGTATCATAATCTAAACACTTACGAACAGTCTGAATTAGAGTCTGAATCAGAATTGTGATCCTCATCCATGACAGTATCTGACCTAGACCCAGCCTAAAAAAGATGCAATGCTGTTTCCAACATGTGGCTGCTCATGAAATTATATCTACGGATAGGTGAGTTCCAGCAGTGGATTGCTTATGTGAGAATTCCCTAAGCTACAGTCTCGGATATAATCATGATGCTTAGACGAACGATCTCCAACAGTATTGCCATGCATTATGCTTCCAAATTCCAAGTGAATTATGTAATCCTACTAATATATTTGTCTGATAGTGATGTATTCCTTTTTAGTTATTTTTTCCCTGACTATATTTGATTTTTAAGTTAAAAATGCCTGGATGCCCATTTAAAATGAGATGTCAATCATTACCAGCTGTAGAGTATGTAATTGGTATATCCAATAAAAGTGTGTATCTTTCCAATTAATAGTGCCACTAGGGAGCTCTGAATCAGATTAGATGAATTCTGGATTAGAAGATTTATATTATCAAAAAAGAATACAGCTTATACTGTGGTTTGATCGGTTACAGTGTATAGACACTTAGGCAGTGGCAAACACTTGGACTGTTAGCATTTTGAAACCTGAATGTCCAGTTTTCTCTTTTTGTTAATGTTCACATCTCTTATAATCACAATAGTTGTGGAGGAGTTGAAAGAAAGTGCTGATGCATTTCTGTAGAGATTCATGAGGCTCTCAGTGGTTTTGGAATCTGTCAGACTGGTATCCCACAGAGGGTCACCTTCACTTCCGATTAAATGTTAACTAAAGATAGTTATGCTCATCGGATGTAGAGGCCTACCCTCCCATCTGCTGGGGTGGTCTAATCACCCCCAGTCCCTGACCAGTTTCGTTACTATTGTAACTCATCCTTAGTTAAACAAATGAATCAACCAGATAAATAGTTATAATACTAACAGATAAATAGTTATAATACTAATGAAACCCACCTGGGACTGGGGGAGGGTGACTAGACCATTCCAACATAAAGGAGGGTACACCTACACATCCTATCCTTTCTTTTGTTTGGATTTTAGGCTGTGGTAGCTTCCAGATATCCATATACCTCCACATGTTAACATTGGGAATTGGAAGTAGCACGTTCCATCAGACGTCACAAGGATGCAGAAGAGTCTTTTATTTTTAATTACAAGCATATAATATATGCAAATTAAATGCAAGTTATTTATTTTCTCATATCACCTGGCTTCACCAATGGTCAAAAGAAACAATTCACAATTATATATATATATATATATATATATATATATATATATATATATATATATATATATATATATATATATATATATATATATATTTGTAATTGGCATAAAATATTTCTTTTAATATACCAAATTTAAAATTTGTACATAAAATTTAGTCAATATGACTAAAACTGCACTGGTCAGATGCACTGGTTACTCATGTTTTTTTAGGATCAGTCTAGCATGATACTGGCTGGCATTGGACTGGTGTCAATTTCGCATCAGGACAGATATCAAAGAGTTAATAAATCTCTAAATCCACAACCCTGTCAAAATGTATCAGGGTATTAAGACTTCCTGCTCTCTCAGAATGAACTCTCTCTCAATCAGATATAAAAATATAAAAGCTGACGATACTAATAACCTAATTTCAATCATGTAAACCAGGGGTCTCAAACTCAAACCACCATCAAACATTTTTATTTTCAGGTGTAAAGAGTACGGAGAGATAATACAAAGTGTCTCCCATGCAGATGACTACCGGTAAGTTGAATTTTTGTGAGTGACCAGTCATGTTGCAAACAAATCAACAATTGCTTCAACACAAATGTTCTAGTGGTAATCTTGGTAAAATTCTGCGATACATGAAACTTCTTTTTGTACTATTTAATAATCATAGGTTGTGATTTCACTTTTTTCTTCTTCTATATATGAACATCTACTGCACCATCCATTCAAAAATACTATTCTATATATTTTACTAAAATTGTTGGAAATGGAGCCTAGGGCCTATAATAGAGGGAATAAAGTACGAACCAACAGAGAACAAGACTTTCCGTAGTTACATCAAGTCACTAGAATAGAGAATACTGCACAGAAGAATCCAAGGGTTTAGCTAGAAATGTTATTATACGATCCATCCATTACCACAACTCCTAAACAGCAGGGTAGAAACTTACTAATATCAGTAGTTATGCTGCCCTTGGGATAACTGCAGGATTGGTGTGAATCATGGCTACCAACCCTTGGGTCCCTGGGAGGGGATCAAAGATAAAATGAACAATAATTTTAATTAAATGGTATTTTAAATAATTCCTGAAGAAAGTGTATACATGCAATCATAGCAGGAAGATGTATGATATCATATATGTGGTACAGTTAGCATTATGACCTTAGTGTTACTGTCAGGTGGTGGGAGTGAACATGAAAGGGTTTGTGGTAACAAGGGATGGGGGATGAATGTGGAGTGACAAGCATGATAATAATCTGCAATTGCAAGCTATTACAGGTGCCTCCAGATTTGCATTTTTATTGATCTGGATAGGGGCCCAGTTTCAGTGTTGCAAGACACTTCGTACATTGTAGAGTTAATGTGTGATCATAAGGAAAAGCTAGAGGTGATTTGTGATCACAAGTCAAGATGATTCTGATTAGTATATATGATACAAAGCATTAATTCTCTGTCTGCTGTAGTGGGTTTAGTTCTCAAATACAAGGATGCATTGATAACTTAACAGATCCCTTAATCCTGAGCTTTTTCATGCAAAATATTTGCCCCAATAAATATAAAGACCGTGTAGGCTTTTATGAGGCAAAGCTCAATTCTGTAAGTTAATTTATTTTTAGTTGGTATCGATTTTCACAGTTTTGTAATTAAAAAAAATGACATTTATCTCTAATTTAACATATGGAAGATAACAGGGATAAAGCCACTATATGGTGATGGGCCAAAAAGAAGACCCTTTTCCAAGACAAGACAAATCCATCAAAACATAATAACCAATCACTTGGGATTTTGGTACAGTACACATAGGTAAAAGAAACTTCCAAATTCATAAATTAAAGCCAACACACCTAGCAGGTGCCTGCAAAATATCCAAATTCAAATTTGTTTCCACTGCTCTCTGTCAGACAATCACAACTATTCTTGATACACAAAACTACAAGAAAATGATTAAACCATGCTGTTTACTAGAAAAACACAAATATAATCGAAAGACAAAATCTGTATTAAAATTGATATAACAGATGATATGTTATTTCATATATAACACTTTAAATTATATCAAATGAATAAGTGTAACTGAATTTGTTCCAATAATTTCTACAAGGGCCAGATAAGAGTTTCATGAGCATATACAATCTGTAATTTCTTTTCTCTGAATTAACAAGCACATGTAAGAAATAACACTCAAATATATCATGCTGAATGCAATTGTTTCTTTGAAAGTCTTTCTGTGATATCAATAATACTCACTGTAGTCAATGAAAGGAACAAGACAACTCAGGTTTCATTCATGATGGATAATCTGTGAAATATAGGCCTGTTAAATGTAGCCAAGCTTAATCAAACTAAATTGATGGTAGTTTTTTTAAAATCATTATGATGTCATCCAGTATGCTGCAGCCATTACTTCTCATGTTTTCCCTTCTGCACTATGAATAGCAACAGACTCGACACTCTGTACCCACTTCCAATGTATCCTGAACCCTGAAATGCTAGTTTTGCTACCCCACCCCACCCCCGTTTTAAAGTTAGGCATTCTGTAGACCTTCAGTTAGCCCCAGACTGTCACTTTTATGAAGCTGAATCCTGGTGAAGCACATTTTTTTCCCCAACAGGCTATAAGAAACAAAAAGCTTAGCTGGCAAGAAAAATTAACCCAATAAAGAGAAATAAAGTATTTTCATAGTACAAAATCAAAGTGAATATAATACATATTGAATGAGTCCTGAGGATTATAATGTATTTGGTCAAAAATATCTACTCTGTTAAAGTTCTTATTAATAGTATGGACTGTAATGATTTGACATACACAATTGGACTCCATTTGTCCTCCATCTGGACCAAATTTACAGAAGCCTGAGCTTCTAGGGCTCAAAAGGTTACAGAGAGCTCTGAACCTGAATCTTCTGTACAACACCAATATCTAATGACAGTTAAGTAAGGATCACTTTATGGTATATACATAGTGTTAAAATTACAAAATCTCTACCTTTTGTTGCTCTCACTACAAATGTTTATGAATCACCTTAAGTTAAGATGTTTGTTTGCATGTGGCCTTAACACATAAAAGGCTAAATTAAAACAATATTACAGGCTTGTAAACATGCCAGATATGTGCAAATTACATCATTCTCTTGATAACTTGTGCTGTGAAACTTGCTTATAACGAGAAACCAGGCATAGATACCATTTTGTTTACCTATAACATTTTTTTAAAAAACTTTGTTGAATGTGAAGAAAACGGTGACCAAAACTGTAAACTGACATCTTGATTTATCCCTGTTTTATCATCAAAAACTGTAGACAGCACATGGAAATTCAAGTCAACATGATGAAAGTTTGAACTTTAAGAAGCTATATATTTTGTTAAATTTGTTTCCCCCCCCCCCAAAAAAAAAGTCTTAGTACATCTTAAACAACAATGTTCAAACAAATTCTGATCAATGAAAATGTCACTAATGCCTACTGGAGGCACACTTTAATAAATAAATGCCAGTTAAGTAAATTTTGTTAAGTGAAATCTGTTTTAGTTTTATTGTTTAGTTCAGTTTAAGTGCTATCATCCTAAATGCAATGCGCCCTCTTGTATTCAAATGGTCCAGTTTCAGAACAATTTCAAGAAAAATAACCACAATCACTGTACACATATTCTATTCTTTATTAATATTTCATGCTAAAATATTGTATGCATTCATCTAAAAACAAAATTATATAGCAATAAAGATATACTTCTTTCAGTAAACATGAAATCACATTTACATTTGAAGATTACATATTTTACCATATGAAATCGTTTCTGAATTACTCGGTTTCTTTTATAAAAGCCTAAATTTGTTTTGCGTTCAATATTACTTCTGAGCATTAATAATTTTAACATCTAGAAACTTAATAACTGTGGACAAACCTCCAACTTAAAAAGAAACAAATTTTAAGGCTGGATAAATTAATTCTTGTAACTGAAAGAAGTGTAAAAGTACAGACCACTTGCAAAAAAGCAGTTTAAACGTCGGTAAAACAAATTTAGGTTTTTAAAAAAGAGAACAAGTAATTCAGAAATTGTTCTGAAACTGGACCATATAAAGTGTTCATCTTGTACAAACCTGCTATGAAAGACAACCTTTCTTGAAAGACCTCTTTTTGTTGGCAGAAGGGGCAGTCTCTAATAAGTTTATACAGTGGAACCCTGCTATAACACACCCCAATTTAAGGCAAATTCGGATATAACACAGTCGTGGCGTGGCTCCCGAAATTTCATATATTCACACATGAAAAAAATATTTTTCTCCAAAGTACACGAAATAGTATATAAATAAATTAGTATCATTATGGAGAGGAGATCGCGTATGGATTCCAATTTAATATGATCATGGCGTGGTTCCTGAAATAGGGTGTAAAACGTTTATTATCATTTTGGGGGAACAGTTTGTGTATAAATTTTAATATAATACAATCATGGCGTAGCTTTTGAAATTTAACAATATCACCAGGTTCTTAAAGTGTTATGCCAAAAATAAACATTATCGGAAATGTTACTTATTACTGATCCACTAAAAAAAAGCCGCCAGCATGTTTGCTGGGCTTGGTGGTGTTAATAGACGCAATCAGTTGACCAGTAAATAATATCCACTTTATTAGCTGGAAACTGAAAGGGTATGAAATTGTACATGCATTCAGCTTTTTAAAAAAATATATAAAAGTAACTTGTGATGTTCGCAGGCCTACTACACTTAGTTCTTGGGTTTTACATGTACATGGGGTTGGTGTATGAACTCGTTATTAATTTCCTATTTTTTATACAAATATTTTACCTTTATGGAAAAGCAAGTTCACAAATGCAATTCGTTCTCTGCACTTTATGTAAAAAAAATTGATCATCATTTTGGGGAAGTGATTGTGTATGAAATTGAATACGATATATAATACGATTGTGGTGTGGTTCCTGAAATTTTAAATACATGTACATGTATTTTTCTCATACCCGGAAAAAATACTTTTTTTTATTGTTGTTGTTGTGGAGTTTAACGCCATTTTTCAGCACATGATAGGCTATATATGGCAGCCAGTATTAATGGTGGAGGAAGAACCCGGGAAAACCCCGGAAAGAACCACCGACCCACGAGAAACTACTGGCAAGCTTTCTCACATACCCACATTGGCTGAATTCGAGACTCAAACCGGTGCAGACAGAGGTGAGATGGCAGTAATCCGTAATGTAAAGCGCTTTAGACCACTCGGGGCCCCTACTTTTTTTAAAGTAAGAGAAATAGTGTGTAAAACGTTTATTATCATTTTGTGGAAGAATTCGCTTATTAATCTGAATATAATACAATCGTGGCTTGGCTTCTGAAATGTAACAATTTCACCAGGTTCTTGAAGTCTTATGCCAAAATAAACATTATCGGAAATGTTATTTATTACTGGTCCATAAGTAAAGCCAGTAAGTTGTATTTGTGATTGTCTTCAATTAATTCTGTTAAACCATCGTTGCTCAAACAATAGCCGACATGTGTTTCTTTAATTGCATACACAACCAATAAGCAGAAAATGTGGTGGTTGTTAAAAGATTCTCACAATTTAATAAACATAAAAAAACAAAAGCTGCCAACATGTTTGCTGGGCTTGTCGGTGTTATTAGATGCAATCAGTTGACCAATAAATAATGCCCGCTTTATTAGCTGGAAATTTAAAGGGTATGATATTGTACAGGCGTTCAGCTTTACATTTTTCTTTTAAAAGTGACTCGTGACCAATGCAGGCCTACTGCACTTAGTTCTCGGGTTTTAGATGTGAATGGTAATTGTTTATGAACTTGTTATTAATATCCTATTTTTTATTAAAATATTTTACCGTTATGGAAAAGCAAGTTCACAAACGCAAATCGTTCTCTGCACTTTGTGCTATGATTAGTATAGTAGTTATCACATGTTTCTTTCGATATTCACAAAATCAGAAGTAAAAGTTACATGTACGCTGTTGATTTGTAATTATACTGTTGTAGTCGTTCAAACAAACAGGCGTACAAGCGTTAATTATTGGAGATTTGCAATGGATAAATGTACATGGAAACGCATATGAGAAAATTTTAGCAGTATGAAATTTGTACAGACACCGTTCATATATCCTGTAGCGTAATGAACTGTACACGTCCTTTGTCTTTCTTAACCTAATTTTGCTGTTCATTTTTTCCATTGAATTCAGACACATAATGATGTGTGACAAAATTATTGAATAGTTTAAATATGTATGCAATTTTTGCAATGGAATTACATATTTTATTGATTAATTTCAAGCCCTTACGGTACAATATCAGGCGGCAAGTAAACAGTGTTGATACTATCTTTATGCTATTTATTAGACATTGAATTCAGATACAATGAGGGACCCTGAGTGGCCGAGTGGTCTAAAGCGCTCTCCGTTACGGATCGCTGCCATCTCACCTGTCTGCATGGGTTCGAGTCCAAGGCTCGGCTAACGTTGGTACGTGGGAAAGCCTGCCAGTAGCTTCTAGTGGGTCAGTGGTTCTTCCCTGGATTTTCCAGGGTTCTTCCTCCACCAGTTATACTGGCCGCCATGTATAGCCTATCTTGTGCTGAAAAATGGCTTTAAACCCTAGAACAACAACAACAACAGATACAATGATTGGGGGGAAAATATTGAATATTGTAAATCTGTGCAATTTTTCAGTGGAATTCCATGCATTATAGATGATCTGAAAGCCACGACGGCATGATATTAAATGGTGTTGATACCCTATTCATCATATACCGTAGACATTAATACATGTATATGTGCCAATGAGTTGTTCTCTCAAAAAAGTAAAATACTGCAAAATTCTGCATTAATGCAACCCTGATATTAACATGATCCAATTTTGTGGACCCCAATTATTGCATTATAATGGGGTTTCACTGTATATATATAAATATATATATATATATAGTTTCTTGCTTCACGTCCACTTCTCCCTTTTGAGCTCTCACTTCTCCCTGTTCTGTCCAAAAGGAGAAGTCACATCTCCCTAAAATTCAAGTCTAGCTTTACCCCTTTTGCAATGAAGAAATGTCTCTCATATTGAAATGGGCTGTCAATTGACAAAAACATAGCCTTAATTAAACCCAAACAACATAACTTAAAGGATGTAACACAAGATGATGACATATACAGTAAATCATCACAGTACAGTCATCTCATGATTCAAAACAATATCTTGCTTCTCGAGAAGTCTGGGAAGTATTGTCATGAGAACTGAAAGCTTTTAATGTAATTAAATTCATAACAAGATTGTTCATGAATGTCCGTAAGTTTCTCACTAACAGAAACAGTCAAAGCACATTGGCATGTACCTTTAGAACAAAATCCATCATGAAACCAATAATAATGCAGGAATTTTTCATGGCTCTCATCAAGAACATTAATAACAGTCCACAATCTCAGATACTCATTGTTACATAGCAATTTACTTTGTCAAATTAATCATGTTACAGTGACACGATACATTATCTCAGCTTGGAAAAAGTTAAAATTTGAGACTCTAACCCATGCAGACAGGCGAGATGGCAGTGATCTGTAACGGAAACTGCTTTAAACCACTCGGCCAACCCCTATCACCTTGCATGAAAACTACTTGTAAAGTGACCACAACACACTTTTTTACCATTAAATATTAAGAGACAATTTTTTTCATGACAAACACCATTATTACCTGTGAAATGATGATGATCATCAATATAATCAATTAATAATGAAAGAATCATTAGGTATTTTTTGGACTCACTAATGTCAACACAGTGCCATTCATTAATTTAATTGCAATAAATGATATCAATTAGTGAACCACTTGTAACGGGGTTGAGTAAACAATATCAC
Organism: Sinohyriopsis cumingii; assembly: GCA_028554795.2. NCBI lineage: Eukaryota > Metazoa > Mollusca > Bivalvia > Unionida > Unionidae > Sinohyriopsis > Sinohyriopsis cumingii. The sequence goes on from CM068838.1 coordinate 15,340,507, forward strand.
AAAGCCATTAAAATGCACTGCTAAACTTATCATACTGGCTTCGTTTCATTTTATGTGTTTTGATTTTACAACAATTCAGTAGCTTATCCATATATGCCTCCAAATGGTAAATATCATGATATATGTAAATGACCCAAGAGCATGCTCTTGCTTTACATTAATTATGTCAAATGTCAGTTTTGTTCCACATACAGTAAACTTAAATGCTGCTTACTGTGGAAAGCATGTTTTATCTGATGAAACTAAATTATAGATTTCTGGATTTTTCTCTCCAATTTCTTAAATAATTCATTTCTCAAAGTATTTCTACTTTGTATGATAAAAAAATACTAAACAATTTACCTGCAACTGACATAATTTCAGCATGTTGTCTAAAACAATTAAAATAAAATAAGGACCTATTTCTGAACTACTCTTTAATTCAATGTCTTCAAAATTTGTGTGGATAATTTTTAAACAGGAATTGTTTATTGTCCGAAAGATTATAACAATTAAAAGCAGTCAGCCATCTATCTGACTGAACACATCCATCAAAATTAAAAGAAATATTTACGTACATAAAATTCAACTTTTAGCTCCAGGCAAAAGAAAATTTTGACAGCTAATTACAGAGTTGCCTCCCTTGCGTTGATTTGTTAGCAGATGACCTCTACAAACGAAACTGAAACTTTGCATGTGAAAATGACTAAAACATACATAACTACGTGCTCAATATACTGTTTTCTGTGAAACGGCAAAATAATGCACCATATACTGTATTCCAATATGCTAAATAAGTATGGAATGGGTAGATTTGTTGAGCCAGTATAACAGTTTGACAGAACCGACGCTGTCGGAAGTGCCTAAACTATGCAAAGCAAATCTTGAAATGCACTGCATACATACACCTAGGGAAGACGGCAACATAAATCCGATTTTCCCAATCACCATCTGGCGGATATAACCTCCCGTCAGAGAGACGAATTCCCCGCATAGTTCCTGTGTCCGGGTTGCGATACTTCAGCCCACAGGCCCCTGGGAACTGAGCTGCAAGGGTGGACAGAAGTAGCGTTCCGTCTTCCTCACTCGGAACCTCCATCGGTTCCTCGTCCTCCTCCTCCGCAACCCGAATGTATTCACTCATTGCTGCTACATTTAGGCAAGTCAAAGTCCGCTCAGGCTGGGCAAGGCACTAACAGAAATCAAGCAGCCCGCCCCAGAATCCTGAAGTTCGCGGCGTGCAAAGATGGCGTCGTCTGTTGACAATTTGCGCTATTATAGCGCCATCTTACGTATGACCTACTTTTCAGCAACACAGTAACTTCCCCTGACATCTGTCGGCGGCAAATGCTATAGCATTTTGTCATTTCGTCTAATAAATATCACTTGAAATCTTACTGAGATTTACAATTCATGCTTATTGATTGGTCTGAATATATATATTTTAAATATTTGGACTTGATTAAATTTACGACAGAGGGCCCATGTTAACGCCTTTCTAATTCATCGTAATTCGTTTTATACATAATGAATTTCTTCACGTTATAATTTCCGAATTGAATTCGTGTATTATTTAATACTTTCGGTTAAAGATTTTTTTCTCCCTAAAATGAAAAACAATCCGTTCTGAACAAACGAATATAAAATTGCATGTTATCTTTCTGGACACTTAATTAAATGTTTTGATCTGTTTTGATTTGATCTGTTCGATCTTCCTCACACTTAAAGTAAACAAATATTCAACTCAAGCAAATATTCAGACATAGTTCTTTGAAATTTGACTTGAATCAGCCATGCTATAAACTGTACTCGAAATCTTTGACCATCCAGTATCTAGCAATATATTGAAATTTGACTTGAATCAGCCATGCTATAAACTGTACTCGAAATCTTTGACCATCCAGTATCTAGCAATATATTCTTCGAATTTGTTGACAGTTTCTGTGCTTAACACTTCCCAACCCCCACAAGGAATTCTAAATATCCACAACTCTGTATGCAAACACGTTTTCTTACGTCAATATCAGCTCTTTCAATAGTTATATGTGCCGAATGGGAGTCATACGGAAAAATATGACAAATCCTATGCTAATATTGATCATAGGTTTGACATGGGGATAAAAGTTGTTTTTTTTATGGTCACAATGTTTATGGGGTCAAAACTTTTATTACGTCAAACATTTTATAGAGTCAAAAGGGAATAGTGTTGTTCAAATTGTTATTTGCAATAGAACATATACCCTACCGTGCAGCAAATGCTTTCTGATTAGTATCCAAGCAACACCATAACTGTTTAACGAAAATGGCAAATGGCAGAGTGTTTGTACACAAACCTATAATTACATGCAAACATACTATCACGCAAAGGTAGGAAATGTTTCTAGCCACACTATCCCTCTGAAATATAATATCGTACAAAAGAAAAAGCGATAAGTGTTCTGACTTTTAGTATCGTTATGTTCTAAAGAGATGGGTTGCACTGAAAAGGGCCGTTTGGTTCTGTCAACCCAATAGGGTTAACACAACCGAAGTGGTGGAGCCGTGGGTGATGGACGGGGACAACCGCCCTCCTACCCACCCACCCGCACTAGGCGAAAGGGGGGAGGGTGCGTCGTCAAAAGATTTTTTTTTTTATTTCGCTAAGAATTTCATACCATTTCACTTCACTTTAGTGTAACAGGTGGCAATTCTTGACATAATTTTTGGGAGATGAGAGGTGGGTTGGCAACTGACATAAAAACTGTTCGCTGTGGCGCCACAATGAACATTGCCCCGAAAACCTCGGTAGGGGAACCACTAAAAACACTGCCTCTGGGTGCCTTGAACCCTCGGATGGCCACTGCACAACAGTAGAGGAGTTCGTCTGAGTTAAACAATATGCCCAAAACGATATTTGTGGGCACCTCAAAGTCTTTCCCAGCATCTATGGCTGGTTGCAGCTTCAGAAATGTCCGCTCTGTAATACCCAAAATGCCAAAAGGCTTTATTACGTCAATTTAAAAAAAAATCTTTGATTGAGGTCCCTTTCATTTGTTTTCAGGTATTGCCTGTTTGTCGGTATTAGTTTCCTTAATTCCCTTAAACCGTTTTTAAAAGTTACTTGACTTCTCCTCTGATGTGTTTTAGGGTTATACGAGATTTTTTTCAGTTAACATATTTTATATTTTGTTCTACATCATTTTTGTTTGGGCTCTATGGATCAGATTGTCAACAGTTATACTTAATTATTCTAAAGTGTTTGATGGGTGCGTGAATGCAGTCGCTCAGCAGCAGAGAGGGCGAACATCCTCTAACTGACTCACTCTCTATTCGTAAAAATATGCCTTCCCCGATTTGGAAAAAAAAAAGGTTCGTAATGATAACAGGATTTAACAATCGATTGCCTTCGAGTAGGAGACTTCACCCTCGTTGCTGCTATCAACTGAAAAAAAGTTATATCAAATAGTGGCCAACATTGGCGAAGCGTATACCACCAGACTAGTTCGAGAGCGAGAGGAAGCAATAAAAAAGTATATACCTTTAAGAGATCTTGTTAAAGAAAAGTTTCAAGCGTGACAAGAATCCCAAGTCGAATTCGCAGAAGGTGCAGAACAGTTATTTAAACCCGTCACAAAAATTACTGAAAGAGTTTTATCAGCTATTGAAGGTCTTCATCCATCAGTCAAACAAATCGCTTTACAAATTGCAAAGATAGCTGCAGCTCAACCTCAACTTTAAGATGAGGGTGAATAAATACTTGAAGGTGATGTTGGTGAAAAACCGAAAATAAAAAATAAAAAAGGAAAAAGAGGAATTGATTTTAGGGAGAAATTTACTAAAGAAAGGTATACAAGAAATTCAAAAATATAAATTGAAAACTAGACAGGATAAAGCAAAGTTTGGTGAGTTTGTTGCCAAACGTTTTCCTTTCAGAGATCAGTTTTTAAAACCTGAATACGTTAAAAAAGTAAATAGTGACGTATGGAACAATTGGGTGTTTAAAATAAATCAAAATGTTGATTATATAGACAAAGAAAATACTGATTATAACATTTATTCAGCAGGAGTAGAAAGTCATAATAAAACACGTAAAGAACAAAGAAAGCAAGAAAAAGAACAACAACAAAAAGAAAGCTAACAAGAAAAAGAACAAAACCAAAAGGAAAGGGAACAAAAACGAGAACAGCAACAAAAACGACGACAAGAACGACAACAAAAAATATCCCAGCAAGAGCCTTCCTATCAACTTCCTCCTACATTGCAACAAACGGAAACAGATGAAGACTTTTATAAACTATATGGAGAACCTACAGAAGAAGAATTTTACGATGATCCTGACATTGGTGTTACTGGTAGTGGTTTGGGAAGTAGTCTTTTTTGTCCTAACAATATTCTCAATAACGTGCAACGGTTAGAAGTTCTCATAGGAGGGGCTCGTGTTGGTAATAATTCTCCGGAAATAATGAAGCCACTGTTATCTGTCAGCGATTATTCACTTGTGGTATCATGGATATTAGCGTTTACCAAAAACTTATTGATGAACTCGTTGATGATCACGGTGATTAGAAAAACAGCAAGAAAGGGAACAAAAACAAAAACAAAGGGAACAAAAACGATAACAACAACAAAAAGAGAGGGAACAAAAACGAGAACAGCAACAAAAATGACGACAAGAACGACAACAAAACACTTCCTAGCAAGAGCCTTCCTATCAGCTTCCTCCTTCCTTGCAACAAACGGAAACAGATGAAGACTTTTATAAACTATATGGAGAACCTACAGAAGAAGAATTTTACGATGAGCCTGACATTGGTGTTACTGGTAGTGGTTTGGGAAGTAATCTTTTTTTGTCCTAACAATATTCTCGATGACGTGCAACGGTTAGAAGTTCTCATAGGAGGAAAACGAGCTGTAAATAATTCCCGGGAAATAACCAATGAAGCAGCTGATATCTGTCGGCGATTATTTCAAGGCGGCATCATGGATATTAATGTTTATCGATCTCTCTTTGATGAACTCGTTGATGACTACAGCGATTAGATAAATGAATAATAAATAAGATGATCATACACAATAACGGTCACCGCAGACCCGCGATGGTCAGAGTAGTAAACTCACGTTTACCTGTTTACAGAGCGAATTACGGAGATGGACTTAGTAATATTATTCAAGAATTATTTAGAAGGATGGCTCACAAAGCAGCACCAATCACAAAACAATTATCAATTTAAGCTATCGACGTTATTCGTGAAAAAGCTCCTGGTGCAGTTGCTAGTGCTGCTGGTAAAGCTTTCAAGGCAATTAAAGACAGAATAGCTCAACTATTACGCAGACGTCAGACTGCTAAACCACAAGAAAACTTGCCATCCATAGAGGTTATGCCCGCGGATGTCAGTAAAATAATAAACCAAGCCGCAAATCAAAAACTAGCAGCCTTGGTCAATCAACGTGAAGATGAAAAAATAAACACAAGTTTTATTTCAGGAAGCGGAGTTTCCCGAAGATCTACGTGACCACGATTTAAAAAATGAGCAGTATAATAAAGATGCTCAAACGTATATCCGATACAGCATTTGACATGGATGAACCAGTCCAAAAAGATGAATATGTACGTACTTATTAGTATTATTCTTATGAAGCACGTGTACCTAATGCACGAAGAAGAATTGAATTGCAGGTCCATGATACAAGTAGATATTTTCTACCCGCTGAGGCTTTTGTTGAAGTAGAAGGTGACCTTGTAACATATGTTCCTCTCAATACACCATATGGAGCTGATGTCATAGTTGGTTTTGTTAATAACTGTATTATGGCGTTATTTGACAGTGCCACATATATGATTGATGGAAAAAACATACAAACAATTCAAAACGACGTTGATGTTGCCACCACAATAGTAGGGTTAGCAAGATACTCTGACGATTGTACCAGATCAATCGGTCCGTCAATGATGTTTGCCAAGGATAATTCTAATAGTCCTGACCCCAACCACTTTCGTTATGTACAAGTGACACGTGATCCACAACCAGGTCCACCTACAACAATAGACACACCTGCTGATGCATATTTAATGCCACATAGTCACAATCCTAATTACAACATGGGATTCGCTACACGTAAATTATCGCTAAAAGATGACCGTATAAGATTTTCATGCATGATTCCACTATCACATATCTTTTGATTTTGCAGAAATGTCTGAAAAGTCATCTTTAGAGCGAAACACATAGTTGTGCTTGTACGAAAAGGTAACGATACTGATGCTATTTGCCGACCAGCTGCTGCTGATGCTGGTAAAGTAATACTGTTTAAACTAACGCTGTTGATGCCAGTGATGACTCCATCGATTGATGAAGAACAGCGATTACTTTCTTTTATGAACACAGGTGGTAAGTTTCTGTGCTGTCGTGGTACTCAATGTCCACCGATAGTATTGAAAGTAATGTTGCTGGGTTATTCACGTGGCAAATAGTGACTCAACAGGGTATTTCTGCACCGAGACACATATTTGTTGAGCTGCAAAATGTTAATCGGGTGGATAGTCAAGAACGCTCCCATATGATATCTGAAACCCTTGGAGTTAGTGAGGTTTCTTTGAGGATAAATGGACATCAAGAACCATCCGAGAATATAATCTTAAATTTTGAAGACAATTATGTTGCGCGCGTGTATCATCGATCGTTGTCGTATATGGGACGTGATCAAAACGTAGATACTGGTTTACAAATGTCACAGTTGGATTTTATAACATTGTATCCAATCTATTACTTTTCACTAGAACATTTGGATTTATTTAGGCAGTCTGTCGTTGATATACACTTCAGGGCTAACGTGAATCCAGGTGCTGGTGATAATTATCGAGCAATCGCAGTTATACTCTGTGATAAAGCAATTTTAGTTGAAGGTGTTGGTGGTTGAATGAGAGTCGCTGATGCGCCAGTGGAAAATCTTAATGTGTTACCTTAATCCAAGTTATTTAGAAACACGAGTATTTTATAAAAATGTCTTACCATCATGTTAGTGTCAGTCTGACTCCTGGTCAGATCAAGAAGCTACAATCCGCATCAGTATAAAAATGTGGGACCACAATAACGCTAAAGCACAATCAAATCACAGGCGGCGAAAATAAACTATCGTTAACAGCGCGCCAACTTAAACATCTCAATGACGCTAAACAATCCAAGACTGGAATACGACTTAAACTTTCCGCAGGAGCCATCAACGACATAGGTAAAACTGGAGGAATATTTCCACTTCTCGCAGCAATACCAGCGCTGAAAGCCACAGCCGCACCAGCTGTTGCAAAGGCGTCCGCGTTAGTTACCGTTATAACCGCTGATAGAATGGCATTAAAAAAAGCAACGGGAAAGGGCTTAAGACTTCCAGGAACTTGTCTAGGAAAAGGTCTGAGACTTCCAGGAACTTATCTAGGACGATCCGTTCAAGGAAAAGGTCTGAGACTTCCGGGAACTTATCTATGTTGAACACACATTTGGGTTATACACCGAAGTCAATTTTTTTAAAACTTGAATCGGCTAAACAACTCAAAATAAACAACTTCAGATGGGGTTTTTTATGCGAGATCAATTACCACAACAACCAAGCAGCGCTGAACCGGTATTATTAATCTCGATTCTCGCACTCGTTCTGGTACTCACTGGGAATCATAAGCGATTGACCCACGTGGGATTATTTATTTTGACTCGTACGGGATAGCTCCACCGCAGGAATTTATCAAATATGTTACACCGCTGTAAATATCAGTTTGGTAATCAACGCTACCAACACAAAAAATAATCGATCCGCCAATATGCGGCCGTGAAGCAATTGCTGAGCTCGAGTCTATATCAAAATCATCATTACCAACTCACAAAGTTGTGCAGAATTATACACGTCAACAGTTTGAGAAATCATTGATTTAGATCAGAAATAAAAAAATAATGGTAGATATTTACGGCCGATCCCGCGGTGAGAGTAAAAAACTGACATAGATTTATCAAAATACGTGAACAAAGACGATCTTAATGATCTCATGAACCTAGCGGGGGTTGACCGAGATGAAGTTGTTATTTTTTAGGATAAATACGGCGTTTTGAAAACGAGTAATATCAAATGGAATGATATATTACAACGAGTTCTCGGTGCTACCACGGATAATATCCTTGTGTTTACTGACGGCGGTAGAATCAGAGATTCAAGTATATCGTTTACAACCATTAGAGATGAAATTGCAAGAAGCGCTGCTAATCGTTTGAATAATACCGGTGAGACAATGACAGGTGAACTCAGCATGAACGGAAATAAAATAGTGGGTTTAAGAAAGCCTACATCCGACGAAGATGCGGAAACAAACAAATATGTAGACGTTAGCTACTGTACCGTAGATAATAAATTATCCACGTTGCGGGCCGAGTATAACGTTCATATCAATATGTTCACGAATCTTCGTAAAAATTTTAGAAAAATTGAGGAAGTCACAGATGTTTTCTTTGGTATTCCACTGACCGCTGACATGAAACTCTCTGATATCAAGACGAACATTGATACAATTAAGAAAACACAAGAAGATATCGTAAGTGGAATTCCTGATAACGCTAACAAAATTAATCTGATTAAAATTCCTCATAAACAGATTACAAACTTGGTACACACAGTGTCATCCGGGTTCGCAACATGGTCACAGCAAAATAATACTATCAAACATGAGGCGGAAGTCAGTGGTGTGTACAGGCTGTCTGTGTTCAGTGCTGCAAAATTTAGTATATACACCACATATTCCTGGCGGCATTCAACCGATAAGTTTTCCGGAGTTGTGTCTGTTGTGTTAAATAGCGGAACCGAAGAAACATTTATACTAGAAGCAGCTGATAAGAAATTATCCGAAACATCTTACTGGTGGTGTCTAAAATTTGTTGCTGAAACGCCTCATTTGGTTACTGTGCAAAATAATAATCGCGTTGACAGAGTCAAGTGTTCAGAAATATAGATATAAAAACCATCATTGATAAGTACACCGTGAAAGTTAAAAAAATACCAATGGCGTGCAGTTGCCATTGATGTTGTAGTATATTCGGTGTCTACGTTAGTTGCGTCAACCAGGATAGTATTATCAGCTCTGACTCCGATAACAGTAGCAGTAGCAACAATATGCGTTTCATCAGCAGCAGCAATTGCAGGTGTTTTTGATATTATCGCGAAAAAGATATCCACGTGCACGAATACAAAATTGCACAATTATGTTGTAAAATTACATACGGCAACAGCAGCATATTCTAAATTATCGTCGCTGATATCATCCAGCCTCGACGACACAACGATATCAGAGTAATCGAACATTTTACAAACGCGATGCGTGGAAATCGGTTGACAAATCTACGACGCGAGCGAATAAACAAATGGGCTGAATCGGTTAAGGATACCGGAGAAAAAATTATGTTGCCTAGTTATCAAGTAAATTATAATTTCCAGTAACATTAAAAACGTTAACCGAAGAGATTTAATATGAATCAAAGAATAAGGGGAAAATGACACCAATTGAAATTATTGATCAGTATGCGCACGCGTGGACCAGCGCAGTCATCATATTTCCACGAGATCGAACTGTAATTTTTTTACAGCGGAGGTATGTTTGATTTTATTCACGAAATAAGTAAAAACGATCCTGTGTCAGTATGGCTATCTAAAAGTTCAGATGATGAGAAATATAATCAATTTGTACGACCTAACGGCGAAATATATTGTAAAGAATCTCTTCATGAAGAAATGAAAAATATTGCGCAGAAATTTTCAACAGAAAATACTGAGCAATTACTAAATAATTGTTTTACAGTTCCATTTGTTGCTGCCCACGCTGCCAGAGAGAAAATTTCGTGGAAGCCAACACGATTTGAATTTTTCGAATACGTACAATTAAATTGCTGTGAATACGGACACGGTGGATTGTGGAATACCAAGTATGACCACAACGACGTTATTTCCGTGGATATGGCAGCGTGTTATCTGGGAAGTCTTCTTGGATTGGGGAGTGTTCTGGATATTTTAAGCGATTTGGACATCCCACAAATGAGATGACAAGAATACCGATAAATCGACCACTAACTGATTTTGATCTAACCGGATTCGCTCGTATTGTATCATTCGAAATAGCTAAAGGTCTTCATCCTATCTGTTATGCTTGGTTTGGTAGACACTTTTCAGAAAAACGCTGGGCACCAGTAGTTTTATTACGATATACGATTGATTGTAAAATATTAATATCGTTGATTGTAAGTGAGGAAATTATGTCATATCGGAAGCAGACCGAAATTTGGTTACCACCACCTTATGATGATAAAACCGCAAAGGATCTCGGTAGAAGAATAATTGTCAAGTTTACTCAAGGTGGAGCATATGATCATAAACTGCATTATGCACGATTACTTCAAGATGATGCTGAATATGATTTTATAATCGCTGATGCAACAGCGAGAAATATATTTGTAAGTCGAGAAAACGCTTACTTATCTGACGGAACACGATTGGGTACAATTGTTGGTTATATCAGTGGCTAATCGCCTCAGTATACTCATTTAAGATCTTCAATGCTTGCTTATGTGTCTATAAATTTATTATCGATGATAAATAGATTCCCTGACACTGCAGTCTGAGGTGCAACGGATTCGTTTTATATCGATACAAAATTTTCAGAATTACTGATTCGTTTAGAAGTACGTATGCATCATGGGGTTCGAGGAGAATAAAACAAGAAATGTTATATAATTATTCTGAAACCACAGATGTAACGATTAAATATATTTATTACAGCAATCAGATATCAGAATTATCCTCTTGGGCATCCGTGTGTGATCCAGTATCCAGACACAAGACGATCTATCTAAACGGGCCGGGGGGTCTGGTAAGACGACTAGAGTGATCGAATCATTCCGACAAAATTCAGATGATATGATTGTGCTAACACCTACACAGAGACTTGCGAGAGAAATGAAACAACCAGGAGTGCAATCATGTACTTATCACAGATTTTTTCGATACAAGGGTGACACGTGGACTCCTGACCGAATGGAAGAGAAATATATTCCAAAAATTATTATTTGGGATGAAGTGTGCATAGTATCAAGATATATATTAAAAATGTTTCTCGATTGGCTGTTATTGAAAAATACAACTGTGATAATGTGCGGCAATCACGGTCAAACACCACCGTTTGTTTGACCATCTCCACATGATTGGCTAAAAATAATTGTAGATTATTACGAGGAGATAACTGATGATCACAGATCTCTTGATGCATAATTAAAGGAGTTTAAAAAATTAATCAGACTGCAACCGAATAAAATTTAGTGTGAAATAATGCGTAAAATAATTTCAGAAACTTCAATGAACGACTTTCTACAAGTGTGGAGACCAAATGATTTGATAGTTGCGAGTAGAAAGATAGTTCGTGATACACTTCATCGGAGGTTATTTCAAAAGCATACAGAAAAGTTTTCAGCGTTGCGTGTACCATTGTGTTATAGACCAGCTGATACACGACGACAGAATATCGACGTTGACATACCAGGACAGACTGAGAAACAGAATCTCGTATTAAATGATGTTGTCGCAGTTGATGTCAGTGTTGTTGAGGATGCACTGAGTACGGATAAATCCCCGTGGACGTTAGGATACGCAATGACAATTCACTGATCTCAGGGGTTAACAATCTCTGATACTCGAGTTTGGATTGTAGATGATCGTGTCAAATGGTGAAATTTAGTTTATCTCGCAGTGTCTCGAGTCAGAAGAAGATCTCAGCTGCGAAGAATTGTCATAGACGTTTCAGATATCATCAATGATGTTATTGACAGTGATATAGTAAGAAAAAAATAGCGGGTTATAAACAAAGTGACAAAATAACAACAACACGACTTTGATCTAGATGTTGAATTTGTCATCGCGCTGAAGCAGAAGCAGAATAATCACTGTGCGAGCTGTAATTGTGTAATGTTGTGGCAGTACTCGAGTAATAATCCAAGACTACTTATCGCAGATAGAAAAGATAGTAGTCGCGGTCATACACGTGAAAATACGATGTTGACCTGTCTCGAATGTAATCGACGTAACGGCGCTAGTTAAGTGATTGCTACGGTAATTGCGTATCTTCAGAAATTACTTGTAATTGTTCACGTGTAAATCCACGTTGAGGAGCAGTTGAATCTAGTCTGTAGATTGCAGATCTACCCGTGGATCTTACCACGCTGGAAATGTTGTGTGTTGTAATACTACAGATAGGATCAGTTGCTCTTTTTTACCACCTTCAAGTTCACCAGGTTCATATAAATATCTTACAGTGAACAGTACCCAGCAATGGCTGCGCTGAAAAATCACGTCATTTAACTGGCATATGTGCGCTTGTAATTGCGTTAATAGATTTCATGTTGGTTGTTCGAGTAATTTCAGTATTTAACGCAGCTATTACACTTGGTAATCTTGCAACTCATTCGCGAGATCTTATATCTTGAGTGATTTCCTTCGCGTATTGATATCCAATTAACTACTCAGCTAGTGTTCGATTAAATCACTCAACAATTGCCTGATCGCGGTGAATTGCAGTATGTCCTCGTCGTATTTTGACATTATGTTTGTTTTTTCATCAGCGATGATATTGCGCCCTGAAATTCTTTGCCAGGATCAACCTGTAACAGCCGTGGCCATCGCAGACCACCACGTCGATAAATTCGTTTAAACGCAGAAGCTACTTCAGCAGCTGTTTTTGTTGATAACGACTCTGATTCTTTATATCTACTTGCAACATTAAGGACAGTTAGCGCGTATTGGTACGTTAATCGGCGTCTTCCAAATTTGATAGCATCATGTGGTAGAAATAAAATATCAGCCTGATGAACTTCATTAGGGACGCTAACATCAAAATGCGCGTACTGAATTGTTTTATGAGGTGGTAGTTAAATTTGCCATATTGCCTGTCGGGCTAACCATTTTCAGCAGTTGAACGTTCGACACCTGCCGCCAAAGCGAATTTACTAATCTCTGCTCTACCTTTCCAGTATCCTTTTGGGGAATAATAAATCGACTCCATTATTTCAATAATCGAATGATTAATTACCAGCCTAGGAAACTCCGTTTCCCAATACAAGTTTACACTTCATTGCAGATCTCACCGACCAATTAGCTAATGATTCTTTGAAAGATTTATTTTTTATGGAATTTAGCGCGTGAATTAATTTCACACCTGCGATATGCCGCTGCTGAAGATCTTTACTTTTATAAGCTACATCATGAGCATGATACGCTTTATCAATAGTATTTATTAGATACTCACCTGGTTTTGGTTGGTCTTGGTTATCAAGTCTGATATCAAGTCGGGTTCCAGGTCCACAGTAATTATATCCTGAGATGTATTTTTCTCCTGGGTACTTAGCCCACGGAGTTCCTGGTAGTTTAAAATATTGTTTAGATCAGATATAAACTTAAATTTCTTTGTACCGCATCGTTCACACTTACCTGTAACCGATGACCTGTTATTTTTTGTTGTAATAGTTGTTAGTTCACCTGTGGGGGTACGCGTCCTGCATTTCACACAATATAAATCCATATTATTTAATATATTTCTATAACATGAATGTAGTTGATTTCTCAGCGACAAAAAAACAAGAGCCGGTTAAACATCACGCAGCGTTACCAAATTCTATCCGAATGATCCTAATTGGACCGTCCGGGTGTGGTAAGACGCAACTATTGCTTAATTTGATAATGAGGTGGTTGAAATGGGATAAATTGTATTTACTTGCTCCGTCTGTAGATAATCAGAGATGCTACGATGTACTTAAGAATTTTAATGAAAACTCAGCGCTGTTGGATGAGCGCGGTGATGATGTTATTGAATTTATTACTGACATTAATGAAGCACCGTTTGTAGATGATATTGATGGGTGTATTAACAATTTAGTTGTGTACGATGATGTGATGTTGGATAAACAGTCAAATCCAGCTAGAATATTTTCTCTAGGAAGACATAAACACACAGAGGTAATTTATGTAACCCAGCGATATACACAAATACCAAAACTGATTAGAAATAATTGTAATATTCTTGCTGTGTTTAATGGTGTTGATACACATACTTTGAGAAATATTCATCAGACTTGGTGTAAGGTGATATGGATTATAATCTTTTTTAAAAATTATTTAGTTATGCACAGTAAACTCCGCATGGTTTTATCACGATAAATTGACATGACCCAAGGTCGAGATACCGAGTCGGTCTTGATAAAGTTTGCAATTGATAGCAGTAACGAATGTGAAGTCTCATATTTGGCACTCGATTGGTAACTCTTTCGCTTCAATCATTACGAACCTTTTCTTTTCCAAATCGAGGAAGGCTTATTTTTACGAATAGAGAGTGAGTCAGTTATAGGTTGTTCGCCCTCTCTGCTGCTCGCTCTCTCGTTCTTCGCTCTTGCGTATTTACCTGTTTTTTTTGTGCATGTGTATTCTTTATATACGTTTGTGTTTCTTTTGTTTTATGTTTCTTTCTTTTCTTTGTGCTGTTTTTGTCTTCATATACTATTACATATAAATATGTTCTGTTCATATCAGCTATCTCCTCTAGGCTATGATTTCATCAAAGTTCATTTCGTAGTATCTGTTTTCTGGGTGGAATGGATTCTCACTATCTTCTTTTCTCATTCTTTTGTCTTTCCCCTGCTCTTTGTCATTTTCCTTAAACTCTTCTTCTTTTGGTGTTTTCTTTTTTCTTGAGGACTTCTTTGAACTTGTTATATTCATTTTTGGCGGCGCGTTCTTTTGGGTCTTGCTGATTCTAGGTGTTACCTTAGGCGTCTCGGATTCATTCGTTTTCTCTCTGAATGATGCCTCCTTCAGTTGTAAATCTTTGCTGCCATTGGGCTCATTCTGTGGTTTTGTTATGTTCTTTTAGTTTTTCTTCACTTGTCATTTTATTATTTGTTTGTTCCTCTTAGGAAAGATGGTGAGCTCACTTCCATACATTTGCACTTGTATTTCTCCTTCTCTGTCTCTTTCTTTCCCTTCCTGTATCCGACAGTTTCTTTGTGCGAGGCTCTTGGTACCACATATTTTATATTTTCGGTGAAAAATTCTTCCTTCATACCAGGTCTTGGTTAGAAGACCGTGTAAGCAAAAATAATGTCTTAATTTTTCTTACCTGTTCTTTCTCAGTTTCTATGATCCGTACTACCGTTTTTATCTGATATCCATTTTATATTGCCATTCTAGCGCCATATGTTTTGATGTTAAATTTTTTCTGGAATTTTATTATTATTACTTTTAATGGAATTCCAAAATGTAGACCGTTAATATGTCGATTTTCCGTCTTCTGCTTGATCTTTCTTTTTAGAGGTGGCGGCGTCACTCTTATGACCTTTTGTCTTTTATTTCCGTGGGAACATACATCAATATTGCCTTTTTTCTTTGGGGCATAAGATGTATACTCATCCGTTTCCACTTATATTCACGGCTTCTGTCTCTCTATCTCGTCTAATACATTTCTTATATTCAAAATTGCCCAAGTTTCTGTCATTGCGGGTCTGTCATTAGGCAGGATGTCCGAGATGTCATTTGCTTGGATTGTCTCCAGGCGTTTCGACACTAATAGCTGCCCTTCCTCTGTTTCTGTCAAATGAGTATGTTCCATTACTGGCATTTAGAAAGATTTTGATTGAAGATATTTCACACTATTTTCCTTTATAATATTTTTTATATGTAGTCTTTATGATACTATCATGAGATATATGTAGATCTCTTCCTTCACGAACTGGTGTATGCACTTGAAAGGTGCGTTTTACTCACTTATTGTTCCTTGATTTTGTGAATTCCACTTATTCTTTTGATTCCATTCCTTTTTATTTTATTTGTGAAAGATATTCCTGCAAACGCATTGGTTTGGTTCCGAAAAGTGTTGGGATTTCTTTTCTAGACGGGAGACTTGCGAAGGGTTTACTTAATTGCACAAAACGATGGTTAAAAACTCTACTCTTCTCCTCCTCAATTCCGAGATGTTTTGAGAACAGGCGAAACCATCAGACAGACAGGTCTTGGATTATAGACGTGTGCGCCAATAAGGCATGTACGTCTTGTTTATGCCCACACCGTTATCAGAATTTATGATGAGTGGGAATCGAAACCACACACACACACACACACACTCATCATAGTACAGTCACTATATCGTGCATAAGACGCCAGGTGAGGATTAATGTCATGCACATGACCATAGCCCGGTTCCGTGCGTATAGGCTCTTTGGGGCATTTCGTCTTTGGGGCAGCAGCAGGGAGGGCGAACCGGCTCTAAATGGTTCACGTGTATTTCGCCAAAATACGGCTTCCTGGGGAATCAGAAAAATCGTATTAAAAAAATGCGATATTCAGCGTAAAATAACTCCATCGATGACAAATTGGTTTACCTGTTATCGCTGATGTTTTTTTTTTCTTTGTTGCGTCGAAGAAAAAATGCGCGATTATTCGGTGACAAGTTGGAGGCTAGCCCTCCCTGCTTCTATGAATTAAAAAATTGCTATATCAAATAATGGCCAATATTGGAGAAGCGTATACTACTAGATTAGCTCGAGAGAAGCTAGAAACAATAAATAAATTTCTTCCTGTAAGGGATTCTGTCAAAGAAAAACTTCGAGCAAGACAAGAAGCGCAGGTTGAATTTGCAGAAGGTGCAGAACAGTTATTTAAACCCGTTACAAAAGATACTAGTAAAATTGTGACGGGTATCGTAGGGGATATCGAGGCTGGCAAAGAGGGTATTCTTCACTTATCAAAAAAACTGCGGAGGCTACGGCTGAAGCTGTAGAAGCTGCCAATAAAACACGCGCTGAAATCGATGATGCTAAAAATGTTGTCGATGAACTACCTAAACCAGAAATAAAAACTAGATATTTTACTCAGGAAGTTTACGCGGAAATAATGAAGGATCCTGTTAGGGTCGCGGCGACGGGATATAACTTAAAAACAACATTTACTGAAGCCACAATTTCATAATACTGCAGAACACGAATGGGACGCAAAAGTATTTCGTGAGTTTAAAGATATTCTAAAAATCAGCAGTAAACATAAACCCGACTATGATGATTTTGTTCGTCAAGTTAATCAACTAAGGAGTGTTTCAACACCGTCAGCGAAAAAGCCTCGGTCACGGAGACGACAAGCATCGCCCGACCCGGGTGAAAAATCCGGTGATGGGTTTTCAGGAAGTGGTTTTATTGATTGTCCTAACAATATCATCAATGACGTGCAACGGTTAGAAGTTCTCATAGGAGGAAAGCGAGCTGGGAATAACTCACCAGAAATAATTAATGAAACCGCTGATATCTGTCGACGATTATATCAGGGTGGTATCATGGATGCTAGTATCTACCGAGAACTTATTGATGAGCTTGTTGATGACTATCATAGTGACTAGTTGTTAGATAAATGAATACTTAAATAAAATGATCATACACAATTCTCATCGTGGACCCGTACCAGTCTATGTGGTAAACTCGCGATTACCAAACTATAAGGCAACTTACGGAGACGGACTTGGTGATGTTGTTCAGGGTTTATCCAGAAGGATACCCTCCAAAGTAATACCAATCGCAAAACAATTATCAATGAAAGCTATTGACGTTGTTCGTGATAAAGCTCCTGGCGCTATTGGTAACATTGCAGTAAAGAGTTCTTGGCAATCAAGGACAGACTAGCACGATTAATACGCAGGCCAAAACCACAACCAGTCAAATTACCAAGCACCGAAGTGATGCCTGCAGATGTCAGTAAAGTAATAAATCAAGCCGCAAATCAAAAACTAGCAGAGTTGATAAATCAAGGGGCTGAACAAATAAATACAAGTTTTATATCGGGAAGTGGTCTTCGTTTTAGAAGATAACAAATTATAATAAAATGTTTAAACGTGTATCTGACCCAGCATTTGACATCGATGCACCAATACTCGTGTTGTGAGATATTACTCGTCAGAGAGATTTTGGAGTGGAATGTTCGATGCTATCAGCCGGATAAGCAAAAACGACCCTGTGTCAGTGTGGTTGTTTAAAAGTTCCGAAGACGGTGAGTATGATCAATTTGTAAGACCTAACGGCGAATTATATCGTAAAGAATCTCTCTATGAAGAAATGAGAAAACTCGCACAGAGATACTCAGAAAATACTGAGCAGTTATTAACTAATTGTTTTACAGTTGCGTCAGTTGCTGCCCACGCCGCGAGAGACAGAAATTCATGGAGACCAACACACGCTGAGCTCCTTGAAGATGTCCAGGATAGTTGTATCGAATACGGACACGGCGGTTTGTGGAACACCGACCATAATATCAGCTAGATGATTTCCGTGGACATGGCCGCGTGTTATCCTGGAAGTGTTCTTGGGATGGGCGAGTGTGCTGGATATTTTAAAAGATTTGGTCATCCTTGTCATGAGATGGTAAGAGTATCAATTAATGGTCCATTACCTGATTTTGACCTGACAGGATTTGCTCGTGTAGTGTCGTTTGAATTCACTATGAATCTTCATCCTTGCTGTTATATTTGGTTTGGCAGACACTTCTCGGAGAAACGTTGGGCGCCAATAGTGTTATTACGATATATGCTTGACAGTAAAATATTGATATCGTTGGTTGTCAGTGAAGCAATTATATCATATCGGCCGCAGACTTCGGTTTGGTTACCAACACCGGAGCATATCAGTCTCGATGAAGTCATCGAAGAATATATCCAGACTTGTCCGCGGATGTCATTGTTAATGATGCTCCTAATATTCTTAAGATTAAACTCAACAACAGTGAAAAAACAGCAAAGGATTTTGGTAGAAGAATAATCGGTAAATTTACTCAGGGTGGTGCATATGATTATAAACGGCATCACTCACGATTGATTATGGATGATGTTGAATTAGATTTTATAATTAATGATGCCACTGCGAGAAATATACTTTGTAATCGGGAAGATGCTAACTTGTCTGACGGAACACGGTTAGGCACAATTGTTAGTTACATTAATGGAGAATCACCTCAGTACACACATCTAAGATCTTCGATGCTTGCTTATGTTTCTATAAATTTGCTATCGATGATAAATAGATTTCCTGACACTGCAGTTAGAGTTGCAACGGATTCATTTTATATCGATAAAAGATATTCAGAATTACTGGCTCGTTTCACAAGCAATGATGAATCAAGGAGTTCATGGAGAATAAAAAAGGAAATGTTACATTGTTATTGTGAATCCGCTGATGTTGCGGTTAAAGATAGTTATTGCAAATCAGAATTATCAGAAATGTCGTCGGCACCGTCTGTGTATGATCCAGTATCCAGACACAAAACCGTTTATTTGAACGGGCCGGGTGGTTCTGGTAAGACAACTCGAGTGATTGAATTATTTCGACAGAATTCAGATATGATTGTATTAACACCAACACACAGACTTGCCAGGTAGATGAAACAACGACTAGTTAATTCTTGTACTTATCACAGCTTTTTCAAATACAGCGGTGGTGTGTTGACTTCAGATCGAATGGGAGAGAAATATATTCCAAAAGTTCTAATTTGGGATGAAGTGTGCACAGTGCCATTAGAAACATTAAAAACATTTCTCGATTGGTTATTAACAAAAAATACTGCAGTGGTTATGGGCGGCGATCACGGTCAGCCACCTCCGTTTGTTGGACCATCTCCACACGATTGGTGGAAAAATTTTGTTGATTATTACGAAGTAGTGACTGATGATCACAGATCTCTTGATGCAGAATTAAAGGAATTTAAAACAATGATCAGACTACAAATGAATAAAAGTCAGTGTGAAATTATGCGTAAAATAATTTCAGAAACTTCAATGAGCGAATTTTGGAAAACATGGAGACCAAACGATTTGATAGTGGCAAGTAGAAAGATAGTCAGAGACACACTTCAACAGCAGTTATTTCAATTACACAAAGAGAAGTTTCCGACGTTGCCAGTGCCGTTGTGTTATCGACCAGCTGATTCGCCGTTACAGAATATCGACGTTGATATACCAGGGCAGTCAGGGAGGAAGCAGAATCTCGTATTAAATGATATTGTCGCAGTTGATGTCAATGTTGTTGAAGATGCACTGCGCGCCGATAAATCTCCGTGGACGCTAGGATACGCAATGAAGATACATTCATCTCAAGGACTGACTATCTCTGATACAGTCGTTTGGATCATTGAATGATCGTATCGAGTGGTCAAACTTAGCTTACTTGGCTGTGTCCAGAGTCAGAAGAATATCTCAGCTGCGAAGGATTGTCTTGGATGAGTCAATGGCTGATGACAACGATAAATGTCAAGTGGATATAATAAGAAAAAAATAACTGGTTACAAACAGAGTGACAAAAAAAGTAATCGCAATTTTGACCTTGATGTTGAATTTATCATGACACTAAAGCAACAGCAGAATAATCACTGTGCAAGCTGTAATTGTACAATTTTGTGGCAGTATTTGAGTAATGATCCAAAACAATTCACCGTAGATAGAAAAGATAATCGTCTTGGTCATACACGAGAGAATGTGATGCTGACCTGTCTTGAGTGCAATCGACGTCGGGGTGCTAGTTAAGTGATCTAGGCGGTAATTGTATGTCCTCGGGAATTACTTGTAGTTGCTCACGTGTAAACCCACGTTGAGGAGCAGTTCAATCGAGTTTGTAGATTGCTGGTCTACCAGTAGATCTAGTTATGTTAGATATCTTGTGTGTGGTAATACTCCAAATAGGATCAGTCGCTCTTGTTTTACCTTTTTGAAGTTCACCTGGTTCATATAAATATCTCACTGTGACATCGCCCAGTATTGGTTGTGCTGAAAAATCACGTCGCTGTGGTATATGTTTTTTGGTAATTGCGTTAATAGGTTTCATGTTGGTTGTTCGAGTAATTTCATTATTTAATGCAGCTATCACACCTGGTAATCTTGCAACCCATTCGCGTGATCTCTTGTCCTGAATGAATTCCTTCGCATATTGATATCCAAATAACCGCTCAGCAAGTGTTCGATTAAATCGCTCAACAATTGCCTGATCACGGTGAATTTCAGTACGTCCTCGTCTGATGGTGACATTATGTTGCTTCATCAGCGATGATACTGCACCCCGAAATTCTTTGCCAGGATCAACTTGTAACAACTGTGGCCATTGTAGAGGTCCTCGTTGATAAATTCGTTCAAACGCAGAAGCAACCTCAGATGCTGTTTTAGTCGTTAACGGTTCTGCATCTTTGTATCTACTTGCAACATCAACTACAGTTAACACGTACTAGTATGTAATTTGACGTCTTCGGATTTTAATAGTATCATGTTGCAGAAATAATATATCAGCTTGGTGAACTTCATTAGGAACACTAACATCAACATGTGCAAAGTGAATTTGTTTAGGCGGTGGTTGGTAAATTTGCCTTATTGCCTGTTTGGATAACCAATTTCTAGCAGTATCGCGCGTAACTTTTGCTGCTTCAGCGAGTTTACTAATTGCTGTGGTACCCCTCCAGTATCCTCTTGGGGAATAATAAATCGACTCCATTATAATTATTTACCCGCACCTAGCGCTAACTTACCTTTCATTGCAGATTTTATTAACCAACTAGCTAACCTTTCCTTGAAAGATTTATCAGTGATGGAATTTAACGCGTGAATTAATTTCACATCCGCGAGATGTCTATGATGCAGATCTTTACTTTTATAAGCTACATCATGAGCATGACACGCTTTATCAATAGAATTTATCGGATACTCACCTGGTTTTGGTTGATCTTGGTCATCAAGCGCGCCATGCATTTCACGCAGTATAAATCCATATTCTTTTTATATTATTCTAATGGAGATCACTGACTTTTCTGCTGCAAGGAAACAAGAACCAGTTAAGCATCACGCAGCGCTGACAAATTCTGTTCGTATGATTATTATAGGTCCATCTGGAAGTGGCAAGACGCAGTTGTTACTTAATTTAATAATGAAGTGGATGAAGTGGGACAAGTTGTATTTGGTAGCTCTTTCAGTTGATGATCAGCGATGCTAGGAAGTGTTAAAAGATTTTAATGAAAGTGCAAAATCGTTAAATAAGAACGGAGACGATGTTGTTGAATTTATAACTGACATTAATGAAGCGCCAAGTATTGATGATATTGATGGATTTATTAATAATTTAGTTGTGTACGATGATGTAATGCTGGATAGACAATTAAATCCTGCCAGGATATTTTCCAGAGGCAGACACAAAAACACAGATGTAATTTATGTAACCCAGCGGTATACACAAATTCCTAAAGTGATCAGGGATAAATGTAATATTCTTACTGTCTTTAACGGAGTTGATACGCACACGTTACGAAATATTCATCAGACCTGGTGTAGCGGCGATATGGACATAAATAAATTAAAAAATTTCTTTAGTCGTGCTAAAATAACCCAGCATGGGTTTATAACAATAAACTTACACGATCCTAGAACACGGTATCGAGTTGGTCTTGATAAAAAAATTTAATTCACAGAAGCAGGGAGGGCGAGCCTCCAACTTGTCACCGAATAATCGCTCATTTTTTCTTCGACGCAACAAAGAAAACAACAACATCAGCGATAACAGGTAAACCAGTTTGTCATCGACGGAGTTGTCTTACGCTGAATATCGCATTTTTAAACGATTTTTGTGATCTCCCAGGAAGCCGTATTTTGCCGAAATACAGGTGAACCATTTAGAGCCGGTTCGCCCTCCCTGTTGCTGTTGCATTTCGTTGCTAGACGAGTGGGAATCGGTCCACACACTCGTATTTGAATGTCCGACTCGGATGGAGGGTAGAAACGTCAGCCGAAACCTTAATTGAAACGTTAAAGTTGTAGAGTGAACACATTATGCCCATTTATACGCTGAGACATTCCCTATTGCCAATTCTGTGTAAGCCACAATCGTAATTAAAGTCACGGTCATTAGTTGTAAATTGTCCTATATATTTAATTTAGAATTTTGTATACAAAACGTACTTTCAATTTCCGAAAATTTAAATAAAATAGGTCATAATGACCAAATGAATTTTGTTCAGCCGTGCTAGGTATATTTGGATTAAATTTAGAACGGCGGATACAAGATCATGGTTGTTTATAGGAGTCTTACTGTATTGGGATTTCAAGCTAAATCGAAATCTTTTGATAAGAGGCATGTGGTTTTGCCCTTAAAAGGGCTGGGGTTACACCTCAGAAGTCGGAAACAGGAACGGTTGTAAGTGTTCTGTTCTGACGAACTTCTCTTTCATCCGTCGCTTGTAGTCAATCACAACAACAATATCGCCCAGCACCATGTATACCCACTGGTGACGATATTGAATGTGTTCGATCTGTATACCATGAACTTTGTAGAGCTCATTTACCATTAGTACCAAGATGAGCAGAGAGTAACCAAAGGGTCTTTATGGGTTCTTCTTCTTCTTCTTCTTCTTCTTCTTCTTTTCCACCAGTGCCTGATCTTCTTCACTACATTTTTCTTCTTCTTGTCTTTTTTTCTTCTTATCATTTTCTACTTCTTTTTCAACCTTATCATTCCATCTTTTAATCTGATCCTTTTCCTCAGTGTCCTCCTTTTCTTCTTTATCATCTTTTATAAGCTCCCTAAATATTTTCTTTCCTTTCCTTAAATTATTGATTTCTATTTTCAGTCAGTGGGAGCTATAAGTCTCATGTTCCATCTCTTCCACCATCCTTATGGTATCCATCAGCTCTTGCAACTTGATCGTTTTGTCTACAATATTACCTGCCATCTTTATTATTCAATGTTGAATGGCGCGAATTACTAACGCTTTGATTTATATTCTCCATGGCCAGCTCATTCAGCATGCGTCGTGCATACTCCGGGTACATTTGCAGTTCAAACAGTTTTGCAATTCTACTCATTTTATTTAATCTTGATACATCAACGATGGGTAGCCAGACTGGTAAGTCGGTCGTTTTTATTAGTTTTCGCCCTTACGGACATGTACGACTAGTTAGTGCCCCGTTTGGGGCTGATCGTTTCGAGGGGGAAGGAATAGTGCCACTTCCCCAAAGTATTAGTGCACTCACAGAGTGCTGATTGATTAGCCGACAGGTCGTGGGACAATATGTCTTTTTCGACCTCTATGAAAGACTATCTCGAGTGGGATTTGACCCAACACGCACTCAAGGTAAATACATGTCTGTGTGTCGGTATAACTGCAGGATAAGACGCTTCTCGGGATTGGGCACTGGTCTTATGACGTCACCCCGGTTCCTTGCGTATATGCTCATCGAGGGACCTGATTTATAGACGAGTGGGAATCGGCCCACACACTCGTCTTTTAATGTCCGAGCAGGCAGGGAGGGGGGGGACTCATAGGGAGGTGTAAACATCGCCGGAACGTGCCCGAAACGCCAAAATTAATATTACTAAATTCAACTCAGTTTCTTGTATAATGGGTATTCCCTATTACCAATTCTGTGTTAGTCACAATCGTAATTAGAGTCTCGGATTCAAGTTTTAAATTTTTATATCTTAATTAATTCCAAAAACACGTAGTGTGCATTAATACTTTAAATCAAAAGAAGTTTAGGTCTGAGAGAAAATATAAAATGTTTTGAATGTCAAGTTAGGTATTGTGGTTTTGATTTAGAACGGTGATCAAATGATCATATTAGGTTATCATAGTGTTATCAAGGCGACATTTCAAGTGAAATTGAAATCTCTTTTATAAAATGGCAAGGGCTGAGGTTACCCCTCGGAGAATGGATACAGGAACGGCTGGATATTTTTTGGAGGGCTGAAGCTTTCCCTTCTTCGCCCTGCGTATCCATCAATATCGAATAGGTCTCCCAGGACCAGAAGATTCTATTGATGGTGATATTTGATTGGATTGCACTCGATTGAACTTCAGAAGCTCATTTATCAGCCTCGCCAAGATTGGTATTGGGCAGACACAAAAAGAATCCCCCCCCCCCGGGTGCTGATGTCTGCGAAAGCTTCCTTAGCATCTTCAAATTTTTTCATGCATTTCTTTCTTAGTTTTCCACTGTAGTAGATTCTTGGGTGGGCCGCTAGTATTGTCTGGAGTGCCTTTAGTGAAATATGTAGCTGCGTTTGGCATTTTGTAATAGGTAGGAAAGACCCCATTCGTCAAATTGGTTGGTTACATAGTTCTTCACGTCTGTTTGAGTTGTGGCTTGGTCAGTCTCGGTTGGGCCACTTTTTTGTTTCTTTGGTCCCAGTTTTTTCGTAGCTGCAATTTGTTTTTCTTGCTTTTTATCTGGTGTTGTTCCGGTTTTAGGTCTGGCATCAGTAGTTGTTGACTTTGATGTAATTGCGACTGTTGAGAGTGTGGTAGGTTGTTTCTTGGTACGCTCACTAGTTTTAGTTGTTGTTTTTGTTTCCGAGGATTGGTAGATTTACTTCTAACAATTTTCCCGCTAGGTAATTTGGGGGGTACTGCAGTAGGAGATATCGGTATAGATACTACTGGGGTTGATGCACTCGTGTCCACCTGCTGCGCTATGCTTGGTAATGTTGCTGATACCGATCTTCTTAATTTCTTTAGGTCCTTGATTTTATGCGGTACTGGGATAATTGTAGGAAATGTTTCCTTTTTATCCTCCCTAATGACTCCATTCCACTACTTGGTCTATGACTTGTGATCATCTCCATGCCCCGCTCATGAACCTTTTTCCATTTCTTGTAGAGACCTCAGCTGTTCTTGTTTTCAGCTGAATATTTAGAGGTTATTTAACAGTTGTTAACATCATTCCGTGGGTGTGGGTAGGAGTAAATATGGAGGCGA
Organism: Sinohyriopsis cumingii; assembly: GCA_028554795.2. NCBI lineage: Eukaryota > Metazoa > Mollusca > Bivalvia > Unionida > Unionidae > Sinohyriopsis > Sinohyriopsis cumingii. The sequence continues at coordinate 15,366,280 of CM068838.1, forward strand.
CACTGGTAATCACTTTCAGTTGGGTATATGTATTGACACCTCTACAATTGTTTCTGATGTATTCTTCCCATATTAGCAATAGCGTAGTACGCTTTGCTTGTGCACGAAGGCTCCATCCTGTGGAGATTTGGAGGTTTAACCCTCTTATCGCATTTAACACTTGCTGTGGGAATATGGCTTCCATCGCTGAGTCTTAATGCTTCACGTGTTGCTTGCTGCTTCGTTAGTCGACGACTATAGCCAGACTGACGATCGCTCCACTTTATATCTCTGAAGCACGGTCGTGAAGGAAAACACCCCTTTAAACAAAGACTAACATTACCCACATCACCACCAAAACAAGGACCGCGCGGACCGTAAAGAGACACTCATGTTCACTCTTTCCCCAACAAACACACTTTATTACCATCCAGACATACACCTCTAAATCGAACAAACACACACTATCTTAAAATATAGAGAAACGAAATGTTTACAGGCACACTTCTATCACATCACTTACAAACACACACACACACTATCTCACATGCCAACGAAACGAAGTGTTTATAGGCACACTTCTATTTTTTTACATAAAAGGTCACACTCACAGACAATTTTGGCAGTAGAGTAGTATGTCTTTTTCTAGCTATTCGGAGTAGTGTGGTTGGTTATAAATTGTTAGACAATCTCTCTTATCACCTGGGATTTCGCTCCCGTCTGACTGAAGACTTTCCTACGGGATACAGCCTGCTTCTTTGAAAGGAGAAGGAGAACTCTCTAGCATCCACTCGACAGTCCACAAAGCCTCTGTCTGGCTCCTGCTCTTGATGTTGCTGATGTTGGTGCTTCTGAAGTCTGTAGTATGTACTTCTCGGTCCACTCTTCTTGCTCTTGTTTTATTTCTTCTCTGACAAGCTCTTCTATCAGGTCTTGTGCCACTTTCATCGTCCTTACAGTTTCAGTCTATTCAGGCTTTGGCATCAGGTTTTGTCTGACACCATGCAAATGGACGTGTACTTCATTCAGCTTTGCTGGTTTGGAAGACATCGTTACGAGTTGACGAGTCAACAATGGATGGTCAGAATGGAGAGCGCCACGCTTTATATTTCTCAAGCGCGAACGCGATAGAAAACATCCATACGGTTTTTGGTTGGAACTCTATAGCTCATCTCATGGTGAAGAATGGACAGAAGTAAAAAAGCATAGATAGTGATAAAACAAATTGTTAAAACGAACCACAAACAATACTTTTTGATACATTTTTATTCAACCAACAAACAACCAACAAATAATATAACATCAACAAATTTTTTGTCAAAGAATGTTTTCTGGAGATGGTTGACAACGTTGTGAAGTCAAGTTAGTTTTCCACTGATGGAGGTCATTTGGCCATTGATTATCTCTACGTTGCCTAGCTAAAGACAAGATATATCCATAATGGTCACAAAACAATCTATCTACTTTTTCATAGTTTCTAGAAGAGTATTGATCAAAAAAGTCACTAAATGATACAAGGGATATCCAAGACTGCGTTGATGAAGACAATACACACAATATTGTCCACACACCATGGAATATGTGCTTTGTAATTTCACATTGTTGATCATGTCGTCTGGGTATTTCTTCTCATAAAATCGATCATGTCATCTTCCAGAGGAGATAATCCATACGAATCAAAATACTCCACACAGGCATCGTGGGGGAAAGTATACGACTACCCAGTGGGTTCCTAGGAGATAAATTTCGTCCGTGATGATGACATAAACTTGAGGGTCTTTAGGTTTGCGATGAGGAATTCATCTTTAGCGTACAGCACAGGATTTTTAGTGGGTGGTTCTGCTTCCAAGCTATCCTCCCATTCCATTTCCAAAGATTCTCTACCAGTCAAAGAGGTATAAAAGTCTTCTATAGCTTCTAATAGTCTACAATGGCTTCTCTCAAACTGTTGATTTCTAGAGTGTTGTCGAATTCAACATACAAAATGGCGTTCACCGTTTCGGTTAGAGTTTCTGCAAAGTGAAGTTCCAGACGCAGTTCATCGGATTTTATAGAGTGGAAATGTCCCTCGTCGCTGCCTTGGTTTGGAGTGAAATCAAAGGACCAAAAAGCATAGCCTCTTGCATAATCGTCGTACGAAATGCCGTTGCTGCTGTTAGTCCCTAACTGTCCTGTGAGGTAGTACAGGGACAAGTACGATCTCAGGTAATTCTTCTCGGCAAACTTAGGTTCAAAGGGTCTGGTCCACAAGGTCTTGCTATCGCGACTGACTTCGATCTTGGACACTCTGTAGTGCTTAAACTCGAAAGTTTAAACAGTGACGGCTGTACTTGTACTTGTTGGCTTGGGCGATCAAATGGAAAATGGTAAATCTACGATTCAGTCTCAGATGGATATCTATTTCGTTCAGCAAATACCTTTCTTATAACCACAAGTCCAAATGTAAACGATCCATCAGTTCTAAACTACGTCCTTGCAGGATTTACTTTCGACGGTCGTTAAAGTCCACATTGTGAGGATCGTCAGCTACTGTAAGGACGGTTTTGTTAAACGTGTCCAAATTCGGTAGGAGCTAAGGTTGTCAAAGAAGAGAAGGGATGAAATTCTACAGATTGGGATTATTGCATCGTCATCATAGTGGGTGGCATCGCAAACAGATCCAGTTCCAACTCTTGGTGCATCATTTTTTTCTCCGCTGTTTAATTTTTTTTAAAAAAAACGTGTTTTCTCTGACGGTTCGTCCTTTCTTGGTCATTCTAGCTCTATGTGTGTGTGTGTGTGTGTGTGTGTGTGTGTGTGTGTGTGTGAAGTATTCAGGAGGGGAGTCTTCGTCGTCTCTTTTTACCTTGTCCTTGCTCTGGTGTCAGGGAAGAAAGAATGCCTGACTGGGAAACGTCTAGTGAGTTTCTCGTCGGCCCAAAATGTCTTTTCAAGTTTGAAGCAAGACATTTTTATCTGATCTCAGGAAGACTTCTTTGGGATTTTGTTTGTCGATGATCACATTTATAAGAAATACTTTGCCTTGTCTGGTCGTGCCAGAATCGCTTTGAAAGGAATGACACGCAGTAACGGTGCGGCTGTACATTACGATGTACTCCACCACATCAGAGTACACAACGATCACATTTTATCCTTGATTCAGTTCTCCAGTTAACAAAAAACTTCATATTTTCAAAGTTTTGCTGTCCGAAGGATCACTCGAGGTCAGAGAAGTATCTGTAAGAGGATTATTGTTGTTTTGGTGGTGATTGTTGAGAGACGTTGGTCGAAAACTCCGGTTGTTATCATTAGAATATTTCCGAGAAGGACTGGATAGACGGTAACTGATGAAAATGCTCAGTACAATGGTCTACAATTGTTGGTCTCCTTGTTGAAAACTCAAATTGACAATGGCACTTCGTCTTCCATTTTGTCAATCGTTGTAACTAGGGCAAGTAGAACGTTCCTTTTAATACTTTTCCGTTTTCATGTTTTCTAATGTATAGACGGCAGGATGACGACCACGCACCCGTCCAGTGACGTGAAACAATTCGGTGGTCCAGTTGGGTAAGTAACCTTTGTCGAAAGAAAGTGCTTTTGGTTTTGCCAATGCGCACTCAATCCCCTGTTGTCAACAATCCACCTTTCTTGGGGACAGCCACAGTCAGGGTCGTACCAAACAGGCGCTCAAAGTCGGTCACCTCGTTGTCAGGAATCACTTTTCGGGGGCACATTCGATGCTTTGATGGTAAGATTGATTGTATACTTTGACCAAGTGCGGTAATACGCCGATGCACTTGAGATGTACGTTGAGTGTTTTCATGCGTAAAATAATTCCACATGCGTTCTTTCAACGTGCGATGAAATATGTTGCACGATGCTGGCTTTGGTTTCGGGATTCTCGGTGGTGAGAAAATGAATGTCTCATTGCGTCAATTCTTTTTGGAAAGCTTGGTTTAGAAATTCTGTGCCTTTGTTGGTTTGCCATCAAAGAGGGTGACGACCACTTTGTTTCAACACCAGTTTTAGAGTTTGCACTAACTCATTGATCGATTTGGAAGTCAATAGCATGACATGGATAAATTTGGAAAAGACGTCGATGACACAAAACAAATATGTGTAGCCACGATTGTAATTGGCCAAATGAGAGACATCGGCTAAATCGGCTTGCCATCGACGATCGATGCCCTCCATTCGGGTGCGCTTTCTGGAAAGTTTTCGTCGAATGGATTATTATAAGGTGTACGTAGCATGTTCTTGTAATTGTCATTGCACTAGAGATAAACGGACACTTTTGAGTCGGGTTCTGTCAGCATGATAATATTTATCAACTACTCCGTATACCGCAGGATGGGCTGGATCGTAGTAAATGCTGGCTAACAAATTTTCCATCCTGACTCTTTCTGTCTTTCACTCTTCAATGTGTCACCCACTCTTCACGGATGCTACTCTGGGTAGGGTAAGGTGGCGTTTGTAAACGCTTTTCGTGTCCGACGTGCCGCGGGAGTAGAAGTCGAAGGCAGTGGTGGTGGTAATGGGATGGCTTTTGTCTTGCTTTCTTTTCTCACTTCTGGTTTCCCTTCTTTCTTTTTCACGTCTGTCGAAGAAATAGTGGGCATCATCATTTTAACCTAATCTTTAAGTTATTCTCGTTTAGGTGTACGGGGAGGGGTCAGCTATGACGCTGAGATCTTACTAGGGATGGGAGCCGCTGATGGTGTTTGAAAGACTTTTCGTTCCTCTTCTTCCGTATGGTTGCGTCTGTCTTGGTCACTGGAGGTGTTGGTGATGGAATTTTCATCAGGGTCTTATAATCTTTCAGAGTTGGTCGAGCTGTTTCGTCTGAAGCTTTCTGGTGAAAGAGTTGCATCGTTGCAACAATTGACCGTACCGTTGCCATTTTTCCGTTTTTGACAAATCGCTGAGATCTATTAACAATTGCAGTTGGTGTTCTAACTAGCACATCTCGGTCAAATGAAAATTAGAAGGTAAATGAGGGTTGGTTATTCTTGCCAATGATGATGGAATTCAAACTATCTTTTGTAAGGGACTAAAATCATGTTTTCTCCTTCTATCAGACTAAAAAGGTCAAGTCTGAGATCTTTTGACCGCATATATCTCTTTCATCTTCTTGGTCTTTTTTTTAATATTGGACGCATTTGTGAAGCAGCTCCCATCATGAGTCGTATAGTCATTGTTCTCAACACTCCTTTTACCAAGGGTGCTAACAGCAGATGCACAAATTATAATCTTTGCACCTACATCATCTTTTTCTTTTTGACAGATGGGTATTTTCGATTGGATCATTTGGCGAAGAACGTGTCGATGCTTGGCTAAGAATTCTTTCCAATATTGAGACAAAGGTATCGTCCTTTCAAGACATTCAGACAACATTCGCACACGGTATCGACTACGTCTTTGGAGGCAGTTTGAATGAGCTGTTTTCGCATGGGTGGAGGGGCTTTGGATAGACCGGAGAACACGTCTTGATATTTAGCTAAATGAGGATGAAGTCCTTTTCTTTTCTTTTCTTTGGGGGTAGAAGAGGGATGGTTTCTAGGGGGTGACATCTTTGTTTGTTCCGGTGCACAACGAAATAAATTGAAGTCGATGACTTTGCACACGTGCTTTTATCTTAGTGTTTTTAAAGTAGTATTTTTGGAGGAGATGTTTGAGTATGTGACCGGTCTGTTTGACGAAATGACTGGTTATCGTATTATCACCACAGAAAAATCCTCCCCTTTGGTTACTCCACTTTTTCTTTGGACGATGGAGCATTTTCTCAGAGAGATGTCAATGCTTGGCTAAGCGTTTTATGGGATGCGGGGTCGAACGATGAGCTGTTCTTTCTTTTTCCCTTTCCTTTTTGAACAGGGGAACGATGATGGTGGTGGTGTGCACTTCTGGCGGGTGATATGTTTTTGCGTTTAGGAGCACATAACACTGATACCCATCGTTTGCCCCAAGTCTTTTTTTATAGTGGTGGAATGCTTTGCCACTGATTATCGGTCCGTCGTATCATTTCCACGGCATGCATTATTTGACGTTAAAGGGTTCGCAAGGGACTAAATCGGCTCAGTTCTTGCATGGATAATCACGGTAAACTCTGCAACATTCCCGATCTCTCTTGAACTTTAATTTTGGGGGATGATACTTTGTTAGCAGCTGACACAGCACCTAAAGAGGAGGATGATGTCGCCGCTGAAGAAGTTCCTGGAGACACCGGTTTCCATTTTTTCATCAAATTAGGAAAGTCGGGTGTCAAATTGGGCTTGGGTGGCAACACAAGCAAGTCGAGGCTACTGGAGGTGTGGTCACTGTCGCTGCAGGTTGTGGTTAGGGAATATAAGGTTGCGTCATAGAAGCAGTGCCTCTCTTGCGGGTAGAAGCTGAATTCTGGGGATATTTCTTGGGACTTTTCATTTCCCTTTTCCGTGGACTTTTCTTTTTCTGGGGCTTTGACCTGGTCTTGACACACTGTTCGTTTTCTTCTAGGTATGTTTGGGTCGGGGAGTGGCTTTTTTCTTGGTTAACAGGGAGTGACCGATGATAACTACTAGAGAACCGCTACCTCCAGGTTTCAGGGGCCCCGAGTGGCCGAGTGGTCTAAAGCGCTCTTCGTTACGGATCGCTGCCATCTCACCTCTGTCTGCGGCGGTTCGAGTCTAAGATTCAGCCAATGTGGGCATGTGAGAAAGCCTGCCAGTAGCTTCTCGTGGGTCGGTGGTTCTTTCCGGGGTTTTCCGGGTTCTTCCTCCACCATTAATACTGGCCGCCATGTATAGCCTATCGTGCTGAAAAATGGCGTTAAACCCCACAACAACAACAACAACAACCTCCAGGTTTCAAAATCATTTGCTGTTTGGCTTGAGTGTCGATGTGGGAATCTGTCAGTTGCATCAAGGCTACTTTGTTTATATCCAAAGAGTGTTTGGGTTGATGAGCGATGTGAATGATGCCTTGAAGTAATTGACCTGCTGTCGCCGTAAAACATCGTAAGACTTCTCTGAGATTGGCTTCTGAGGTACGAGCACGTATTTGTGGATTTTGTTCGGAACTAATGCCGTATAAGCCACGATTCAGTTTGGTGGGAGGATGATACTGACGGGACGTCATGTTGACGGTGTGTGAGACAGACCAAGCGTGCCCGACGTTTTTACAGATTTGTTTAGTCGACGGGGACGTGTACACAAGCCTCCGTCTTTGCGCCACTGGGGAACAGATGGGTACGAAATCGCAAGTATTCGGGGGTAGCGGGTTTTAAATCCACAAGTAAATAGCCGTGATGGGTTTGAGTCGTACGCATCAGTCAGCCAAGGAGTTCCTAACTAATTGGCTAAGGCTTGCATTTGCGATTTATCTCTAGGGCTTTTAAACAAGACCACGTAATAAGCATTGAGAGTGATGGCGCGATGGGCTTTACTTTGTTGATACACATTTTGGGTGATGTGAATGACACTGGCATTACAAAGATGCCATACGCGCGTAAACCAGTTTCTTGTCTTCTTCGCCTTCTCCTAAGATGTCGTCGAAGATGACCAGATGAGTTTGGCTGGGGTCCGCTGAGGTGGACGATCAATCAAATGATTTTTTTGTTCGATCAAACGTTTGACAAATTCGGTTTTGCTTGAACCTCTAGGTTTAGCTATAACATGTTAAAGGTATGCAGAAGATACAAGGCCTCCCAGCCAGCACGATCTAAGTTTTCGTCGATGACTCTGAAAGCTGATGAAGAGGGAGAAGAAAAAGCAGATATAGACTCCATTTTGTCGTGTCTTTTTTAGCAGGATACATTCGTCCCACCACGATGGCACGGACTAAACACATCTTGTCTTGAGGGTTGCTAATTTGAACGAGACACTCTTTGGTGATGAGAATTTCGTCCACCAATAAAACTTTTCTGCGTTGACCGGTCCCTTTTCTATCGGTGAGGTGAAATTTATCGTTGGATTGCTGCACGTGTTGAATCTTGTTGATGACTTTGGAAGTTGTCAATTCTGCTGGGCTGCTAAACTCTATCCAAACGAGGGACTTCAAACTGTCGTGATAAATGGAGAGTCTCAAGTGATCGTCTTCTTTGGCTTCACATTCTCATTTCTGTGTGCTTAACAAAGAATCCTACAAATCGGCGATGAACTCCCTCTGTTTTCTTCAGTGATACGTTTCACTTAAAATCTTTAAATTTCACCGTGTATGTGTAGGCTGTTGTTCTAAATTTTCTAGAGTAGCGTGTATACGTCTCTAGAATGTGGTAATAGTTTTGCGGTGTTATTGGTTGTGGCCGTTGGTTTGCGTAGACTCTCTGGGTCTGGATTCTGGCTCACTCATGTCATCTTCAAAATCGCTGGCATGGATATGAGCCAAGACCCGGCTACTGTGCGAGTCGATATGTCACATTTCTGCCTCTTACTTTCTTCTCCTTTCTTCACGAAATGGTGCGATCGTTTCATCTTGATTGCAAAAGGTCAAATGACTACATTTCAAACGCGATGGTCCCCTAGATATCAATTTACGGTTAGTGTTTTCCCTAGATAAAGGGTCAGTGTCTTCCGTCAGAGTATTAATTTCACTCTCAGTTTTTAATTTTACCATTTTTAGTAAACACCACTAAGTTATCTTCTGTTGCATCTGGAACTCGTAGAATAACATCTGTCAACGGGATATTACTCGTCTTTAATTGTCCTTGTTTATCCAGAAAACACCCACTTCATTTTGGTCCACATTGCAAGACTCAAAAGATTAGCGAGTTCATCTTTGACCTCGTCATGGGTTGCATATTTAGATAAATCGCCATGAGGTTATCCCCGAGTCTCACTCGGAGCAGATCTTCAGTAAATATCTACCATTATACTTTAAGATCTGTTTAAAATGTTGGACCGTCTGTTTGTATAAAGATATTGAAATAACACTGGAAGGAGTTTCAACAATAAATGAACTGTACGCACTTCTAAATCTTTCATGTTATTCCTGGAGCTTTGTAATGGAAAAACTTAATTGGTTTCAATAAACTTAAACGATTGCATACGTTGTTGTGTGTACTGACATGTCCTCTAATCCCTGTGACGTTAATCATACTGGGGTTATTATGATGTTATAAAAGAAAATCAAGCGCTCGAGGACAGTTCAAAATGGCCAGTACATGTACTTTGTTCGTAAGTTTAAAAAAAAAAATCTTCCTAAAGCGTGCGAAGGAAAAGACTGAAGATATCCCGATTGAATACTTTTTTTCCCCCTTTTCTTCAGGATACTAATAAAATACAACGCGAAATATATATATTTAGGGCTTTAGCCAGCAACTCTAGCGCCGTAATTGTTAGATTTTCGTATTTATTTATTAGTCACAATGGAACGCAAACGTCACTGAAATTTGATAACTCAAAACGAGGTCGACACCGGTGTTAACAGTCACTCACTGGAGAGTAGCTCGATCGATTAGATGGACGGAATAGTCAAGACCGTTGCTGTCAATCTGGGCACGACTGAGAGTGCGATCCGACTTTTAACCTCCCTCTTTTTAGGTAGGTAAGACTGCACATAGTACTCATCTCCTTCTGCACTCTGATTTATCTACATCGTTAGAGCTTAGTATTTGCAGTCTTGTTGATGTATATACGTGACCTTGCTTTTGTACCACGTGTTTGTGTTATTAAACGAATCAGCAGACCAACAAGTCATTTTTTCATCCCTATCGTTCCTAATGACAGTGCACATGCTGGTAAATACTACTTTATAGCAACCAAACTAGTTGGATACTACATACTTAATAAAAAAAAATATATTAAACCATGGCAACTGTTTCTTTAGTTTTTAAACTTTCAATTTAAAATTCAAAGTTTAGTTGTAAACAGTTTTGAAGTATATTATTTTAGTCTACTTAAATTTAACTTCGGTCGATGTATAGGTTTGGTTTGAGTCTTACGGCACAGAAGCGCACAAAAGGCCCAAGGTCAAACACGTCAGAATAGCATACCATGCAGAGCTGGTCATGCTACAATACTGGTCAGTCAGTCACCTGACTTAAGTGCATTGCAGATAACTGACTGACCTTCTTACCGTTGTAAACCAGAGATATCCATATTTGACGTAACGCAGATTTGGTGAATTTGTTACCCCTCTCTCCCCCTCACATTTCATAACAAAAACACAGACCATTATATGACATAACAAAGCTTTGGCCCACCAACCCCAAACAGCTATCAAAAGCTTGAAATCCTTTTGTATAGAACAACGCACAACAGTACAACACTGCATTTTGAAATTAGTTAATACTAAAAAAATAATCTTGTTATCTTGATCTTTAGACCATTGAAAATTGATGTACGAGAAAAAAAATTATGAATAGGAAAGACTTAAATCCAAGAAATAGAGTTGTAGACATATTATCTTATGAGTTTATTTCTTAATGTTCTCATTTCCAATGGTGTTATCACATATCTGCGTAGTGTACATTTTATCTGAAGATAGCGCTTGTCTTTTTTGTGACATCACATTTTTTCACAACCAGCTATCCCCCAATGGTTATTCAAGTTGGACCCTCCTCAGAACACATGATGTTGTATGTGGACTGCCCCATACATGGCATATTCCTAGACAGTGTTGGGAGTAGTTTGAGACCCCAAAATGGTGGGTGGGTCAGTGCATATGGGCAAAAAGAGCTTTGATGAGTTATATCATGTATTATTGTAGGAATAGAAAAAATCCACAAGATAATAGATAAAATAATAAAGGGATCAAATATGAATATTCAAATCAGCATTTGGAATGTGTTTCATGTAAGTGGTGCAGAGGTCCCACTATGAGTCCAGGACTACCATTTTGGTAAAAATAGGAGTCCCACCAACAAAGTTGCAGTCCCCTCCCAGAAAACTTTGCAGTTTTGAAGAACTATTGGTTGCCATTGAATTTAATTTCTTTATTCTTAATGACACTGAGATATAGCTGTTGTTTGTCCATCAGAGTGAGACCAAAATTTTGTCAATCCAAACACTTAGCCAGGCATCACACACTTTCTTACGCTTGGCTACTGCCCCATCTGAACTAGCATTTCTAGCAACTTAAGCACTTGCTAATGAAATATTTTCCTATTTGTGAAATCAATCCAAACGAAAGATTTTTGTCTTTTTTGTTTATAATTTGATACAAAGTTAAGCTCTGCATCATTATGACATGAAATCACACTCTCAGAAGCCATGTTAGATAAAAGACTTCTGTAAGCTGGTGATACAGCTGTGTTTACTGTACTGCAGTGTTCCGTTAGTGAATTGTATTCACTCGGTGTTTAGTAACTGTTACAAGCCATAAACAAAGTTGCCTGGTGACACTGAGAATATTAAATTTTTAGTATGTTCAATTGTGGAATTTATTTCCCTTTTGTGGGTTGTTTGTAGTAGTTAAAAATGACTGATGTGGTACGTTGAGTGTGAGCCGACTTGCAGACAAGCCTAAAGGTCATGTTATTTTATTGTTTGATTCTGTCAAGCATCCAGTGAGATTTTATTGATGCAGTAGAAGTTTGATTCTCAGAAATTGTCAATAAAGTTCGATTATTTTATGATGAACAGTCATTATGACTTTTGTATTTACTTTTCTTTAATTTTACAGTCAGCAGAAATTTTCTTTCAGTGCTAGAAAACAATACTGTGGATATTTTTAAAAAATATTACGATACCTTAAAAGAAAAGAATACTATCACACAAAATGATATTGTTTTCATGTGTCAGTTTTTTGTTTAAAATATCAGAAACAAAAATGAAATTTGAAAGACAACCCAATATTCTATCATTATATATATATTGTAATAGTATTAATGACAAAGAGACCTATTTAAAAAAATGTATTGAAACCTATAAATTTATTACAGTGTATGAATGAAGGATTTTTGTTGTTGTAGGGTTTTAACACCATTTTTCAGCACACGATAGGCTATACATGGCGGCCAGTATTAATGGTGGAGGAAGAACCCGGAAAAACCCCAGAAAGAACCACCGACCCACGAGAAGCTACTGGCAAGCTTTCTCACATACCCACATTGGCTGAATCCGAGACTCGAACTTACGTAGACAGAGGTGATATGGCAGTGATCTGTAATGGAGAGTGCTTTAGACCACTCAGCCACTCGGGGCCCCATGAATGAAGGAAAGAAATAACATAACAACCTTGCCAGATCCATATGTATTGATCAAGCAAGTAACACACATTTTAGGGGCTCCGAGTGGTCTGAAGCGCTCAGCATTATGGATCACTGCCATCTCACCTCTGTCAGCGTGGGTATGTGAGAAAGCCTGCCAATAGATTCTCGTGGGTCGGTGGTTTTTTCCGGGGGTTCTTCCTCCAACAATTATACTGGCCACTATGTATAGCCTATCTTGTGCTGAAAAATGGCATTAAACCCAACAACAACATACATTTTACATTTTAAATTCGTTTTTGGATTACTTTGTGACATGACGGGTTGTTATGTGTTATGGTTAGGATAGGGTGCTTCCAATATTCTATTTAAATTGTTATGAAAGTCCAACCCAGGCTTGATTTTGGTTGGAAATTTAATTAGTGAAAGATAGATGTAGATAGCCCCCAGTCAGCAATGCCTATGGTTAAATGATTTAATATACAAAAGAAAGTGAAATTCAACAAATAACAATCTAATGATAATTCAATAATCAAATGATTAAAATTTTCAAAGTACTCTCCTTCCGCTTGAATCTGTGATAGCCTATTACAACATTTGATTAGTGTGAGATAGCTTTCCACTTGTCCTGTATTCTACTCATCTCTGTAATCTCTCCTATTCCTCCAATTCCTTCTCTTCCTCCCGACTTCCTCCAAATTCTTTTACCTCCTAGACTTCTCTATACTTCTCCTCCTCTTCAACTCTGACTGCTCTGCTAGTCTTACTTCTCTCTCCCTTTTTAGAGACTTGGGACTTAAATGAACCGGAAGTTCTGTCCCCCAAAACTTCCTTTATGAAGCTTTGTCTTTCCTTAGAATCTATTCTCTAAGTTTTACTGCCAAATTATGAGTGGCTTTCTCGGAGTAACCCTATATTGCTCAGCATCTTCCTGGGCGAGACTAAATTTTCACTTGCTAGTTAGAAGTTATAATTTGGATCGAAATTGTTATCACACCCTCCATCTCAATTCCGATTTGATGTTGCTTTGACCTGATCCAATCAAACTTAGTGGACAATGTCCTTCTTGCTGTCTGTCCAAGTGGGGACGGATTTAGAACATGTCCTGTTTTCCTCTTGCCAGTTCCAGTGATCTTGGGACAAAGCTGAAACACATAAGTGGAAAGTCGCTCAGTCTAATGCCTGTGCCAAGCCAAAATGTTGGGTCTTCTCTCTCGTCACAGTAACCATGCGTAAGGAATTAACTCTAGCCAGCGGCAATGTTTAGACATCAACCATGGATTGGAATAATACCTTGGCTTATACACGACTTACGAACTGGGACTGAGCAAACCTGACATACTTTGATGGTTAATTTAAATCAATAACATGAATTATTGCAATCAAGCTTAAGCTTAACGTATAGTTACCAAAGGTTTAACCAACCCCTCGCCCCTTTTCAGATCTTACAGAATGGGATTTTCAACAAGATGTCTAACAATATCTGTTTAGTCCAAATTAAAAATGGTGCCACTCAGACATTCTTTGTCCACCAAAGCAGCTAATTTGAAATCATTTTATTGCTGAAGAATACCAGAGATGGTTTTAACAATTAGCAGTTATATACATGGGAGATATGGTCTCGTCTTGAATTCCTTGAAATTCTTTTCGTCCAGTATCCGTTGTTTTCATGTGACGTCACAAAACGTGTGTATTTCCATATCCGCCATTATGAGTCCCTAGCCCCAGCACCTAATAACATTGTTCTTCCTGCATAATTACAAAGGCATGTCTCATTTTCTGTAAGAATATAATAATACATCTCATTCTGTTGTGCCTGTCAACCGTACAAAACTGAATGCGTGACTTTTCTACTTGTTTTCTTCAAGTAAAACATTTAAATTTCAACCATCTTTAATTCTTTCATAAACAAACAGATCGATCAATAAACAAAAGTATACACAAATGGATACACAAACAAATATAAACATTAATGATTTTCAGTTTTCATGGGCTGAAATCAGTCATTTGGTTATCGTTCAAGTTAAGAGCTAATTGTTAATATATAATTTCATATTTCTAAAAGCATTTTAGGAATACTTCGTTTTGACATTCAACACAGTTATGTTCCGTTAGGCATGTGTTTCGTTTGAACACACTGAAGATGAAACTTCTTTGAATGGTTATCGCTTTCATTCATTATCATCCTACGTCCATCATCTCCACCACAAATACAATATGTGGCCATTATAATTAAATTGGTTTGTCTTTGACACAAACACCTATTGTAATGAAAAGTATTTGTACATAAAAGTTCTGGCATAAAAGATGCTATGAAATTTTAATTTGTAGCTGATATTGTATCCCGAAAATCATTGTCCTAAAATATTCTTTACAAGCTGTGTGTGTGGGGGGGGGGGCCGAGTGGTCTAAAGCACTCTCTGTTACGGATCACTGCCATCTCACCTCTGTCTGCGTGGGTTCGAGTCTAGGATTCAGGCCAATGTGGGAATGTGAGAAAGCTTGCCAGTAGCTTCTCGTGGGTTGGTGGTTCTTCCCGGGGTTTTCCCAGGTTCTTCCTCCACCATCAATACAGGCCACCATGCATAGCCTATCCTGTGCTGAAAAATGGCGTTAAACCCAACAACAACAAGCTTAGGGATATGATATGAAACACTTTAAAAATGTCAATATTGTCTGTTTGTAAAAAGAAATAATTGCATTTCTATTTCATAGCAATATGCACGATCATGGTTAAACTTCACTATTCCATCTTTCAATATAAGCAAGGGAACTTAACAGCTTTGTTTTTATTTTCATGCTATATGGCCCTTAATTTTAGGTATAATCTATGTATCACTTCGATGAAATAAATGTCCTTATCGACAGTTAAATCAAATTATTATCTTGAATATACATGATGACTAATGTTGACAGAGGTTTGTTAGGGACTCGAGGTGTGCGCGCGTTGCTTTGTGGGTATTTGCGTACTCAGTTGTGACGTCTGTGAAAACAACACATAGTGTCGGTTACTAGGACAAAGCTGTGAAATTATCTGTAAGATCCCCCAAGGTGTAGATATGGTTAACACATTGGAACCTTGGCTAGCAAAGATGTAATACCACCTGCTTATGAAAGGTTACTGTCTCAAGATCCAAAATTGTCTCTTGACCTCTGCAAGTTAACATTTACCAAGACAATTAAGATGAATAATTTTGTGTCAGTGATGTCAGGTTCAAGATCAAATGCTACAAGAATTCATTGTGGAGTTTTGAACATCACAGGCAAAATGAGGTTACAGTGGCTTAATTTTCATACTTTATTGGGAATTTTGAATGTGCCATGGTGTAGCAAATGAGAACAACATTCTGTTAAATTCTTGGAAAGCCAACTTTGTTTTGAAAGGAGTACATGTACCCACCACCACTAGAAATAAGGTCACTCTGACTAAATATGTTTGGTAAACTGTCATTTATACAACAAAGCATGCCATCGTGCCCTTATCAACTGTTCTACATGTATGTGTAAATGTTACATATCAAGCTTCTTTCGAACTGTCATCCCATCATTGTACTTAGTAAATGTTATATGGAGTTTTAAAAAGATATCTTGTGTTAAGTTTGGTACTCTCAAATAGTCATAATAAGCAGACGTTAAATAGACACAATAAAGCAGGCATTAACACATTAACCCCTAGCGACGAGTTAACGTGGCAGAAGGTAGTAGCCTACTGCCGAACTCTGTAGCGTCATGGTCATGCATGATACACTAAAGAGGGTGTTATTATAGAAAGGTAGACAGATGTAGCTCAACAATGATAACAAATACATGTAATCTGGAATAACTAGTTGCACTACAAAATACAGTTCAAAAAATTTTGGACCCGATTTTTTTCTACCCAAAATTCACCTGTGGTCATAATCCGATTTTGTGTCCGGATTTTATACTTTTTGGTCCCAGATGTAAGGCAAAGCAGTATGAACTGCAAACAGACAGATGAACCTTTGCAAAAAGTAGGATAAGATGGGCATTTGGAATAAAGAGTGGTCTCGATACAAAAATAATTGGCTCCGTATAGCAAAAAAAAGAAGAAAAAACTTTTATCCTTCTGTTCATGCGTGAGCCAAATAGCCAATGAAAAATGATGTTTCTAACACAACTAGGCAGTAAGTTATTGAAATATCACCTGGGATTTGATGTTTTTGGATCTATTCAGAAATAGCTTTCAAAATGTGTTTCCTACTCGATTTTCAGGCAAAAATGACAAAAGCCTTCAGGGGTTAATGTGTTAAAGATATTTTACTCTCAGATAGACACAGTAAAGCATTAAAGATATGGTTCTCAAATAGACATGATAAAGCAGGCATTAAAGATATGGTACTCTCAAATAGGCACAAAAAGTAGGCATTAAAGGTATGGTACTCTCAAATAGACACAAAAAGTAGGCATTAAAGGTATGGTATTCTCAAATGACACAATAAGCAGGCATTGAAGGTATTGCATGCATCCATGTGTTGAATCTGTTATGAAATTGGATTGAAGTGGTTCCTTTTGAAATACAATAATAATAATAATAATTATTTATAATAATAATAATTACAAATGTTGCACTTTTCAGATTGTAGATATTAGATAGTGAAGAGAATTATAAGGATGAAAAAAGGAATGAGTCTGAAAAGAACTTGTCAGATTAAGTTACTTGTTCTTGCCAAATGGCTGGAAAAATGTATAAAGCTGGGATGTTTGGAAGGTTTGACCAGATGTTGCTGAAAGATTAATGTTGAATATACTTGTCATTTCTACTATTGTTTAATTAATAAATGCTTATATCTAATATTTTATGTGGTTCATGTATATCTGAATTGTTTAATTTACAGGCTTCCCACTGGGTTTCGTGTACCGAGCTGTTATCCATCGAAAACCATCTCATGTCCAGCACCTCTACTTCACTTTTTGTGGCCTTGCTATTAGTTACTTTAATTTTGGTAAGCGTTTGAAGCATAAATATAGTAATAATATTAATATTCTAGCCAATAAAGTGCATGATGAACAGGTAATGCAGTGGTCACATGGGAACATTAATTTTTGTTGTTGCTTCTTCATGTAAGTGGGAAAAGCACAAAACAATAGTCAGTCTGTTACTTGCTACTGTGTATTTTGAACCCCAATTATTTTGATTGGCTTCTTGTATTATTTCCTGATTGTGTGGAGTAATCATTACCAGAGGACAAAGTACATTTAAGCTGATTAAATAGCAAGAGGATCAAAGTTCAAAAATCTCAGGATAATGTTGGATAGATGATCACAACAGATAAAGTGATACATTTTGAGATTATTAATAGAATATACAGTCAAGCCTGCCCTAATGGTCACCTTTATTTGATAGTCACTTTTCCGTTATCATTTCTCCATGTGAAATTTACACAGGAAAAGTAATGTTAAATTGTCAGCTGTTTTGTGGCTAGTGGAGAGATATTTCCTAACTACACAGTGGTTTCTTACTGTTTTAGATGATCACTTGAAGTGAGTGACTGACTGCTTTATGCAAATGAAGCATTTTCTCAAGAAAGGTCTTCAGTGAAGACATGCCATGTGAATTAGGCCTTCAGTGAAGACATGTCATGTGAATTAGGCCTTCAGTAAAAACCTGCCATGTGAATTAGACCTTCAGTGAAGACATACCATGTGAATTAGGCCTTCACTGAAGACATGTCATGTGAATTAGGCCTTCATTGAAGACATGTCATGTGAATGAGGCCTTCATTGAAGACATGTCATGTGAATGAAGCCTTCATTGAAGACATGTCATGTGAATGAAGCCTTCATTGAAGACACGTCATGTGAATTAGGCCTTCATTGAAGACATGTCATGTGAATGAGGCCTTTTGTAAAGACATGCCATGTGAATTATGATGCTCCATCTGATCAGGTGCAGGACTCACACCAGTTAGAAGAATTTTTATCACAATATCTCAACTTAATTTCTTTCTTTTTTTATTTCATTCTTATTCACTTTATTTTTTAACCCCACTAGAGAAATATTGTTTTGTAGCACATGATCCTGCAGGGCTAAATTGTTTGAGAAAAAAAATGAAAAATGCATTCTGCTTTTAAATTGAATTTATGTTAATTTGACTTAGTATTGTGCCTTTCCTACATTTGCTGAAAGGGTGATTGATCGGCATTATATATTTTTGTCCATCCAGCATGTACATTAGACTCCTATTTAACACCATTTTTGGTCTTAAAATCACCCACTGGTATCTTCATTAACACTTTCCCAGCTCCAGTAATCTAACTTTTTTAATAATGAATTGCTCCGATGGCCTAGTGGTTAGAGCGTCTGCCTTGAATGTAGGAGGTTTCGGGTTCAAATTCCAGCCAAGTCATACCAAACACTTACAGAAATGGTACTAACAGCTGCCTCGCTTGGTGCTCAGCATTAAGAGGTTAGTGTTAGGACTGGTTGGCCTGGTGCCAGGATAATGTGACTGCATGGGACATCATGCTACATGTCTGTGGCATGCTGCCTCAGTGCTAGACATCACTATAAACTGTCACTGCTGACATTGTAGCGATATGACTGATTTTTTTTTTAAAGCTACGTTAAAAATATAAATAACACACACACATACTTAATAATGTTTAAAAATTATTGTCCTAACGATCATCAGGCAGTATTTGCTGAACAAAAATTGTCATCTGAAGATACAGCATGCTGGGTATCAGCTGTATTGGGGTTTTCTTGGTAGCCTAACTCGGACTACTTTATACCAAACAAGCTGTTACTGTAAAATAATTACCATGGAGGGGGTGGGGGCAATATTACCGACTGTGTCATATGATGTTAATTTCTAGATGGCATGTGAGTCTTGTCACATCCTTTTCATTTTAGCTAATAAAAATGAGTGCATGTGTCTGCAAAAGCTGTCTCAGACAAATTCATAGTTCAAAGAATGACAAGGCAACAAGACAAACGACTAATACAATTGTGAGTGCTGAAGATAAAAAAAAACTTCCATATTATATCATTTTATTTTGACTTTCCACCAGTTGTATCATTATGTGTATCATCACAGCAATGAATCATTTCATCAATAATAATATTATTTAAAGAACAATATTGGTTCATAAACTAAGTTGTATCATTATGTATATCATCACAGCAAAAGTATTGATGCATCAATATATTGATGAATCATTTCATCAATAATAATGATAATAGTATTTGAAGAACAGTATTTATTCATAAACTAAGTTTGATAATTGAACTTCCATTCATAGTACTTTGTTAAGAGGCAAGTTTGTCCTTTTTTCACAGGTGTCTGTTTAAGACGGATGTGTATATGCAATCTTTCTTCAAGTTGTACTGACCAGATAAAGTGCCATGTTCTAAATTTCTGTTTCTCTACTGCAGGTTGGGAACTGCTGCATCCATTAATCAACATTTGCGCCATTTGGTTACTGTTGTTGGTGGCTGGTGGCACAAAACTCTCAGTTGGTGTAGCCTTCGTGTTCAATAATGTAAGTAAACGTTTTACAAAACATGGTTTGCAAAAATCGTTGTCCAACAAACTTAGATAAGTTGAAAATTTTGTAGGGCTACTAATAATTATTGTATCAGTACCCATGCAGATTGGATTACCCAACCTAGGGCAAGTGCCTCATCATAGAAATTTAGTAAGTGCAAGTGCATTTTTTAAAAACTAAATATCATCTGTGCTGTCTTAAAAGTAACAAGTTCAGTCCATACTAACAAAGACAGTTTGATCAGGGTACTTGCTATGTGGCAGTTTGAGATTCATTTTAAACATGCCCTGAATGCAAAGTTCAAATTGCCTTTCCATGATTTCATGCCATTCCCACTACCCCTTTAGTTTCAATAAAAGTCGTCAAAAATTGTCAAATTTTGTGTCAGTTTCCATTACAGAGAGTAAGAAGGAAAGTTAGATGAAGAAATTTTGTGTTCTATAATCAGTTTTGATGATCAAAAGTTACACTGCTGTCTATAGAATTCCTGCATAAAGTTAACACATTAGTCTTGGAGAAAAAAAATGACAAGCTGAATTTTTGCCACCCAGTTGGAAGATCAAAGAAAATTATTAGCCATATCCACATCCATTACTGATATGATTAATCATTCTATCTATTGTTTCATCCAATAAACCTATAAAAAGAGGACTTTGTTTTGGAGTCTGTTTTCGACTAGAACTTATCTTCACAGTTGTTGTAAGTGTTGTACAAAAACTGGTAAAGCAAATTCAGAGAAGTTTTAATAATTCTTATAAAGTTTTAAAAAGTATAATGGGGGTAGAAAAATATTTAAAATCCATTATTGTCCCTGGGCAACCAGGTATGAAAAACTGGTTGCCCAGATTTTCTGGATGTCCATTAAATTACTGCAATTGTCCCAGTTTGATGTAATCAAAATTTTTCATAACCGTTTGCCCTATTCATAAATATTGTGTAATACTAGTAACTTTACACAGGTCCTGCTAATGGAAAGTTAAATACTTTTTAAAACTCGTTGAGGTAGAAAAGAAAATAATCTAACAATTCAGTTTTTCTGATAAATCAGTTATTGAAGGGTCACCAGACTTGTCTGTCTGTCAGCTTTTTAGTAGTTGGCCTCCACTGACATGAAACTTGTGTCTTCTATGGCTATCTGAGTCAGTGCACAAAAGCTTTCATGGCCAGACGCCAGGAGCCCCTTTAATTTCAGATTGATCCATCCACTCTTCTAAATAAAGTGCCCATTGGGATTGTAATTTGCCTGAGAAAACTTCATTTGTGCTGATGAAATGCAGAATTTTATTTTCAGGTTGTGGAAAGAGTAGTTTATTTTAAATATTTATCCCCATGTATGCTCCTTACCCTTATGAAGATCATCTACAAAGTCAAGCATGTGACCTATGAATGGTGAAACACATTGCCTGTGATGCTACAGAGGTAGGACAAAAGTACAGTTTTTAAGGCTGTCTACTGCACATACTGTTTTATAGTTGATATCTGCTGTTTATGAAAATTAACTGGTGTTTTAATTCATTAATAAATTCAGCAGCAAATCACCCCCTCCCATAATTTTTTGTGTTTTGTCCATGCATTACAGAAACCACTGCAAAGAGTCTACTGGGATCAGAACTGTTCAGCAGTAATTGTGACCAGTGCAGTAATGCATGGCTGAGTAATCGGATTATGGCAAATGTGCACACAACAAGCTGTTAATTGATTATCCATTTATTAACATATTGAGAGTTTAAACCAAATGTGATGTTTTTTTGGAGGTGTTTAAAGTTATAAAGGAACTAAAGCTGGTCCATGACAACTTTTAAGATAAAAATGAAAGAGCAACCAAAAAATGATTCCCACAGAAAAGTTTGAGTAAGTAGTGCAATACAATTTAAGCATTGAACAACATGAGAAGTCAAAAGAGCAACCATATAAAGCACGTAAAATGTTAATGAATATCAGCGCTGCTGATCCAGTGAGTAAGGAGGACATTGATTGAGCATTGGTCGATAACAGGACCTGTATGGAAACATTGTTATTTGTAGATTATTTAGATATGTAAATAAACACACAATCAGTTTAGTATGATTGTTTCTTTTCATGATTAAAATACAGCAATTGCAATGTTGTGTGACAAATAATATTAAAAAAAACCAGTAGTCCTGTTTGTATGCATGGAATTGGAGTCGTGGCTTATGGAAGTTGAATCAGTTTTTGTGATTTTTTTTTAAAAAGTCACCAGCTTTGGGCCTGTGTTTGAAAAATTTTTGGGAGCACTGAGCTGTGTTTATGATTTACATTATCATTATTCCCATAATCCCATTCACTTTTGAGTCTGACCTGTAAGAAAAAGTAAACTTTCCATGGGGGATTATTTTTATTAGTCTATAAGCCAGTGTAGTATGTAACAACAATTGTGATTGGTTTGAATCATTTATGCTTGCCATGTTCATTCTTTTGAGTTAACCAACACAAACAAGCATCACATGCTCTACAGCAAGTGTCCATGTCTTACACTGGCCAATAAGAATGTGTCCTACTAGATCTTCGGCAGCTAATTTTGAAAATCTTGTTATAGCTGAAGAACACCGATTTCAATGCTCAGCAGTTTTAAGGGAAGAAATAGTCTTATCTTTGTTTGCAAAAAATTATTTTCAGCCAGTAGAGCCAGTCTTGTTTACATGATGGAATTGTTATTTTCAGGGATACTTGATATTGGGTTACCTGCAGAATACAGAGGCCGTTTACAATATCAGCTGGACCTTGGCCCAGTGTGTTCTCACCCTTAGACTAACTGGGGTAGTTGTGGATGTCTATGATGGAAAGAAAGAAGAGGTAATGCAACATTTTACTGCTGTGTTTTAGTGTATTTTATTCGCATTAGATTGATTGATTGGTATTTGTTGGCAAATAAGCACACACAAGACTAGTGCTGATGCAATCAAGAGTAAATTGCTTTCCCAGAAACACTCCACATTTAGTGATATTTGATAGTTGTCCTCTGAATGGTTGTTGCTTGAAATAAATTATTTCATCCTATTTGAGTCATTCTTTCAGTTTGACTGTTTTCATCTCCTGTCAGCTGTAAATATAGCTATTCTTTCTTTAAATTGTTTCCTTCCTTGTTATTCTTTGTTGATTTGCCATTGGATTGTTCATGGGTCAAATGGTTAGGTGCCAAAGTCATAGAAATGGGGTCTTTTTTTAGATATATTACAAATCATAAAACATTAGGGAAACATCCACTACCTCGTATATCCCATCCACCCAAGTCCCTCCTGCCAAACCAAAGATGTTAATGTCTTTTGCGCATGTTTTATCACTAGAAGTGCTAAAAGGTATTCTGCTTACCAAGATGAAGTCAAATGAGCCTTGTATTCTACGGACACAGGGCTTGGTGCCATCCTCTCATTTGTCAGTTAATGCTTCCACTTGTGTCTGGTCAGCACACTTTCTCAAGAGGCCTTGCAAATACCTACATGTTCTTTAGTCTGAGCAACCCTACAAGTTTTCTTGTTACATGCGAGGTATACTCCATCCATTTCCGTACTGAAATTCACTCTATCCTTATTGTATCGAATAATGTGCATCTTGGTCATCTGTTTCATCATATAAAAAAGCCAACTAAACTTATTTCCCTTGAAATTATTCAAAATTGAGAAAAGTTCAAAAACTGATTTTGTTGGAACTTTTGCTGTTGTCTTTGTTATTATATTCCATTACTTTTTGCTATTTTATTTGTAAACTTCAATGCCAATTTAGTGTTTGATGCATACGTTAATATGCTTTTGTCTGATTTTATTTCCAGAAGAGATAATTGGCTGTCACTCATTGGTTATCAAAAGAAAATGTCCCTTTGTTCCAAAAAATGTCTATGTGGTAAGAAGAAGTGGCCTCATTATCAAAGGTCCGCTTTTACAAACAACTGCTCCGGTTGCCTAAGTGTATAGAGCGTCTGCCTTGATGCGGGAGGTCGTGGGTTTGAACCTCAGCCGAGTCATTCCAAAGACTGCCTTGCTCGAGCTCTCAGCATGATGCCCTAGTGCTAGACATCACTTAAAACTGCCACACTGCAGACATTATAGCAATATGACTGAATCTTTTTTAAAGCTATGTTAAAAATCCAAATCACACACACACACACTCCCCCCCCCCATTTATAAGAAATTCCTTGCTGTGCATTTAATTCATTATTGATTTACATCATGACAAGTTAAACACAAGAAAAGTAATCACTTGAATGCTGTTGTAAAAACGTACAGAAATAACATGTTACGCTTCTTAGGGTGTGATTCTGTAGATTCTGCACAGACCGGGGTACTAATATTGGTAAGAGATTTTGTCAGATCTTGTTATATTTCAGGAAAAGTTGACAGCAGAGCAAAAGGAGTCAGCTCTTACAAAATCGCCCAGTCTGCTGGAGTTACTAGGACACACCTATTGCTTTTGTGGATTCCTTGTGGGACCCCAGGTACAGTACTGACAAGAACTAGGATCATTTTTGCTTCAATTCTTTCTGATTAAAAGCCAGTTTCTATGGAGATCTG
This sequence comes from Sinohyriopsis cumingii, assembly GCA_028554795.2. Classification (NCBI taxonomy): domain Eukaryota; kingdom Metazoa; phylum Mollusca; class Bivalvia; order Unionida; family Unionidae; genus Sinohyriopsis; species Sinohyriopsis cumingii. The sequence goes on from CM068838.1 coordinate 15,390,400, forward strand.
GCAGGCATCAACCAGGTGGGCTGATTTGACATCTGGCTAATTTTCATAGTGTCTAAATAGATAGTCAGGCCAATAGTCAGACAGCAGTAGGATTGTCAATATTTAATGGATATCCATGCTGAATAACTTCATTGACTTTCAGAATCCTGAAGGCTGCAACTTATTTGCTATCAGTTAAGGTCACTGGAACACAATCCCAGATGGGTGCCAGTGACTATATCTCCTTGCAGTGTAAGTCTAGAAATACCTATGTTCAGTTGAATACGATTCCGGATGGGTTCCAGTGACTATGCCTCCTTGCAATGTAAGTCTAGAAATTTGAGTTGAATCAGATTGTACTTTGATGTAGAAAGTTTTCTCTTAAACACTGGTTGTGCCAATGCAAATCATAATGAACACGGAAAACAATGTAAGGGCTGTTCCATTAAAAAATACATGGGACCCAGGGAAGGCACTTTTAAATTGGGGTACTCACCCATAGATGCAGTTTAGAAATTTATTATCATTTTAATATTAACTTGGTCAAATCAAAGTACCCTGGCATATATTTTTTTTTAAAAAACATCCTTCTCTGGGTAGCATGTATGTTTAAATGAAACAGCCCTAACCAGAATGATTTTATTAGGTTTACTGGTCATTGACCAGAAAAGCTGATGAGATGGCCTGTTGTCAGTTATCACAATTTGCTATGAAACTTTACACACACATTCATCCCAAGGCTTAGTTGATCTAAAATTCAGATGGTGCTACACAGATATAAAATGTGACCACCATATTGGTCATCTTGAAATATTTTTTTATCACTGCTTCTGTTAAATGGATGGTTGTATTAGCATGGGATTTTCACTGAAAGACTTGTGTTGTCTGGTTGGTTCTAAATGTAAATGGTGCTGCTCTGACATCCATTCTAGTAGAAATGGAAGCCATCTTGAAACTCTTGTCATTACTTATGAACAGAAAGTCATATAGACAAAAAAATTTCACTAGATAATTTCTTTTGTCTAGTTGGTTCTGAATGAAAATGATGCTGATCTGATCATCAGTATGGTTACTATGGCAGCAAACTTGAAAGTCTTGATGGAGTATGGTTACTATGGCAGCAGGCTTGAAAATCTTGATGGATGTTCGTATTGACTTGGGGTTTTTACCAGACCTTCCAACCCTTTTGTTTTTACCACAAGGTTTACTGAAACAACCCTTAAACTATAAACTTTCAACAAATACAAAAAAATATGATAAATGTGATCAAATCTGGGTTATGTCTTGTCCTTGTTTGTTCAAGTTTTGGGTTTTTCACATTAGACAAAGATGAGTTGGTCAGGTAACTAGATTAACTTGAAACTAATATAGCAGATGCTTTACATCGTTTTTCACACAAAATACCTGTGTTATCAGACCTTTGCATTTTGTTAAAGCATTGTATGGAATGCAGACACTTTGAAGATAAATGGTATGGTCAGTGTCCTAAAAACGTCCAATAAGCACAGACTTGTAAAAGGAATATTTAGATCATTGGCCATACTTGGAAAAAAAGCATAAATGGCAACAGTTGCATCTTTTGGACATCATGTTTGTTAATCTGAGTATTGCTCATAGCTGGTATAGATAATTTCTGCTACCACATTGTTCTGTATATTTGATTTAATTGTTTATAAGTTTTAAAATCTTTCTATTTTTTGAAATTTCATTATATGTCAAAATAATGTAGTTCTGTCTACTAGCTGCTCATACTTTTTCCAGAAAATAGTTTGACTTTGACTGTTCATTTCTATAAACACATAAGGCTGACCTGTTCTCGACCTTGATTCAAATTTAGTAACAGTCACGTCAACAAGTTCTTTTTTTATTTATTTTTATTGTGTGAGTAATAAGAGTGAGATCGAAGCTGTATTGAATACTTGACCCTAGGCTTGTAAACAACTTTTTTTCTCAGAGTAAAATGATTGTTTCTTATCAAGGATATACAGGGGCTACATAATTTTTTTTATATGTAAACATGATCACGTGATCCTCTGTTTTGCAATTAGGCATTTCCAAAATTGCGCATTACTTAGTTTTAATAGTGATGTTTAGAGGGAGATCTCAGATTATGGGCTTAAAAACGCTTGATGTCAAGTGTTTTCCTTCTGTTGTAGCCAGTTTTTCGAGTTATATGTTAATTTTTCTTCAGATTATTTGGATTCTAAAAGATTAATTCATTTCTCTGGAAATATTTTTGTGCTCATACAGAATTCATGAACAAAGACATTTCTTAAAAATTTTATTTGGATTTCCAAACCATAGGATTATTTATTGTTTTTCTACAAGGAACTGTAGACAACAACATTGAACAGGATATAGTATACGTTATTGCCTTCCATCTCAGATTCTTCGTCAGGACTCGAACTTTAAATCATTAGAACATTTCAGTATTAGGACTTATAAAATTTTATGTGCGGAATATTTTTTTTATTATTTTTGGACTTGATTCTTAAACCATAAGTTCTTATTTTTTTCATTCTTACAGTAATTTTTCAGGGAAATAAATAATTTCTTAAATTTTTCAAAGCTTCTTGTTTTCACTCTTTCATGTGTTGCTGTTTATTCGAGTCTAAACACGTAACATAAGAACATGAATTGAATTAAATGCTTACATCAAGTTGCAAGATCTAGCCAAAAGTAACTGACAATTTCCATAACTAAACCGGAAGTCATCAAGGCCAATGTGTAGTTTACAAGCATTTTACATGAGCTTAATATAGCCTTTGATGTATCGGACCACACATTTAAAATCTGTTTCCAAGTCACCAATACGTCTTTGCTAGCCAAGGTTCCAACATGTCAACCCTGTCTACACTTTGTTGAATTGAACAGATATTTCTGTGCTTCGGGTCTGTGAATTTCATTGGATATGGCTGCAAGCCACCTCATCCAGTCAAAATTAAGTTGTTCAAATTTGAATACTGTTCCTACATGATCGAGACAGTGGGAGCACATGACTTGAATGGACTCATAAATAACACCTGTAATGGCTTTTCTCTGGTACGTAGTCATACTTCTGAAGTTAAACTTACAAAATATCCTTTTGAAGTCAGTTGCCTTCACCATTTTTTGCTGATATACAATGCTTCACTGTTGACACACTATTGGTTAGTTGACATTACTTACTAAGGGAGGCAATTCATGAAGTCCAATATATATTGCTATGACAAAGTACTAAAATATCTGCTTGATCCACCAGTGTGTAGATAAGGTTAACATGTCAGAACCTTGGCTGGCGAATTTGTTGACAATATAACTACAGAATAATTTGATACCCATTACTGAAAATTGCGGAGAAATATTAACTGCCTTACCGAGAAGGTCTTTATAGTGTTGGCAGGTCTGTCAATTAAAAAAGTGCCAATCTGACATCCAGAATGGCTGACATGGCAGTCATTGTGTAAATTTTGTTTGAACTTTTACTTCCTAAACAGAAGGTCCTATCAACATGGATATTTTGTATCTTGTTGTTGTTGTAGGGTTTAATGCCATTTTTCAGCATAAGATAGGCTATACATTGCGGCCAGTATAACTGGTGGAGGAAGAACCCTGGAAAACCCTGGGAAGAACCACTAACCCACAAGAAGCTACTGGCAAGCTTTCTCACATACCCACATTAGCAAATCCTAAGACTTGACCACACGCAGACAGAGGTCTAATTATTCCTAAAGAATATGATGCTTATCTAACATCCAACAGCATACCTGCCAACTCTTATGATTTGACTCCAAGTCTTACTGTAATGACCCTTACATTTTTTACTTGCAGAATAATAGAGAGAAAAAAATGCAAAACTACCATTGTCAAATCCAGATGTTTTCTTGTCCGGGTTTGGGCCTGATCTGGATTTTTTGTATTAATTCAGTGGAGTTGGTTAGGGAACTTAAGTTTACATGAGTACATCAGATGCTTTAAATTGTTTTTCATGCAGAAGTCCTATGTGATCAATGTGTTGCTTGTAGTATCTTCCAAAAATGTTGTCCAACCAGCACAAACATATTGAAGATGAAAGGGATATTCATTCTCTTGTAAAGCTCAAAAGTATAAAGATTAATATTGAGAATCTCAGAAAAAATGCAAGAAAGTACCAAGTGTTGTGTTGATTTGAGTGTGTATATTGGGAGAAATCCAAAGCTGTAACAGCTGAGTTATCCTGGTTCCCTTTAACGAAGAGACTTCTTATGATGTCTGGTAAATTCAGATGGTGCTAATCTTACATGCATTATGACTGCCATAGTGGCAAATTTTAAAATCTTGTTACAGCTGAAAAATATTACTGTTGGTTTCAACTCGGCAGTTTACAAAGAAATAGTTTTATCTTGGATACCAGAAAATTTGTTGAGGCCAGTAAAATGTTTCAAAGACTCTTGTTCTATCAATACTGGTATCCTACACCTCAAAACCTATATATCTGTATTCATCCAATATTATGACCTTGTGTCTATATATAAAGTTTTTGCAGATACTTGTATTTACTAAGGATATCTTGATATGTCAGCAAAACCACACTCTCCTTTTTGTGAAATTTATTAAGCTGGTCTCTGGTTTTATTAAATCTACTGGTCATAGACTTGAACTTATGGGATGGATTATTTTCCATCATCTTTCCAACTGTTAGCACAAGTTTGTTGTTGCTGCTCCACCTAAACTATTTGGGAGATTGGCATAAAACTTGACACACACATACATCCCATGGTTAAGAATCATGTTTTGTCCACCTCGGATGCAGGAGGTCACAGGTTCAAACCCCAGCCAAGTCATACTAAAGACCTATAGAAATGGTACTAGCAGCTGCCTTGCTTGGTGCTCAGCATTGAGAGGTTAGTGTTAGGACTGGTCGTTTTGGTGTCAGGATAATATGACTGGGTTGTTCGTGATGCCACATGTCTGCAGCATGATGCCTCAGTGCTAGACATCACTATAAACTGCCGCGCTGTAGACGTCGTAGCAGTATGACTCAAATTGTTAAATCTACATTAAAAATGTATAGAGAATCTGGTTTCAACATTTTGCAGTTAAAAAGGTCTTATTTTGAATTCTTGAAAAAAAAGATTTTGGTAAGTAGTGTTAGTCCCAAAGAAGTTTAAAAAATGCTTTGTATTTTTTAAAAAAATGAAATTTACTTTTTATCCATCACTATTTTGCTTTTTCAGTACAGCATGAAGAGATACATGTCGTTCACTCAAGGTGCCTTTACAGATAGCTGGAGGGGGGGAATACCTCATAGGTAAGATAGGGATTTTCTCCTGATTAGAAAATTGAATATATGATGCTCTTTGTCAAGACTGGTTAAAGAAATAGCTTGTGTAATTGGCCTCACTTGATGAAGTTAAAGTGCCATAGTATTTGCATTGTCCATCTATTAGCAAGTTTTCCACAAGATAACTTTACTGGAAACTGTTTGATTTTGACCATTCATGGTATACAGCTATATATGGATGAGGCTTCAGAAGAGTTTAAATTTCAATTTTTGTTTTTCAATTTTCAAACTTTTGCCATTAGAGGACTTGTGGCCCCTGAATGTTGTTTCAGCATGGGGGAGGCAAATTCAAAAAAACAATTGTGTCGGTAAGCTTTGGAACATATGATCTAGGTGACAAAATGTGTGATCATAAGTTGCAAGACAGGAAGGTAATCATTTTTCTTGTCTCAAGATACATGGTAACTGTGGTACTTCATTTTGTACAGATGTATAGCCCTTGTTGATCAGTTTGGGGTTTTTTTGGTAAGTTTTGGGACATTTGATCTAGGTGACAGAAAATTTAATCATGTGTTGTAAGAAAGGAAAATAATCATTTATCTTCTCAAGATATATGGTAACAATGGTACTTATTTTGTATAGAGTTATGGCCCTTGTTGATCACATAACAATGAGTCCTTAATGGAGCTGGATTTCAAGCATTCTTTGACTTTTGATTTAAAGGAGTCATTGTTATTGAATGCCAATTTTTCACATTTTAACTTCTTTACAAAATTCTAAGTCTTCATATCAAAACATTTTAAAAATATATTTATCATACTCAGATTCCATCATAAAGAACAGTCACTTCATTTTTGGCCATTCCAGTAAAACAAAATATGGGATCCTGGAGAAGTTACCCATCAGTGCAGTGTAGCATTTTGTGTCATTTTTATATGAATTGAGCAATTAAAGTACATTGGCATATGTTTTTAAGAAAGCTGCCTTCCTGTATACCATGTATGTTTAAATGCTAGAGCCTTTAGCTACTGTGTCCATGTACAAACCTTCACTGTGTCATAACATTAATGAGTGTCTCCATCTAATATTTTATGCATCTAAAACTGAGAAATATTATTATGTGATTTTTATGGCAGCTAATAAATTAAATGATGCTTAATTTTTGCAGCTGCATTCAATCCTTAATCCCACTGATATTGCTAGGAATTTCCTCTTTACCAGGGAATCATGGCTAGGAATTCCCTTTTTACCAGGGAATCATGGCTAGGAATTTCCTCTTTACCAGGGAATCATGGCTAGGAATTTCCTCTTTACCAGGGAATCATGGCTAGGAATTCTCTCTTTACCAGTGAATCATGGTTAGGAATTCCCTCTTTACCAGGGAATCATGGCTAGGAATTCATTCTTTACCAGGGGATCATGGCTAGGAATTCCCTATTTACCAGGAATTCATGGCTAGGAATTCACTCTTTGCCAGGGAATCACCAAAACCTGTTGAAGTTTACATCTGTTAAACATGACCTTGGTTCTCTGAATAGTTTATAGCTGTATGGTGCACAATACTGGGTGATTACTGAGTGGGCAAGATTTGGCCATTTCTTTCCCATAGTATAGATTATGAAATAACTGAATTAGTTTTCAGTAGATGAAACTTCTGCAACTGTAAGAGCAGAAAATTGATTTATATTACGTTTCTGTTGTGCTGTTAAAGAGAGCAATATTGTTGTAGCAAAATTTGCTTTAATCATTTTTTTTGCATATCAGGTTCATGATTCAAATTGCAGATTTCCACAATACGGATTATTTACACAATAAAATTATAAACTTTACACCATTATTGTTTTTTCAGTGTCGGTCCTGCAACTATTCGCCTTTCACTTGGCATCCTATACATAGCTGTCTTCCAAATAGTCAACTTTGTTCTTCCCACAGAATATATGCTGACCACAAATTTTGACGTAAGTTTTGAGAAGAAAATGCCTGAATTTCATTTGTGAAAACAATACAGTAAAAAAAGATTTAAGTCAGAACAATCATTCAGGTTTTAAAAATTATGCCTCAACAAATCAATCAGATGTGTGAAAGTCATGCATCTCTACATTCTTTACTTTGTCATATCTCTGCTATTTAAAAGTAGTAATACATAACCTGCTGCTATTGTATAGCTTACATTTTCTGGTATTTCCAGGTCACCAGTCCAAGCTAAATCAGTCAGTAATTGGAAGTCCAGAATAGAAAGAAATATGATCTCAGTCTGGTTCTTTTATCATAGCCAACTTAAAATTGGTGTCCCAGAATAGAAAGAAATATGATCTCACTATGGTGTCTTTGTCATAGCCAACATGAGATTGGTGTCCCAGAATAGAAAGAAATATGATCTCAATCTGGGTTTTTTATCATAGTCAACGTGACACTGGTGTCCCAGAATAGAAAGAAATATGATCTCAGTCTGGTTCCTTTGTCAAAGCCAACATGACATTGATGTCCCAGAATAGAAAGAAATATGATCTGTCTGGTTCCTTTGCCATAGCCAACATGAGATTGGTGTACCAGAAAAGGTAAGCAGTGCATTAGTAGCAGGTATTATGTCGTTAAAATTAATAACTAAATATGTAGAAAATTGCCTCATTTTTATACATCTGCCTTAAGGTGGAGTGTTTTATGTTATGCTGATGTTTGTCCATTCGTTAGTCAGTTTTGTTTCTTTTGAGTTATTCAGGTTGTTCATCATGTACAGTTACCAAAATTTATGGATTTTCTAGTACTTCGTGTAAGGAATAAGTGACTCAAGGTCACTGACTCCTAGAAGAAAAATAATTAAAACTTAATAAAATTCTTCTTCGCAGACTAAGATGAAACTATCTTGTTCTAGTTTACCAAGTGGATGAATATTTTGTATGGTTAGGTTTGAAAATTAGCTGTAGGGCAAGGTTAAAAATTTCCATTTTTTCTCACTCATTTAAATTGATTTCCCTGCTGTTACTTCTTGTTTCAAACAAAAACCTGCCTTAAAGTTTACTCTTCATTGGCTAATCAAATAATTACTTACAATTACATTTAATGAATGTGGTCCTTAAGGAGGAAGGTTACTACACAGTATGACTTCCCCCTCTAAAGGGAATACATTGAATGTAAGTTTGCACGAGGCCATGAAACTGTTAGAAGGTGAGGAGCTAAATGGGTATTGTTATATTTTTTCATCTTTTCTTTTCGTTGCAGGACTTGAGCTTACTTTCTAAGTTAGCCTACATCTTATTATGGGGTAAAAATGCAATCAACAAATACATTGGCTGCTGGATGGTTGCAGTAAGTTGAATACATATTCACTATATATTAATGGATGGATGGACGTTGTGACACCATATAGGTTAGGACACCATAAATCAATTTTATAAGTAATCTTTCATGCACTATATGTTACAGGACAAATCTTTGGTTTTGAGTTGCAAGTTTGTGGGTAGATTAGCTGGTGAAATGATTAATAAAAGGGTATCAATTGAAAATGAAATCATTTCAAACTTGTATGTCCCAAAATGCACTAAAACTGATATTTTTTTTCAAAATCATAAGAAAGCTGCCAATGTTGTTTCTTTACACATGTCTTCCTAGCTGCAAACATTTGAAAAAATTTTGATAAATCTAGGGGCAATATTGGAAACTCTGCATGGTTGTAGTACATTCACAATAATGGAAATTCAAACAATTTTACATTCTCATGCCACTGTTCCAATATAGAAATGCATATGGACTAAGATGTGCTTGACTGTTTCGTTATGGTATTCCTTACACAGTATGCTAGTGTCTGTATTTATTTGGACTTTTATAATTTGAAATATTAAATATTACTCACTGTCGAATGAAGTGTACATAAATGTTGTTTACCTTTGATTGTTTACTATTAATATATTTCTTCCGTTTAGGTGCAAGTCTGAATAACTCTTATGCATTATATTTTGTGTTTTGCTGTACACTGTTTGCATTTGAGCCAATAATAATTCTGGTCCGATTTATATTTTCCTTTTTTGTAAGCCAGATCTAATTCCCAAATAAGATTTTCTTCATTATCTGCCACTTCAAACCCCTTAAATTGTAATGGCAACAGTTGCTTTATTTTTCCAACCCCTTGATCAAGCTGCAGTTTTGATACTTGTTCAGTGTCAAGTGGAGTCCTATATATTCAGTTAACAGTTTACCTGAACTTCATGTGATCATGCCACACAATTGACACCTATTCATTTGCAGCATATGCTTTAATAGATTTCACAGGATCTATTCTTAGAGTGTCACTTAATTTGCCCCAACTGTTCACTGTCCCAACTGTTCACTGCCCAAACTGTTCACTGCTTTAATTCATTTTCAAAATTCTGTTTATATCAGTAAAAGAAATGAAGGTCGTCTTCCATAGGTCAGCCTACTTTGTAAATTAAAACATCTGCACACTTAAAACAATTCAAAGTTGGCTTCCAATAATAAACTAATCTTTGTATTTTGTAGCCTAATGTGAAACAAGTGTTTCTCTCTATCAGGTGTGTTTATTCACCAATCTAGCTTCTATTATTTGCCTCCTAGTAGTTATACTAATTTGTGCAGGCAGGCATTGATGTCGGCAGGGTAATATCATCAACAGCATTAATTGTCTTGAATACTTTTTTTTAACATGCTGGCAGATATATTGTCATTTGCACTCGCAGTGAACGTATTTAATAACAGTTTTGTTTGGGAAATATTGTTATATTGTTAACATGGAAATAATACACAGTTGGTTATTTTGCACCATACCTTGAAGTAATCGGTTCTCTCTCTCTCTCTCTCTCTCTCTCTCATTTTCAGTTTGATGATATATTGAAACTCTTGAGGACAGCCAAACACAATTTGTTTATACATCTTCACTTCAGTGAACAATATTATTGGACAGGAAAAAAATAATTTATTTTATCTTGTCCCAAATTATATGATAAATACTGTAGCTTATAAGTAGATGATGTTTATTAGCATTTGCGTTTGTTTTAGAAGTGAGAGATAATACAAATCCAACCAAAGTTAGGCCAAACTGTAAACAACAGCAGTGAAGGCAATCTGATTAAATTTTTGTAGCATCAGAATCTTGAGATTGTATATTCTGATTGATCACACAAACCAATAATTAATTGCAGAAGGGGTGGAGATGTACTTTTTTATTGTTATTGTGGTGGTTTTTTTTGCTGAAAAATGTTGCTTCTTGTCCCTTCAATGCTTCAATACCACCTCAGCCATTGAATGGAGATCACAGGGACCCAATTTAGGGGAGATAACTTTTGCAACTTCTAGGGATCTTTCATATATCATTTTGATAGGAATTCTGCTTCAGTATGGAATTATGTGCATACTGGAAATGTTGCAGTTTTGGGTGCTAACTTTTAGATGTGTCAGCTTGTAGAGATCAACAAGTATAATTTCTGAAAGATGCTGTAAAAGATGATAGTTTCCTGACTACATGTATTTATATTATTTTGATTATAGTAGCACATGAAACAAGTTACTTACCTCGCTTCTTTGTGGTTTTCATTTATCTGTCTTCACACTATCTGGAACTTTTCCAAAAATATTTGTTCCACTAATTGAATAGCTCTAGCATATCTTAGCTTTTTTTGAAAGATAGTAAGATCCCTTTTTTCTTCACTGAAATGCTATGAGGTGTGTACCAAGCACTATTGCCGAAAGTATTTGTTGCTCAAGGAAATTTTACAGAATCAAATAGAAAGGTGGCACCTTTTAGAGTGACATCTAAATTAGAATTAATACAGTATATTTGCATTTAATCATAACAAATACTGCAAAATTTTAAGCGTAAAATGATTATAGCCTTTGAACTGTTCTGTTTGACACTGTCTTTAGTAAACATTTGCCAGTAAGCCTAGCATATTAGTGAAAGAGTTTACTGGTACATGACCCAAATCTGTTAAGGAATATCTCTCATTTATCACTTGTGATTGATTGTTGCAATTCAAAAGTTTAGCAAATCACATGAAAGCTCATTTCTTCAATGAATACCATTCTCAGTCACTTTACTATTAGAGTACTACATTGTTAATCTGCCCCTTCCTGAAAAGATGAAACTTTTTGTCTTCCCATCTAAATAACATAAAAGCAAAAGATAAGAAACTTGTCCAAAGTAACCCCCTTTCCACAGTTACACTTGCACCATATGTTTACCATTTCACTGTGTTCGAATAACAGTTCTTCACATAAGTCTTTTGATATTCATCAGGATCATCTTTAATTCTATCCATTTATGAAAAGGTATTGTGAATTGTATATTATTTTGAATTAAGGTCATTACAAGCTGTCCACTTTATTTGGTTATCGTTATCTAGAGGGTGATCACCCCATGTATTGTTGCCCAGATCAAGTAAATATTACTATAAAGTGTGAAACTTAAGATGGAATAAACAGATCTTTGAGCAGATAAATAGAACATGAAATACAACAGTATAATCAATTACATAAACAACTGTGATAATACATTACATTAGCATGATACACTTCTCATTTGCAAAACCACTTCGATGGCCTGGTAGTTAGAGCATCTGCCTCGACAGCGGGAGGTCATGGGTTCGATCCCCGACTGAGTCATACCAAAGACTTACAAAAAAGATACTAACAGCTGCCTCGCTTGGCGCTCAGCATTAAGAGGTTAGTGTTAGGACTGGTCGGCCTGGTGTCCAGATAATGTGACTGGGTCGGACATAATGCTATGTGTCTGTGGCATGATGCCCCAGTGCTAGACATCACTATAAGCTGCCACACTGCAGACATCAGAGTGATATGACTGAAAAATTGTTAAAGCTACATTAAAAATCCTAATCACACACACACACACTTCTCTTTTGAAAAAGAAAGAATTGGTTCATCATAGAATTGAGTGAACAATCGAAGTATTGCTGTGTACAACTTTATAACCTGCTTATTTCCGGTTCACTCCAACTTCACTGTGGCTGTTCGTTTTGGTCCTTTCTCTTTTTTCTTCTCCAAACTCTATTGTCTCGCCTCTTTCCTGCCCTCAAACTTTGTGTGGGTAGGTGGATACGTAAGTACTTATATACTTGGATAAATAGGTACATGGATACGTTAATGAAGCTATTTCCCCTTGTGCTTTCAAGCTTTGCTTGCTTCTACCGCCAGTATTGTGTCCATCGACTTTCCAGACATCCGGTCCCTTGGATAAATGTTTTATGAGAGAATTTCTTCTAAAATCAATCTCGGAGTCTCCTATTTTTTTTTCCTCTTGCAGGAAAACTTAGACTAATTTTTGCAATGGGGCATATTAAAACCAAGAAATTTTGTGTGGGAAACATGCCCTTTATTTAGTGTAACCAATCAGGGTTAAACATATCTATTGCCTTTTATAACTAGGTGCCAAAATTGCGGTCAGCCTTACTTCTAGATTTCCACATAACTGATTCTGGACAATTTCAAATCTGACATGTCCTATACAAAGATCGAAGTTAACCCTTTCCTTACAGGCTGTCTGCAGGGTAGCATCTAGGACGTGCGATCGTGCAAATCTCCCCCAAATTTAAGATTTCCCACAAGATTTATAATTCTATACGCGCAAAATTGTGCAAAAATTAAGAATTGTTTGCATTTTTTTGTAAATGCGTTATTTTATTTTATTTTATTTCGCTGTAAAATTCCTGGCAAAAATGTTGTACTTGTATTGTTGTAAATACATCACATATTTCTGTGTGTCATGTGCTCAATTATGATTGGTTATAACAAAGGTCAAAAGAACACGTTTGATACAGGCTTGGTGGGATAACGTGTTCAATGGCTAAATCAGTTCAATCTCAGACTTTTTCATTATTTTAGCAGTAACACTTCTAATATGAGTCAGGGTGCAGAAGTTTCTGTCAATAGGCATAATGACAGCAAACACGTTTCCTCAGGCTAATCCCATATCGGATGATGCTAGTGATGATGTGCTTAAAGATGGCAGCAATGAAACTAAGGGTCCATCTAATGCCAGGAAAAAAGTACTCTTTCAATTCAGACTGGAAACAAAATTGACCATGGCTGGAAATTAATGGAAAAAAATTAGATGCTTTGCAGATGGTGTGTAAACACTGGCAAAAAAGGTTCTTTCACACTTGGAAATGCAAATTTCAGGACATCAACCCTTGACAGACATGTTGAATTACCAGCTCACAAACAGGTGATTCAGGATTTGAAACTTAAGTGATAATCTTAAAACTACATGCACGGCAGCTATCAGCAAGAAATCTGAATCAATTATTCGTGCCATATTAGTTGCCTTGGTGAAGGAGAATATGCTTCTCACTGTTGGATTTTGTTGACTCTCTGGGTGTTGGTGTTGGCAACATGAGAGTAGGAGAAAAGGCAACATACTCATCAAGCGCTTCTGTAGAGGAATTTCAGGTAAGTTCTTTTATTTTATTTACATTTTTCCATTGAAATTTAGATAGAAAAATGTTGTATACTAATAAGCAATCAAAACATGATCAGTTAGGTTCCAGTCAGTGCATATCTTGAGGAATCCCTGTGTTACTAAAAATAGCACCTAGCATTGCGATTGGCCAATGAAATTGCATTCGGTAGCTAGTCATAACTTCTTGTCATCGTTTAATGGTGGAAAACGTTTTTCTTTTTTAATCAATCTGGATTATTGGTACCTGTTTCTTTTTTCATGAAATTCTGTCCTGTCTAGACAGGTCACATTTCAGTATCACTTTAACGAGTTTTCGTATGTTTGAAATGATGATACAGTCTCTACAATAATTTCCTGAGTATGTAAGGAGTTGCTGTCGACATCGTGATACAGTACACTAGTCAGACAAATCCCACCACTTGAAACTTTTATAATGCTTTAGTAAATAAGTTATTATTATTATTATTTACTCTAATGATCATTGCAGCAAATGACATTGACCCTGATCTGCTTATATCACAACTGTGCATATGTATGATCCCATTAATGATGTATATGATACTAACGTTTTTTGTTTTTAAAATTGTCATATACAGTCAGGCATAATCACTGACTTCATTACTGTAATTCAATGACTTTAATTAACAAAGAGAGAGAGACTGTAGTGACATATTATTTTAGCATTTAAACACATTGATGGGATTTCTTAAAATGACTGAATTTTCACAAAGCAACATCCTTAGACATTCCATGTTCTTGGATTACAGTTCATGCACAATTTTTATCTGATTATGCTCATTTTACTTGTTTTCTTTTTTGTAAATATATTTGTTTTACATTTCTCAAATACTTTAATAATAAAATAATACTAATAATGATAATAAAATACTTTTATACTTTGATTTTTCATCAAGCTTTATTTTTTTCCAGGATTGCATAGCAACAGTGATAGAATCTGAGTTAATGCAGAAAGTATGATGCAGTCCATTCATTAGCATCTTAATTGATATGAGTACAGACATATCAAATACCAAGAAGCTGGTCATTTATGCCAGAATCATTGAACCAACCATGCTTGTTTCTACAACTAATTTTCTTGGTAATGTGTCAGTGGAAGGCCAGTCACACACTGCTGAAGTTATTTTCAAACAAGTTGTCCGTTTCTTGGAAAGGAAGGAGATTCCTCTTGAAAAAGTTGTAGGTTTTCTCAGTGATGGAGTATCAGTGATGACAGGTCACAAAAGTGGTGTAGCAACACAGTTCAAGGAAAAAAGGCCTCACTTGATCAGCATTCATTGTATGGCTCATAGATTGAATTTATGTATCTCTCATGCATCGAAAACATTCCGTACCTCACGGAAACCTTTCAAGGCACAGTTAAAGACTTGTACTATTATTTTAATAAATCTGCTAACAGAACAGCTGAATTGAAGGAAATCAAGAATGTTCTGGACAGTCCTCAACTAAAAGTCAGAGAGGTGCATGAAATAATATGGCTGGCATTTTATGATGCACTATATGTAATTTTTCACAGCGTGGGGGGGGGATCTCGTGGATCTTTTTAAAAAGAATAACAAGACAAAAGAGTGTCAAGAATTGTTGAATAAATGCATAGACTACAATTTGTGGCATGCATGAATATTATGATGGATATCATACCTCACTTAGCACAGTTAAATATGCTTTTACAGAACTCTGACTTGGATATATCAGCTGTTTCATCAGTATTTTGAATTCTACCTTACAGAAAGCAGACATGGGAAATCCTATCACCAGACCTGTATGTCTGAAAAATTGAAATCATCTAAGGATGGAGACAAAACTGAAATCACATACAATGGTGTTGAACTTAAGTTACACAGGAGCACATTGAAAAAAGTTTCAGATGATGGTTTAACCTTTGCCACGAGTTTGTTATAAATTTGCAGGTGGAGATGGCAGCAAGATTTCCAAAGAGCAGCACACAGGTGGCAACAGCATTTGAGGTTCTTGGTCTACGTAACCTCACATTCCTATCTTCTGAAGAACAAGAAATGTATGGTTATGACCAGATGAAAACTCTGTGATCATTTTGGTCAGGAGAAGAAATCAAAAGAAGCTATCAGTCCCCCTTTGTGTGACCCAAAACATGTTTTGACAGAGTGGTCTCTTGCTAAGACTATCATTAAAAGAGAAATGTACCCTAGAGACAGAATGTGCAGACTCTGGCAGATTGTACATCAACATCATGCAGACACATTTCCAATTCTTCTTCAATTAGCATCAGTGGCCATGGTTATGCCATTCCAAATCGTTGACTGTGAGAGAGGATTCAGCAATCAAAGTCAAACCAAAACTGCTGAAAGAAGCCATCTAGAAGAAAGGGTTTTCAACAGACTCATGATGATTTCAATTGAAGAACCTCCTCAGAGAGACTACAAGGCATTGGTAGAGTGGAGGATGAGGAAGGACAGGAGGCTATTTAGGAAATAGTGATCATATTTGCAGAATAATGTAGTCACAATTATAGTCTCTCTGGATGCAGATGTATGTATGTTCCAGTTAAGAGTTAACTGTTATAGAAACTGTATAATTACTTTCCCTAATTCATTTTGAGCTTTGGACTTTTCTGTAAAAATTATTTTTGTCATCCATGAAAGGAAAATATGTGCTCTTCAGATCTTTCTTAGTATGGATTTGTAACCAGTCAGAATTGAACATGTGACACACAGAAAGTACATGACACTTTTTTTAAGATTGGCCAGAGGAGTGACACTGTTTGCAGTCTGTGGTTTGATTCTTTAATGGTTAGTGTGTAGATAGAATATTGTTATTAGAAAGCATAAGACTCTGATTTCAGTTTTAAGTGTTATACTATAATATACAGAAGACATGATATGCATTTAGTGCACTTATTATACTTGTAATTGCTCTTTTGAATACATTGAGGGTTTTTCACACAATGCTGGATGGCCCCACTTACGGCTATGTTGGCCCCCTCTTTTTTCAGATTCATTGGGGGCAAGTACGCACATTAAACAAATCCTTGATACAACCCTGTGTCTGACAGTTAAATAAATGAAGGCTTAATTAAGAATCACTTCCTCTCATGACAGACATTAAAAATCATTGCATTATAGCGATTTAACATGCACCTGTCCCCATAAATCAAATTAATTTTTTAGATCGACAGAAATTTGCACCCATACATATATAATGGTGATGAAATGTGGAAAATGCAAAAAAGTTTAAAGTCAGCAAGGCAGTTATGACATGTGCCTTGCTTTGCCTGATTACAATTTTGCAATTTGTGATCAGAGGGAACATAGCCTATGCTGATGTGGAAAAGATGAAACCTGGTCTGTGGTGCCATGGGAAGATTAAAAAGGAGAGAAAGAAAGGCAAAGTCATTGGATTGCAACATTCCGAGTCTCCATCCAAGAGCCTCATCTATGGATAGTGTGGTGGAGGATACTGTGATGGCATCTCCCCCTCCTAAGATTTTTTTTATCCATGTTGCTATGGACAGTCATGTATGGCCAGCTAAAGTAAGAGAATTGGGTGTCTTTAGATAGCTGTACCCATACCAGGCATTACTTGAGTCAAAGAAGGGAAGATTTGTTTAGAACACGACTTAAGCAGTTGGTTATCTGCTTCATGATAGTTCCTACATTCATTGCATTTTTCCAGTACTGGCTTGGATTTGATGAGATGTTTCATTCAGTTTTGGGCAACCTATTGGGCGCAAGTTTTGCAGCATACCCAATTTCGCCTGTCAGTTGAGTATCTGGAATATGATAGTAACCTCTCCAACATGCTCTATCAGTTGTTGTGCCACTTGCTTCTGTTCCATTTACCAACCAGTCGTCCAGCCCGCTATTTATACCAAATAACTACTGGAGCTCGGTTGTATCGACAGGCCATGCCACACACAGTCCAATAATCTATATGTATAGAGAATTTATGGGGAACAGTGTAACTAATCTAGCCCTTTCATGGTCTAGCAGTCTGACCATCTGACCAATGACCCACCATTATAACGATCTCTATGGTCAGAACCTCTGTAGATGTTGATGGTGAGGATGAACACATTCCTCCATCCTCAAGCAGTTGGAAAAAAAAAAAAATCTCTGATTTGTTTCACACGAAATCTTGGCCCTTGAGTATTCTTCTGCTTTTTTCTTGGCTCATACAAGTTTCTTTTTCATCATGCTGGCTCTGCACATACTTGGACATGTACTGTGTGGACATTCCACACATAAATAGCAACATTGTGGTGATAAACATGTCAACCCGAGAGTTCGATAAGGTAAATTGACAGTGTTTGCACAATTTCCAAGCTGTTTTGGTATTGCGGTAGCATCATCATTGATGCTTGATTTGACATCATTAGCAATTTTTCATCTGGCAGAGAGAAAAAAGAGGGCAATGAGCATATATGGTAAGTGTACAGGCTACACTGAGATGGAGATTAATTGATCACCCAGAACTAAATTTATGGCGTATTGCAACTTATGATTTGATGAGATGCCTTTCGCCACATACCTGGTGGGGTCCCTTCATCCCATGAACTTTCAAAGGATTTGTATATTTCTTTGTTATACTGTGAATTTAAAAACTACCCATCTTCAGCTCTCCTTTCTCAGACACAGAAGGGTGGGCTGTGGATGCTTGGGCAGATGGGATTTAAGGCTAAGTTCAGAAAAGCAGGGATCCAAACTGCAAGTTATTCTCATAGTCCAATTAAGATGGGACAAGTGATGAGTAACAGTCTGCTTGAAATAGTGATAGACATCCCTAGAAAGATCCCAGCATTCTGCTCAATCTGCTTGCAGGGGTTTTGTTCCTGGCTGGAATGGCTTCTCCATGCCCGGCTCTTGTCAGGAGAGCCATGTTTGGAAAGTGAGTTCCAGCCTTCAGTCATGGAGAGGATCTCACATGCAAGAAGGCCCTCCACTTTGTAAGCCCATGAAGGGAAGCAGTTGGTATTCAGGACTGGTCAAAAGGACAGCATTGTCTCCTTGGATGCCTCAGTCTCTTAGATGACTAACTATTTTCTGTGGCTTTTCGATGACAAGTGGTAACTCAGATTACTAGTGAGGGATATTGCTCCATTATTTCTGACATTAAGGCATCATGGTGGTGTGAATATAACATCACAACAAGGATCTGTTAGATATGCTGGAATTTGAAGAGCCCTAAATCACTCTCTCATCATGGAATCATTCATGGGTTATAACTTGACTGAACTCGGAGAAGTTTGAACCCATAGCCAGGGCCTCTTTGAAGCTGCTATCTTACAAGACATGCTTTCTGATAGTGCTAACCTCACTGCACAGGGTGAGTGAGTTGCGTGCCCTTTCAGTGGAACCCCAGCCATTTTCAATTCAGATCTGATGGTTCTGTTGTGTTAATGACACAACTGGGTTTCATAACTAAGGACTGATTACTATCTATAATTAATCAATAGTTGCTTATGTTGGCTTTCTCCACTCAAGTACTTACCTTATCTCAGGAACAGATAGATACACATTGTAAAAATTTGTGAAATTATAGCAGTCTTGGCGAGCTCCACGTTCTGTTGTTTCAATATTAGATATAATAGAAGCCATTGCCTGGCATGCACAGTCAACCCTTTAATGTTTTATCTCTGAGATCTAGTATTACAGAGACAGTAATCAAGATGGCTACCAGATCTTTTTGTGGTCGGCACAATTTCCTCGTTCTGGTTTTAACTTTTAACTGGATTTGCAGAAATTACTCTTATCAATTCTTCAAACATTAACATGATTGGGAAATGTATTCGAAGAAGAAAGACAGTTTGTAGTAGTTTATATTTCTCTGAGAATACTTACCAGACCACACATTACTGGTCCCACATTGCATCTGAGCATCCTCATTGATGTATTGCTTCTTTTAAACTGCTGTCACCCAACAAGGGCAAAAGGGAGGTAATTAGTACAAGTTTCTTCCCTTTGGCTTATAGTCTATAGACATGAAGACAAGATTTTCGTCTTACTGGAATTGCAGGATTCAACAGATAGTGAAGAATATATTCCTAATGTCAGTGTCATCAAACAAGTAATTTCAGAGAAATAATTTACTAAAATATTAGCTTTTTGTCAATCTTGGAATGACATTTTTTCTGTATGTGTGTGTGTGATTACGATTTTTAACGTAGCTTTAACAATTTTTCTGTCATATCGCTACGATGTCTGCATTGTGGCAGTTTATTTCGATGTCTAGCACTGGGGCATCATGCTGCAGACATGTAGCATCATATCCCACCTATTCACATTAGCCTGACACCAGGCCGACCAGTCCTAACACTAACCTCAATGCTGAGCGCCTAGCAATGCAGCAGTTAGTACCATTTTTATAAGTCTTTGGTATGACTCATCCAGGGTTCGAACCCACAACCTCCTGCATCCGAGGCAGACACTCTAACCACTTGGCCAGCAGAGAGGTCCATTTTTCTCTGTAAAACTCTGCATTATTCAAGTTGTCTTGGAGAGGTTTTAGATTTTGTTTATATATATCCCAGTTCTCCATGTTTGTGTTTCCTTTCCATTATGGAGGTGCTGGATGATTACATGAAGGCAGACATTTTACTGATGGTGATCAGTTCTGTACTGTTTAAGCGGACATAGAGTTCACAAATCACAAACCAAACTCTCCAGCGATCTTGACCACTCGATAAATACTTATTCTTGTGGAAGTTCAATGCTTTCCATCAATGGGAATGAGTTTGTGATCATTGTAAATTTGTATTGATGCCAGGCTGTGCAAGTTTGCTTATCATGCAAAATTTGTATGAATTTGCACTCCTGGAAAGCAGTGATGCAAAAGAACTCCCACAAATTAGTTCAAAGTCATGCTACTATTTCTTGCATTGATTCTCTCAAGAGTTCTGGCTGGTCTAATCCATTCATGGATCCCGTTGAATCCTCTTTCTTGGAGGGCTCTCTCTCCACATCTGGTGCATTCAGTGGGTCACTATGATCTCATTCTGGCTGTTCAGTCAGAGAGTGTGCAAGATCATTATATACTTTCAAGCGATTGACATGAATCACAGCTCTCTGTACTGCAGTCACACAACAGATATGTGTGATTGGCTCCAGTATCAAGGTTATAATATGGTAGAGTCCATTTGGTGTGGAAATTTTTATTCTGACATGTACTTTCAGATTGTGTAAATTCAAGACTTCAGGACTTATAGCACAGTGTGAATGAATGATTACATGTATAAACTACTTATAAGTTTATTGAGAAATGTCTACAGTTTAATGTTTATCTTACTTCTTATTTCATTTTTGTGTGGCAAAAGCCTTTTGTTTGCACTAAAGCCACAGCTTGATATTTTCGTTACCATTGCCTCTAAAATACCGCTCCGGTGGCCTATTGGTGAGAGCATCTGCCTCAGATGCGGGAGGTTGTGGGTTCGATCCCGGCTGAGTCATACCAAAGACTTACAAAAATGGTACTAACAGCTGCCTCGCTTGGCACTCAGCATTAAGAGGTTAGTGTTAGGACTGGTTGGCCTGGTGTCAGGATAATGTGACTGGGAAAGTTCCAGTTTCCTTCACACTGATAACTTTTATCATTTAGGAGAATATTCAACCCTTTATGCCATTATTTTGCCTGGTAGGAGGTGCATTGTATACATCCTTCATAGTCATCTAACATACCATCTGTCATAGAATTTTGTTTCCAAAAAGATTTTGAACGAGCTGGAGACAGGCCAAGGTCATTTTACGTCTTTTTGTCACCTGTTAAGAAGACTACGGTCATTTTATGTCCTTGTGACCCCTGTTAAGAAGACTATGGTAATTTTATGTCCTTGTGACCCCTGTTTGACTTGGAACATTGCACTTTAGATGCATAATTTTGGTCATAGCTTCCAAGTTACATTATCATTTTTCTAGTTTTTATCATTAATAGTCTGGGAAGCTATACTATTTAGTTGCCTTTTTATGTCATAACATATGAAATGTTGAGTACCAGAATTGTTTGTTTACCGTTGGATAAATGGTGTGGCTTAGAATTGTTTGTTTACCGTTTGATAAATGGTGTGGCTTAGAAAATTTTGCTGCACTTGAGGACTACATATTTATGACAAACCTGAAATTATCTAAATATGTACTGTTTCTATTTCAGGAAGCAAGCTGCATTTTGATTGGTTTATCCTATAATGGAAAAGACATTAATGGAAATGTATTATGGGATGGATGCACCAACATGAAGCTCTACCAATATGAAACATGCACAGATTTACATCATTTGGTAGATTCATTCAACCATAACACTAACAAATGGATGGCAAGGTAAGCAGAATGTTGATATGACATGTGTAAATACACAGAACTACATCTGGCTTTCATTTCCTTGTAATAAATATAGTCCAGTGCCATCAAAAACCAAAGCAGACAAGATAGTTATAAAAGTTTAGAGTTGAGAGGATCAGCTGAATACCATTACATTAAAATGACACAGAGACTTGCAAAATGTCTGAAATTATTTCCAAGAAGCATCTCCCTTGTAGTCTAATAAAGAAAAACGTTGCAAACAAATATATAAACATGTCAATTTGAAGGGAAAAAACTGATTTTGAGTAAAAACGTTTACTAGGTAGTCCAACCTATCCTAAGGTCACCTGGTCACAACAGCCATTCTAATTTCTCCTCACAAAATTTCCTCTATAAATATCATGTAATCTGTGGTCACTGGAGCTTATCAGCAGTAACCACTCAAGTATGCAAATTAAAATTCTTTGCTTTGATAAGCAAGGCATAGTATGTATAATGGTATATTACACCTGTCTACAACGCCACTTTTGCCTTTTGCTGTAGACAGGTTTGACAGTATTTTTAAAACTTTCTTTTTGTCAGATGGGTTGGAATATTTGAATGCTTTTGTAATTATTGACTGAGGAAATGTCCAGATATCTTGTCCGTGTGTTCTACACATGGCTTCAGCAAGGAAGGATCCCAGTAAGGGCAATGTCACCACATTCCACAACTGTCTCATTTTTTACCCTAAATAGGCTGCATGGGGCTAGTGCAATCTAAATATGTTTTTTCTTCTTTGGCATACTCTAAAACTCCCCAAAATGCTGAAGAGACAGAGTCTTGGAGGAAGAGGAATTCATAGTCTGTCTACCTAGTTCATGGACTATTACAGACGTACTAATAAATTCAGTTAGAGAGCTGCAGTGGCTCAGTTGTTAGTGTGTGGGACTCAACAACTGAAAGTGTGCGGGGTTGAATCCCGCTATTGGACCAGTCTGAGTCAGCTACTGTGGTGTGTCCCTTGGCAAGGCACTTGATTCCAAATTGCATTGGAACTAAATAACCTACTAGTGTTGTTGTGTCATAATGCATCAAACCAAATCAAACCTAATAAATTGCATTGCTTTCATGGAGATAAAAATTTCTGAATCATTGTTACTCAGATTTATTTAAAAAATGTTGGGTTTTTTTGTGCAAAGAATTACTGTGCATATGATGACATATTTAGTGAGGGAAATAAAGTCAAAGTTCAGCACTTGTTATATCAGATATTGATACAGGTGAACTTACCGAAGATGATTTAAGTAAATGGGACTGCCTAGGCATGGTGGAATCGTGTCAGTGTTAATGTTGAAAATCCTGACAGTGAGAAATGAAGAAAATGTAGTTGAAATTCTTACAGCAGGTCTAACTGGAATGTGTTAGGTCTCCTTCACCACCTTAAGAACTTGACAATTCACAAAGATGAGTGTTATTTCATTAGTTTACAAAAGTAAAAAACAATGATGGAGAAAACCATAGTTCATTAACTTGATTGGCAAAAGCAGACATTGTTTGATCAATATTTCTTAAGACCATGACTTCATTGAATGCTTTCGTAAATTAGTTGTACAATTGATACTAATTTATATATATCTGCATTAATTTGTCTTTTGTTATTTTAATGTACAGTATTTTCTGAGTGCATCATACTATTGATATATATGTGTATTGGATTTAGTTTTCTGCGCCATATGTTGTTGTTTTTTTTAATCATATGATGTGCTGACTTTGTAATTAAAAAATGTATAAGTTTGCAATAATATTAATTTCATTTTGATAACATGCCCTCTTTGTGTAGGCATTCCTCTTGAAAGTCAAACCCTCTGAAAAAAGGACTTAACATCTGTGTTGTCCAGTTGTCAGAAATTTCACTGTAGAGAATGCTGTTCAGGAGGAGTCTACGTAATCACAGATCCCCAGGGATGTATATATAATGTCAGCAATATCAAAATTGTACATTTGCAGGTATGTGTTCAAGAGATTACGCTTTCTTGGAAACAAGCAGCTATCACAGATAATTACATTGTCTTACCTGGCTGTCTGGCATGGTATACACTCAGGATATTATATGAATTTCTTCCAAGAATTCCTTGTTAGCAACTCTTTGGCAGAGGTAAGCACTACATTTATCTTATTAATATGTTTTTAGTTCCCCTGGTCATAGACCATTTGAATTTACGGGATGGTCCATATCCAGTATGGCCACCACATTGGCCATCTTGAACAGCTTGTAGCTACTTCTTCAGAATGGATGGTCATATCAACATAGCGTTTTTATTGAAAGACTTTTATGAAGTCTAGTTTGTCCGAAATGAAAATGATGACAATCTGATTCCCAGTATGGCTGTCATTGTTAATGACTTTAAAATTTTATTTTTGGTACTCCCCTAAACAGAAAGTCATGTTGTAATAATAATAATAATAATAACAATAATAATAATAATAATGAGGACTTTGTATAGCACCTAATCTTCAGAAGCTCTAAGCGCTTTACAACATTAGACAACACCTATAAGGTAAAAAATCATATACAGTAGTCCCCCTCTTGAATGGCCCCCATGCCACCCGCTCCTTACGGCCAGAATCTGTTGGCACCAACGAGTTTGTGTTCAAAAGTACCCCTCACGAAAGGCCACCCGGCTGATGCGGCCAGCATATTAGTGCAATAATATAAAATTTATCCCTCACAAGTGGCCGCATTTTATTTTAATATGTATCCTGAACCAGTATTTTATTCATAATGTGTGTTAAGTAAACCAATTTCTGTTTCCCAATGTCAGGTTTTCGTTACTGAAAGAAATGTTGAACTAAAGTACATGTACCACTAAGGTTAATATTATATCATTTACGCCTCATGAGAAGCCACATTTATTCCATAAAGACGAGAAAGACTCAAATTTTAATCCATACAAAAGGGTAAGTACATGTAATCTAATTAGCCTTACTGCTGTGAAATCATAAGATGTCTGGTTTAGTCACTTTGATAATTGTTAAGATTACAATTATTGAACAGTAGTAACAGCTGAGAAGTGGCAGTATCGATGTACAATACCCAAGTCAGCAGGAAAATGGTTTGATAGCCTTTATGGCTTCCCTTAGTTGAGCTTGTTCACTTTGATAATTAGTGACTATTACAGCTGACAATAATTGTCAAAATAACATCGTAACGGCCACGAGGTAAAATCTGTGTGACGTTAATGGTACATATCAAAGCCATTTTGGCTTCTCTCAGTGTAAAGAAATGTATAAAAACAATAGGGTACCAGACTGTGACTAACGAATCACGTGACAAGATCACTTCCTTCAGTATTGTAGTTCGCAATATGAATAACTTACTGCAAAAAGATCAACATGTCATTGAGGAAAAGAAAAATTCTCAGTTTAGAGGAGAAAGTAAAAGTAATTCATCTGACCGGGGTGGGGGGGGTCGAGGATCCTTGCAGAAAACTGATGTCGGAAAGATTCTGATAAACAATATCGTTGAAGATAAGGAAACAATTCTGCAGAAGTGGGAAGGTGAAATGGATGGAGAAAGGAAGATTGTTTGAGCCAGGAGATGTTTGTATTCTGATTTCAATTACAAGAATGAGCAACAATTTTGTCAGTTGAATTGGGATATGACGACTTTACTGCAAGTAATGGATGGTTGTACAGATTTCAAGTGCGACACAATATTAAGTGTTCAGTCCTTAGTGGAGAATCAGCTGATGATAATAATGAAGTTGTCGATGATTGGAACAAAAGACTAAACAATATATGCAGGGGATATGACAGCAAGGATCATTTTAATTGTGACGAGACTGGTTCGTTTTTTAGACTGTTACCAACAAAGTGACAAATGATGTGATCGGTAACATAATTATAAAGACAGTTTTAAAACGATATCAATGGTTATTCATAGCATTCTTTTGAAAATGATGAAACGGTTTGTTTTACATTTATTTCACAACATGCATGTGGTTTTTAAATGAAAATATTAAATGTTTTAGAATTAAATGTACTTGTGACTTTCTTCATATGTATTTACTATTCACATTTGTCATTCCCCTCTAGAAAGGCCACCCTCATTATAAAGCCACTTCCCTGCTGCAATAGGGGTGGCCTTATAAGAGGGGGACTACTGTATAATGATATGATTACAAACACGAACACCGTGAAATTAGAAAACATAGAAAAAACATGCTGGGAATATTTAAGATAGGAAACATTGTTAGGTCTTTAAGTTTGTTCTTGCAGATGAAATAAGTGAGTTTTGAGAGCATTCTTGAATGTAATCACTGTGTCTTTGTGGCTAAGTTCAGTTTGCAATTCATTCCACATTGCTGGGCCCTGGTATGCAATAGAATGCTGTCCATGGGACTTTGTTTTCATAGTGGGAATAATGAGTATACGATTGTCAGAAGAGGGGCGTAAGTATCTTGCTGGTGTGTACACATGGGTGAGGTCGGATAGGTATGTTGGACTAGAGTCCGTCAGTGAAACGTAGCACAGAGAACAAATTTTGTGTTTGATTCTGGATCGAATGGATAGCCAATGTAGGGTACAGAGCAGCGGGGAGGTGTGCTCTGATTGTGGTACTCTAAGTATGATCCGAGCAGCTGTGTTTTGAAGTTTTTGAAGTAGATAGTGAGATGAACCAGACAGAATTGAGTTACAATAATCCAGTCTTGAAAGTACTAATGAACACACAAGTGTTTTAGTGGTATCAACTGAAAGATATTTGCGAATGGAGCTGATGCGTCTCAGCTCAAGATATGCAGCCTTGCATATGTTCATGACATGTTGGTGCAATGTGAGAGTACTGTCCAGAGTAACACCTAGGTTTCATACTGATTGTGTGAATTTAATGTTGTTGTTGCTGATATTTATTGTTTGAGGTAAAGGATGTGAATGAGAAAATATTTGTGTTGTAATCAGAATGGCCTCAGTTTTATCATCATTTATCTGCAGCTTGTTACATGTCATCCATGATTTCACATCAGAAATGCACCTCTCTGAATGAAAATGACTGGAACTCTTCTTATGGCGTCTTGTTGGTCCTAAATGATGCTGGTCTAATATCCAGTGTGCTACAATTGAAGCCATCTTAAAAATCTTATAACTACTTCTTATGAATAGAAAGTCGTATTGACATGGAGCTTTCACCAGAAGACATGATGTTTAGTTGGTCCTCGATAAAAATGGTGCCAATTAAATGTCCATTATAGCCACCTCAGTGGTCATCTTGAAAATCTTATGACTGATCCTCCAGATCGGATGGTCATATCAGCATGGGGTTGTCACAAACGACTTATTTTCTCCGGATGTCTGGTTCATTCTGATTGATAATAGTGATGGCTGCCCCAGTGGTCATCTTGAATCTCTTGTCGTGGAAGGGGTTTTTAACTAGTAGATTACTTAGGATGTTTAGTTGGTTGCAGATGAAAATGGTGCCATTCTGACATTTATTTTATCCAACAAGCAGCTAATTTGAAAATATTGTCATCACTGAAGAAAAGGTATTATCTTAAATTCCTGGGTATTCTTTTCAACCAGTACTTCAAGGTACTCTCATTAATTCTATAAGTTTGATTGAATAGCAAAACATTACAAATAATTTAATTTTGTTGCAATCTTTGAATTGAATGAGACAATAGAAGATATCTGCAGTTTAGTTACACATGTTGTACAGTTTTTAGATGTTGTAATTCCTGTACATCTGTCTAAACTTTTCCTAAAATTTTACCAGTGTCAGAAACATTTAATCAAAATTTTATCTTTGCCAACTTCACTTAGTGCCTTTGCATTTTTTAAGTGCCTGAAGTTGCTTTGTTACAGTAATTATTGTTAGCCTATAAACAAATACTCATTGAAGACATGACCTTTAATGTTTAATGTTCAGGGATTATAATCGAGACGATAAGATAGTAAGTTGGTTTGATATGACATACTTTTTTCATAATGTACCATGTATATTTCACAGATATATCATTCACAGTCATTTTTGCATTTCTTTTTAGTTCATCAAGTTCTCCCACAAGCTGCACATTTTAAGAAATATTAATGACTCTACAACACTGAGGCCACTAGTTTGGCTTGTGAAGAAAACCACAATTGCATTTTCATTGAGCTATGCACTAGTTAGCTTTGTACTATTGTCATCCGATTCCTATATGAAGGTAAGTGCTTGCAGTTTATTCATAACTAATTTGCATTTTTTGAAATCTTGTTTGCTTTAGACATGTTTATTAAAAACTATAGACATACTTCTTGATTGACAGCTGTACATGTTTTTGTAAAACTCTAGACATACTTTACTGACAGCTGTACATGTTTTTGTAAAACTTTAGACATACATTACTGACAGCTGTACATGTTTTTGTAAAACTATAGACATACATTACTGACAGCTGTACATGTTTTTTTTATTATTATAGACATGTTTATTAAATACTATAGACAAAATTTCTTTATTGACAACTACATTTAAGTCTCTTGGGTTTCTCAAGTCTAAAGGGTACAGAAGTACCTACTAGGCTAACAGCTACATCTTAATTACACTTGCATAAGACACTAGCTGTAATGGAAGGTGTATATAATGATAGTTATACACTGTTTTGTACACATTATATATGATAAAATTTTGAAAATAGTAATCTTTAGACAATAAAACCTGATTGATTCATACATCATATTCTAAATGCATTCATAAAATGTCAATGATGGAAAAAATTTAAGTGAATTTGTTGTCTTTCGCCATTTGCATCACACGCAGATTAATTGCAACTTTTGTGATATTGCATCCATTTTGTTGACGTTCACTAATAAAATCGCCAAGTTCTTTCTCCAATTCAGGCAATAAAGCGATCCCAGTCTGATGTGCCTCCTTTGTTCTTGGCATCTTTTCTAATGCCTCTTTGCTTTTCTTCCATTTCCGTACTTCTTTCATGTGTACACAAAATTTGCAGCATGTTGCAGCACAGTTATTTGCTTCAGCATAATCAATAACTTGAAGTTTGAACACTGCATCATAAGCAGAACGCATTCTATTATTTCCATCACTGTTCATGTAAACCATTACCTTCAGCTTCTAGTCGTAATAAACATT
This sequence comes from Sinohyriopsis cumingii, assembly GCA_028554795.2. Lineage (NCBI taxonomy): Eukaryota > Metazoa > Mollusca > Bivalvia > Unionida > Unionidae > Sinohyriopsis > Sinohyriopsis cumingii. The sequence goes on from CM068838.1 coordinate 15,419,442, forward strand.
TAAACCATTGCCTTCAGTTTCTAGTCAGAATAAACATTTAAACCATTACCTTCAGTTTCTAGTGGAATAAACATTTAAACCATTACCTTCAGTTTCTAGTTATAATAAACATTTAAACCATTACCTTCAGTTTCTAGTTGTAATAAACATTTAAACCATTACCTTCAGTTTCTAGTGGAATAAACATTTAAACCATTACCTTCAGTTTCTAGTGGAATAAACATTTAAACCATTGCCTTCAGTTTCTAGTCAGAATAAACATTTAAACCATTACCTTCAGTTTCTAGTCGGAATAAACATTTAAACCATTGCCTTCAGTTTCTAGTCAGAATAAACATTTAAACCATTACCTTCAGTTTCTAGTCGGAATAAACATTTAAACCATTACCTTCAGTTTCTAGTGGAATAAACATTTAAACCATTGCCTTCAGTTTCTAGTCAGAATAAACATTTAAACCATTACCTTCAGTTTCTAGTCAGAATAAACATTTAAACCATTACCTTCAGTTTCTAGTTATAATAAACATTTAAACCATTACCTGCAGTTTCTAGTCGGAATAAACATTTAAACCATTACCTTCAGTTTCTAGTGGAATAAACATTTAAACCATTACCTTCAGTTTCTAGTGGAATAAACATTTAAACCATTACCTTCAGTTTCTAGTCGGAATAAACATTTAAACCATTACCTTCAGTTTCTAGTTATAATAAACATTTAAACCATTACCTGCAGTTTCTAGTCGGAATAAACATTTAAACCATTACCTTCAGTTTCTAGTCGGAATAAACATTTAAACCATTACCTTCAGTTTCTAGTCGGAATAAACATTTAAACCATTACCTTCAGTTTCTAGTCGGAATAAACATTTAAACCATTACCTTCAGTTTCTAGTCGGAATAAACATTTAAACCATTACCTTCAGTTTCTAGTCGGAATAAACATTTAAACCATTACCTTCAGTTTCTAGTCAGAATAAACATTTAAACCATTACCTTCAGTTTCTAGTTGGAATAAACATTTAAACCATTACCTTCAGTTACTAGTTGGAATAAACATTTAAACCATTACCTTCAGTTTCTAGTTGGAATAAACATTTAAACCATTACCTTCAGTTTCTAGTCAGAATAAACATTTAAACCATTACCTTCAGTTTCTAGTGGAATAAACATTTAAACCATTATCTTCAGTTTCTAGTCGGAATAAACATTTAAACCATTACCTTCAGTTTCTAGTCGGAATAAACATTTAAACCATTACCTTCAGTTTCTAGTCAGAATAAACATTTAAACCATTACCTTCAGTTTCTAGTTGGAATAAACATTTAAACCATTACCTTCAGTTTCTAGTGGAATAAACATTTAAACCATTACCTTCAGTTTCTAGTCAGAATAAACATTTAAACCATTACCTTCAGTTTCTAGTGGAATAAACATTTAAACCATTACCTTCAGTTTCTAGTCAGAATAAACATTTAAACCATTACCTTCAGTTTCTAGTCGGAATAAACATTTAAACCATTACCTTCAGTTTCTAGTCGGAATAAACATTTAAACCATTACCTTCAGTTTCTAGTCGGAATAAACATTTAAACCATTACCTTCAGTTTCTAGTCAGAATAAACATTTAAACCATTACCTTCAGTTTCTAGTTGTAATAAACATTTAAACCATTACCTTCAGTTTCTAGTTGGAATAAACATTTAAACCATTACCTTCAGTTTCTAGTTGGAATAAACATTTAAACCATTACCTTCAGTTTCTAGTTATAATAAACATTTAAACCATTACCTTCAGTTTCTAGTCAGAATAAACATTTAAACCATTATCTTCAGTTTCTAGTGGAATAAACATTTAAACCATTACCTTCAGTTTCTAGTCAGAATAAACATTTAAACCATTACCTTCAGTTTCTAGTCGGAATAAACATTTAAACCATTACCTTCAGTTTCTAGTCAGAATAAACATTTAAAGCATTACCTTCAGTTTCTAGTCAGAATAAACATTTAAAGCATTACCTTCAGTTTCTAGTCGGAATAAACATTTAAACCATTACCTTCAGCTTCTAGTCAGAATAAACATTTAAACCATTACCTTCAGTTTCTAGTCAGAATAAACATTTAAACCATTACCTTCAGTTTCTAGTGGAATAAACATTTAAACCATTGCCTTCAGTTTCTAGTTGGAATAAACATTTAAACCATTGCCTTCAGTTTCTAGTCAGAATAAACATTTAAACCATTACCTTCAGTTTCTAGTCAGAATAAACATTTAAAGCATTACCTTCAGTTTCTAGTCAGAATAAACATTTAAAGCATTACCTTCAGTTTCTAGTCGGAATAAACATTTAAACCATTACCTTCAGCTTCTAGTCAGAATAAACATTTAAACCATTACCTTCAGTTTCTAGTCAGAATAAACATTTAAACCATTACCTTCAGTTTCTAGTGGAATAAACATTTAAACCATTGCCTTCAGTTTCTAGTTGGAATAAACATTTAAACCATTGCCTTCAGTTTCTAGTCAGAATTAACATTTAAACCATTACCTTCAGTTTCTAGTTGGAATAAACATTTAAACCATTACCTTCAGTTTCTAGTCGGAATAAACATTTAAACCATTACCTTCAGTTTCTAGTTATAATAAACATTTAAACCATTACCTTCAGTTCCTAGTCGGAATAAACATTTAAACCATTACCTTCAGTTTCTAGTCGGAATAAACATTTAAACCATTACCTTCAGTTTCTAGTCGGAATAAACTTAAATAACTTCTGATGGTAGTAATATCCTTTTTATACTTCATTTTGTGTTTTTTTTATCCGATTGTATTGGATAATTATTTATCATTGTTTTGTTTTTTTACTACTGGTAGCTTGATTCCGTTAATAAGATATGGTTATCTCTGGTGACATCATTGCACACATTACTATTTAAAGCAGGTTTGAAAACCATGACCCCCTGCCTTATCTTACTAAACAATACATGAGATAGTCTGTATGGATTACACATTCATTGCAACATAACAAACCTATGATTCCAAGGCATTATGTATCATAGGTTAAGCATACTGGTAGTTATTGTTTCTGCAGCTTTTAAACCTCATTGCTGTTTAAACAACTAATAAATCGAAGATGATCAGCACTGATTGCGGGTGCTCAGTTTTTTTCAATACATCAAGTACACTTTTAACAAAATGTATGTGGCTGCCTTTTACTTCCAAACACACCCATCAAGGAAATCTTACAAATTATATTCTGAACAATTAATCACTTCTTGCCTACTTACCCTTTCCAGGCAAGCATATAAAATAAACCCAGTGGAGTCTCTGTTGTTGCTTTAAAACCAGCGTACATTATTTTTACTCTCGATACAAACAAGTTTCTGTTATAAAAACCTTTAGAATCATAATTCCTAACTATGTTTATTTAGTTTGTTTTCATATCTTATTAACACTGAAATAAAGCTAGTATGCATTTTGTAAGGTACCATAGATTTTAATGATCACTGACTAAGAGAGAGTTGAACACCTTGATTGAGAGATTATTAATTTTTCAGTTCTTTTGGAAAAATAACACATACAAACGTGGCTTTAATACATGTATGGCTACATTTTCTGATGGATGGACATGTTTCAAGTAGAATTCAAGTACAGTAATGTCAGACCTGCTAACAATTCGATTTTGTCAGAATTCTTGCAAAAATTGCCCAACAAAGTACAGACTTACGGAATAGAAGGAAAAACTACAGAAATATTATTGTTGCTGTAAGATCCGGATAACTAGCTCGTCCATGTTAAATTTGACTCTGGGTTTCATATTTGCTGTAGTGGAATTAGCAGTAATAACTCAGATGCTTTAAACTGCACATATATTTTCATGCAAAATATCTGCAAGATCAAACAGATGATCATAGAATTTTTTAAAAATTGCATCCAGCTACTGATACAGTTAAAGAGGAAAGGAAAAAAAACAACCTCTTATAATGTTTTAATGATCATTTCAGAAGAATAAAAAGGAATATTAAGATTGTTCTGAAAAACAAGGAGGAAGGACACAGTTATGTTGTTGTTGTTGTAGGGATTAACGCCATTTTTCAGCACACAATAGACTATACATGGCGGCCAGTATTAATGGTGGAGGAAGAACCCGGGAAAACCCCCCAGAAAGTACCACCGACCCACGAGAAGCTACTGGCTAGCTTTCTCACGTACCCACATTGGCTGAATATGAGACTCAAACCCATGCAGACAGAGGTGAGATGGCAGTGATCCGTAACAGAGAGCGCTTTAGACCACTCGGCCACTCAGGTCCCCCACAATCATGTTAACCCTCTGGTGGCCTAGTGGTTAGAGCATCCACCTCTGATGTGGGAGGTTGTGGATTCGATCCCTGGCTGAGTCATACCAAAGACTTAGAAAAATGGTACTAACAGCTGCCTTGCTTGGCGCTCAGCATTAAGAGGTTAGTGTTAGGACTGGTCGGCTGGTGTCAGGATAATATGTCTGGATGGGACATCATGCTACATGTCTGCAGCATGATGCCCTCAGTGCTAGACATCACTATAAACTGTCACACTGCAGACATTGTAGTGATATGACTGAAAAATTGTTAAAGCTACGTTAAAAATCCAAATCACACACAATTATGTTTATTGGACATCACATGTCAATTTGAGTATGTCACATGGCAGTAGATATGATTGCCGTCATTATGTGAAATGAAAATAATTTTAAGACTTGCATCCAGTCGAGAGATAGCAACAAGCCAATAAACTGCAGAGGGTTTGGAACTGAACTAGAAGTAAATAAGGTCTATGTGTACTTTGCAAAATTTTCAGATGAACATAATGTTTACCATCGATGTATCAAATTGGAAAACCAAACTTTTTAAATGTACATTTTCCACAATAGCAAAACACATAGATGCCAAACATTACACTTTTGGCATAATCAGTATGCTTTATTTCACCAAATTATGTTTTGCATTGGCTTGTATATGGATTACACTTTTTTGGTACATTAAAAAATAAGATAAAAGTAAAACAATAAAAAGGTTTTTTTTTGTCATTTTGATTATCATCTCCTTCATTCCACTTGTATCAGTTTTAGAATATTCTTAAAAAGATGACTGGTGTCTAAGAATAGAGTAAGAATACATTCCTTATTTGCTATTTATTGCAATCGAATATGACCCATTTCCAAGAAAACAGATCGGTTGATAAGCTAGTTAGTTAGCAAACTAGTCTATACTTTTAAAGAAATGGTGCCAGATGTTAAGCAGAATGCTTTATGGTGTGAATTGTGGATGTTATTTGATGGAAAATGTTATAGCAGATGGATCTCATCAAACATGTCAGATCAGAAAAAGAACAGATCAACGCCAACTTTAATAGAAGAATCTAATAATATAGTACGGCAGTCTGAGTGCCTGACCATGATCATTGCAGAATTCCAGTTCACAAACATTCAGCTAAATTTACACATCTGGACTAGTTAAAGTGAGTGTTGAATATAATTAATTGTTCGTATTTTGTGTTCGTATCTGGATTTCACCCTTTGTGACAGGAATTTTGACCAGGAGCAAAAATAAACATCTTTTTCATATGTACTGTAATTCTGGTATGTAATATATAGATTACACTTTTTCTGCCCAAATTTTTTTTGTGCAGTTATAATAATAATTACATTTATACCTCTCATGGTGTTGGCAAACAGATGATACTTTGTTACACCTTACTAAACACAATTCAAACTTAAAAAAAATCAACTGCCTTACTGAGACAATCTTTTTAGGGTCGGCAGGTCTGTAGTGCATGTTTTTCATTTATTATCCCACATGTAAAGGTAGACAAAACTTGACTTCATGACAGCACACGTCATGTGAGCTATGTGGCATCATTAGGCATGTGATCTTGTCTTAGGCAGTCTACAATAACAATATATACTAATAGTCAACCAAAAACGTTTTTAAAATCCATTACCCCATGGATAAACTGATCCTGCTTCTTCCAGACTTTTTTCTACTAAATTATTTGGCTTATACATGAGCATATACAGTAATACTTCTTCATCACTTATGCCCGTAATGTACAATCCATGGTCACTCTAATTATACATGATCATCGTGTCAAAATTTTAATAATAGGCACAAAAGTAGATGCAAGTGCATTCTGTGAAGAAGTGGACAGTCTCTTGTGATACATTTATTTATTTTTAAAAGTAGATACCGGTAGATACAAAATGAGTAAGATGCTTATTAACATTCCTAAAGAAAAGTTGCCTATCCTGTCAGACTAATTTGTAAAAGATATAACTCTCGACCTGAAACATTTTTCACTGGATGTACATTTGAACTATTCTTGAGTTTTTATCCCAATCTTTTTTTCTTTTTATTATTGACTATTCTGTGAAATGGTGAATCAAACAAAAATATAGTGTCAAAGTAAATACATTATAAATTTCCAAAATGGAAAAGAAAGATGTGAACTAATTATGTATAAATAGAAGAATATAATTCTTAAGTAAAGGAATAATACAGGCAGTATGTTGATCATAGGTATAAGTGACTGGCAGCAGAGAAGAATTTGCAGCTCCCGAATGACAAAGGGGAGGCAACTCTGGTAATAAGTTAACCAGCCAATCACGATAGGTGTTATGTGCATTAAGTTCATGTTATGATGTAAATAATATCCTATGTTACTTTGTTTATGTTGTAGAAATGGTCATTATTGTTAACATACACATGACTGTCTGATCATCATATTTACAGGTGTACAGATCAGTCTACTACATAGGGCATCTGTTTCATCTTGTGCTGCCTGTTGTTTGTTTATTGCTGTCCATGCTGCTTTCCAAACCTTCCAGTGTCAGTGGAGTATACACAAAGAGGTACACATTTATCAACATCATATACTTATACTAAATGATCTTCACTTTATCTAAAAAGGATCAAGCTCTGAATACACTGCTAGCCGTTGCTGTATCAGCCTCAGATCATACTAATGCATGTTTTCCAAGTTAACAATTGCAGTATAGTGTGAATATACCTACCCAGTTGGGTCAGTTTATTCATTGATTTATAATTTCAAACCTGATTATGACATGGGGGGGGGGGGGCTAACACTATTATCACCTGCAGATTTCATACCAAACAGAAGTTCTCAGTGGAAAAGATGACCCTGCTTGTAGGTCATTTCCATTTCTTGTACAAGTCTATTTTCGGTGAAGGGGTAAATACACAACTATAAATGTTTGTACATAGAAGGTAAATACTACATCGTCTTTTTCTGATATTTACATTGTGAGATGAAGCAAATGGAAAGAATGATAACTAAAAATTTGCCTTTCACGTGGATTTAACAAGCGGTGTAATTTCTATATTAATGTGTGCAAAGGGCTGTAACTCGCAACTCTCAACTTTATGGTAATTGATGGAATTATCCAGCAGTTACTGAATAGGATGAACTACATCACTGTTATTGTGTTATACCTTACTGAAAATTGTTCAGACTTGTGGGAAAACATAAATAACCTTACTGAGAAAGTGTTTTTGGTTTGGCAAGTCTGAAAATATTAAAACTTTCAACAATGACATCTCCAAAACAAAGTGCTAATCGGAATGGGGCCGAAGTTGATAGAACTAATCTTGGTATTAAGACCTTTAATAATTTTTATAATGATGCCTATCTGGCACCAAATCTGGCCAGTACTACCACAAATTGAAAAACCTTTTGAATTCACAAGAATTTAACTGAATTCTATAGAAACTATCCCAGCATAAATACCTTTTGAATTCGCAAGAATTTAACTGAATTCTATAGAAACTATCCCAGCATAAATACCTTTTAAGATTTTCACCAATGATGATACAAAATGTCAGCCTTACTAAAAAAAAGAAGAAAAAATTGACCAATTTGACAGAAAGCAACCTTGCATAAATAAACAGAAGGCAACCTTGCATAAAGGCCTTTAAAATTTTTAACTGCTTACCTTTTGCTGTGACCTTATATATACATTAAGCTCTCCAGTTCTGCATGTAATAGCCACACGTATTTAAAGGGGACATGTTGCATCTGATTGGTTGAACTGGTAAATACTGTTGAGTTCAATATTTTTTAACTGATCTTGGTCCAGCCTGCTAAGTGAGCTTATATTGTCAAGATCTTAGAAACGAGCACCAGCCACATATATGACTGAGGTGCTTTTTAGAGGCATCAATTCTAATCAAATTTGTATACACCTACCCAAGTTGGCATTTGTCATTTTGTCTGTGCTACTATCTGTTGTCAATTTTGTTTCCACACAATAACTCTAGTCTTCCGCTATCTACAGTTTCTGATCTTTTTGGATGGTTTACACTTGTCGTTAGAACTATACTGATTTCACTGTCAGAGGTCAAAGTTACTGTGATCGATAGAAAGAACAGGGTTTCTGCACCAGTAATTTTCTCTGTCATTTATGGTTACCAAACTTTGTGGATGGCTTGCATTTCAGGTAAGGATAAATCCTTGATTTTGGGGTCAAATGGTCAAGGGTTACTATAAATGACAAGAAAAATGTTTTCTCCACAATGATATGTTTTACAATGCATTCCTGGACCAAACTTTGTGTTGAATTTTACATTGCATTCCTGGACCAAACTTTGTGTTGAGTTTTACATTGCATTCCTGGAGTAAAATTTGTGTTGAGTTTTACATTGCAATCCTGGACCAAAATTTGTGTTGAGTTTTACGTTGCATTCCTGGACCAAACTTTGTGTTGAGTTTTACATTGCATTCCTGGACCAAAGTTTGTCTTGAGTTTTACATTGCATTCCTGGACCAAACTTTGTGGATTTGTTGTACCATGCGTAAAGAATAACCCTGTCTATTCTGGAATCAATAGGTCAGAGGTCAAGGTCACTGATTGAAATGAGAAAAATGTTTTTTTTTTTTTAAATAATTTTTTTGACCATATTCCTTTTGTATGACTTGCACTATGGCTAAGAAAAGATGTTTATAGAGTTTTAAGTCGAAAAGTTAAAGTGCAGGGTAATTTGGGCTGGAAAAAAACAACATGGTTTTTGTATGCTAACTTTAATACTAGACCACATTACCTTGATCAAAGCTTTTGGAGAGCTTGCACTTGATGTATAGAAGAGACCTATTGATTTTTGGGTCAAAGGTCCAGGCCATTACTTATGGTTTTAAAAAATGATTTTGCAAAATATATATTTTAGTGTATAGCAAATTTTGACCAAATTTTTTGATGGCTTGCACCACCTAGAGGAATGAAATGCATTTTTGATTCTGGGTTATGGATATCAGAAGTAATAGTCTTTGTAAATTTAATAAGAAAATGTCATACCTTTGGCATAGTATCCTGAAGACCTTGACCAATGATCTTTTTCATAGAGACCCATCTGTATATAATCAACCATGCCCTACAAGATTTTACATTGAGGACTAATTAACATGGGGCGGCATATGTTGTGCCATTCATTATACTCTTGCTATAAATTGTGCCAGTCACCATTATCTACAACCTCAATTACAAACTGTAGGGAATTCTTTTAATTTCTTCTAAATAATTGCTTAATAGAATTTGGCCAAATTTGAAAGAGAGCATACTTGCATAAAGGCCACTCCATCACATTGTGCCATCATGTTTACCATCCTTGGATAACCTGTTCTGGGATTTTGCCCAAACACATTTTCGCTAGTTCTCATTTGTTTCTCAATGTGCTTGCCCTAACGACCCAAGTTGATCTCAGAATAAAAATCATGGAGGAGCAATTCTCAGTGTGCTTGTCCTAATGACCTGAGTTGATTTCAAAATAAAAATCATGGAGGAGCCATTGAGCATACCCTTGCCATTTTCCATCAGGTTGAGAAAAAAACCTTGGATGTAATTCTTTGCCATATATTTGGAAGTACTTTCATTTACATAGTGCAGTATGGTGGTGGAAGGAGACAAAGTTTTACAATATGAACATTGTCTGCCTTTTCTATTCTTAGAAGTATGTCCAAGGTTATTTCTTGACCTAATGGAAATGGCCAGTCTTTGTTTTGACTGATGATGTGCATGTTCTCCATCTTGTTTCTGTCTACTCCTGCCTCCTTGAACCTCATTATCTAACATTGGAGTCCATTTTTCTAATCTTATTTTGATGCAATGTTTGTCAAAAATAGAATATATGATTTTAATATCGGGATCTTGAAGCATTTTGATAATGAGTAAGATCAATACCTATTAAGGAGGTGATATTGCCTAACTAAACCCTTCTAGTGAACTGATCAACTGTTAGGTAAACAAGACTGGTGATCTTGTTTGAAAAATTACCAATACCACATTTCTCTAGTTTAGTCCCCATTTTAATCCCTATCAAAATTTGGAACACCAGAATTAAATAAAATTTAATGTACAAGAATTTTTTGATACAAACTTTAAAAGATTTTCATTTTCCAAATGTGCTATCTTTTGAGGTGAAAAAAAAATAACAAGATAACTACATACATTATACTGAAGTGTGAAGGATGCAAAATTCCAGTCACTCTTAGATGTTTACTTTTTGTGTACAAAATGCTTAAGCAGAAAACATTATGCTGAATTTTTTTTAATATCTAATTAATGGTTGGGACTCTGTTGAATATGGTAATTGCAGGAAATATGTCTCCATTATCAATAGAGAAACATGTTATTCTGTGTTATGTAACATGTCCAATCCTTCAAACTGGCTTTTTCCTGGTGATGCCAGGTTTGATGTTGAAAACCATTAATACATTACAAATTTATACAGATATATATATTAATTGTGTTTTTTTTTTAAAGCAGAGTGAAAATTTATTGTCCAGTTATTTTTTTTGTTCTTAAGACTTTATGATTAGTTTCGATCAGGTTCATTTCATTAGAATTAGAGCATTTTAAAAGCAAAGAAAATAAAGATTCTATTCCTTCATGTAACTTGTTTGTTAAACATCAAAATGTCTAGACCTGAGTTGGAGTGTGCAATCAAGCTGAATGTCATTGTGAACATGGAATGCTTTCACTGTTCCATAACATTTGAGAAGTTCAGGCTCAAGTTTTTAATCCCTAAACAAGATGGAAGACTTGGAGTGCATCCAAGTTCATAACCCCTAAAGCAGATAGGATACTTGGAGTGCATCCAAAATCATAACCCCTAAAGCAGATGGAATACTTGGAGTTCATCCAGTTCATCTAAATTAAGGGAGTTAGTAGAGACTTTGAAAGTATGAAACTTCTGAAAACTCCTTGATGCTAACTTCACATAGATCAAATACAGAGAAGATTAAAATAGTTGGACCATAGTTACGGGCTTTAAACATATGTGAGTTAGGAGTGTTTATCTGCTTCTGTAGGGAAAGACCAGGCTCATTCTGTGTACGAGTACTGCGATAGTCTTTTGCCAATCATTCAAGTGAAATGGGCTCAAAATGTAGTGAATGTTTTTTTGTATGCATAGATTACAGTACATATTTTTCTGTATTTTCAGTGTTGACAAGAAGACCAGCTGATACAGACAGACTGTGATGATGATAAAACAAGGTTCAGATTGACATGGCAGTGGGCCTGGATCCTGCCTTGTTTCACTCAGTCTCTTTTTAATCTAAAAAAGATGTGATTTAAGAGCTATATTTTTTACAGGTATTTGTCATCAATGAAAATTCTAAGGAATACTATGTCATATATATTTTTCTACTGAAATGATGTAATAAAATTGAAGCTTATTATCAAAATACTGTAAACCTTTTACTGGGAGTCAAATTTTAACATTTATTTTCATCTTTTTACATTTTTATAATATCTTGTATATTTGATGGATGTGTGTGGTGCTTATTATGACAGAATATTCGTAGAGTCAAATAGCATTTCCTGATCAATCAAATCCTGTTGAACCTAACTGCTTTCATCCAAGTTATCAGAAAGACTTTCCACTTGCTGTTGCCAAGGGTTAGTTAATTTCCCATATGCAAGCTAATATCCAGACATAGATGAAATCTGCTACTGAAATGCAACATGCTTAGGCACAGAATTTGAAAATTAAAATGGGCAAGTAAAACTGAAATGTCCCCAAACCTGCAGAGTTAGTACAACTCAAACTTGTTATCCAAACTCCAGTCATTTTGTTAAGTTCAAAAAAGGCTTTTCTGTATTTTATATAGTTGAGTGTGTGCCTGTATTGTGTAGTGTAATGGAATTGAAGGTTCTTTTTATACCCTCAACCATATCTATAAAGGGGACATTTAGTGTTGCCCATGCCCCTCCATCTCATTCTCTTCCATCAAGTCATTTCTGCCCAGTAAATTTTCAAGCACTACATTGATGGTTGAAGCTAAATTTTATAAAAGGTTTCACATAAAGATCAAGGTCCTTGTACATTTTTGCTATTCTTCAACAAAATTTAACAGAGTTAGGGCACCTGTTCGATTTAAAACGATGCCTTTCATTTGCATCATATTGTTGGTGTCTGTGTTATACTGATATGCTTTACTCTCCCACTAAAAGGTAACTAAGTACAAGGTGATCCCTTTTGTAGACTGGTTATGAGAATTGATTCTGTCTGAATATTTAATAGTAACATGTATAAAATGCCTCCCTATCAATAAGCAGTCCATGTTTATGGCTTCATGGTCATAGTGAGAGAGTGGTTTTAAGAGAGACTAGAGTTTATATCCTATGATGCAGCGTTTGAACATGTACACTTTCTGTATGAGATTATAGTCTTTTTATTGCTATGCTAAAACGTTGAGACTTGGAACCATTGTTTTACACTCACCTGATGTTTTTAAATTATTTCTTTATGCCCTATTAGAACTTGATATATAATTAGAAGTTTGAATATATTTTTGTTGTTCATATAACTAATGAGTTCTTGTTGCTATGGACAACAGTTTTGATACACCACTTAGTTTTGTTTATAGCACCAATAACAACCACAAATTTAACAAAAAAATAAAGGATAAAAATTTTTGTCTCTTTTTATTTTGTCTCTTTTATGATGTATTTATGCTGACTTTTATTACTGGGGATTGGCAAGTTTTATAAGTATATATTTATGAATTTCAATGTACATTGTAGATTCAGGGTAATAATTTATTGAATGTCTCTTATTATAAGATTTGTTTAAAGGATTTTGACTATTTAAAATTAAAACGAGTGAATATTATATATTATCTACCACACAGCATTCTCGTGGGTCGGTGGTTCTTCCCTGGGTTTTCCAGGGTTCTTCCTCAACCAGTTATACTGGCCACCATGTATAGCCTATCTTGTGCTGAAAAATGGCGTTAAACCCTAGAACAACAACAACAACATCTACCACATAGCAAATGCAGTGCACTGTCTGATTGGTTAAGGGTCAAAATTTATGAGGGTGAATGGTTATGGGTCAAAATTTATAATGGTGAAATCCATGCTGCATAGTAGCGTTTTCATAAATTTATAGCAATCTGTGTGTCATATGCTGTGTCTGTCATTATGCTCCCATTGCTTACAGAGGGGACAGCTTGATTTGGTCATGTCTGTCCATTCATTTCTATGCATACTCTCTGCAGTCCATCAGTCTAGAGACTATGGTTAGCAGGACTGCACAAAATCCTTTCACTGTAAACACACAGAATTCAGCTAATTTATTTATACATATATGCAGAAGATTGGATTTTCAGGACATTACAGCAATTTTAAATGTTCATTACACCTTTATGAACATTTTCGACTTTTGACAAAAACCATGTCAACACATTGAATAAAAGGACTACTTAGGAAGACTAATGAAGTTTTAAAGATACATTTTTTTAATTTGTAGATTATCTAAATGGATCTACTGGCCACTGCAGCAGTTTTTAGCTCATTTGACCATCGGTCAAATGAGTGTATAGTATTGCCCTGTGCACATCCATTGTTTGTCCAGCAATGAACCCTTGTTTGTGAACACTCTCAAACTTTATTTCTAATCAGATTTCAGTTGGACTTGGTATATAGGCTTCTATCATCATGATCTGAGATGACTTCAGTTAACAAGGCGATGATCATCAGATTTGCTTGACATGTGAACAATGTCCAGGCCATAGTGTGGAGCAGGATTGAATCATCTAAATGTTGGCGGATTTTGCTTGTAAAGGGTAAAGATCAAGGTCACTGGCTCAAGAAAAATGGTTTTAACAGATTTTTCAGTTATCTACATAGAGAACAATTAATGCAGGTGTACTCGTATTTGGAAGCTTATAACATCAAGATCTCAGTATCAAACAATGAGTTCGTGGGATACAAGATATGTTATAGGTTGGGGCAAAGGATAAGTGGCGGTAGAGGAATCGAGGGCTCTTAGCAAATTTTCCCAACCAGTACCCTTTTTGTTGCCTCTTCCATCGAAGTAACTGGTATCATGAAAGAGAATATTCACATTGTATAACTGTGGCTTTCTTTCCAGGGTATATAAAATAAACTTTTTTTTCTTCTCCCTTGCATAATGGTTTCTTTGTCTTTTAGCTGTACTGGTGATATACCAGAAGAGCTTACACAATGGCTTGTTGTCCGTCATCCATCCATTAACACAAATTTGTTATTGCTTTTTCTCAGAAACTACTTGGAGGATTGCCATGAAACTTTACAAACATTTATTCCATGGTCTATATGGTCCTAAATGAAATTGGTGCTGCTTGGAAATCAAATATGACTACTACAGAGGCCATCTTGAAAATCTTATCACTACTCCAGTTTAGATGATTATATCAAGATAGGGTTCTACTAAAAGAAGACTTGTGATTTCTAGTTGTTCCTGAATGAAAACTGGGCCAATCGGACATCCAATATGGCTACTGTGACAGCCATCTTGAAATCTTATTATTGATACTTCTCCTGAACTGATGGTCATGTTGGCATGGGGTTTTCATCAAAAGACCCCTTGTAATGTGTAGTTGGTTTTAAATGAAACTAGTGTTGACTGGATATCCAATATGGTCACTGCATTAACCATTTTAAAAATATTTATATCAATGCAAATGGATGATCATATCAGCATGTGGTTCTAAGTGAAAATGGTGCTGCCCTGACAGTCATATCAGCATAAAGTTTTCACCAAAGGTCTACTAATGGTGTCTAATTTATCATAAATGAAAATGGTGCTGATTTTAGATCTGGTAACCACTACAGGAGCTAATTTGAAAATCCTGTAACTCAAGAATATCAGATGGTTTCAGCACTCCGCAGGTAAAGGGAAGAAATGTTATGTTTTACCTTTGTTTTTAAATTTTGTATCATTTATAAAAAATAAAATCATTTCTGACATCATAATTCATCATAATCCTGTCTTCAAAATCTCTTTTGCATCTCATTTGCTCATGATGGACAGTAACGTAATGCTTAGTGAACCATACAGTTCTGCATAGTTTTGCCACACATTTTAAAATCCTGTAGGAATTTATTTTCTGGAACCAACTCATTGTGATAAAACCAGTTTTGTGGTTATATGTGACAAGTGTTGCCAAATATATGGCTGATAACACTATGGTTTATATCTGTTCATAATTTGTGGAAAATGTTAGTACATGTATTTGGGGATAGGTGGGTTTGCAGTGATTCCTATGCCTTTTTGTAATTCAATATTTCTTCCTTTTTTTCATTTACAAGAGGATACAATATATTAATCTTTTCAATGTCTATTTATATTTAAATCAATTTTGAAAATCTATTTACTCTCTCTGTCTTTGTTATCTTGAGTTTTCCGAGTGTTAAATTTTCATTTTTCTCTTTGCAGTATATTTTCTTTCATTGTTGATACATAGATAGCTTGATAAAATACAGCAGTTTTTAAAGCCTACCTTTTATTTTACTTGATAAATTATTTGATTTAGAAAACTCTCTCTCTCTCTCATGGCTAGATAGATTTAAGTGGAGATGAAAGACAGTATCTCGTATCATTAATCAGTGTTCCACTTGGCTTTGCCTATTGCAGCTTGGTTGTTCTTTCTGGGGGTTTTCCTGGGTTCTTCCTCCACCGGTTATACTGGCTACAATGTATAGCCCATCTTGTGCTGAAAAATGGTGTTAAACCTGAACTCTGCCTTTCCATGGAATAACAGTTTTAGGTACCCCACAACCTTGCCCTGAGTTCTCAGAATCCAAATTTAGAATATGGGAATGACAAGAATCAGCATGATGCCCCAGTACTAGACATAACCATGAACTGCCACACTGCAGACATTGTAGCGATATGACTACTTTAGCAATCCAAATCACACACACACTTAAGCTGTATTCATGCAGAATTATCAAACTTGTTGATTATATGCATTTCTGTTGGTACCACACACTTGCAACAGAGGTCACTGATTTACATTTCACATTTGACTGGCATAGATTCTGTTTTTGCCTTTAGCCCATGAACAAATCAGACTTTTTGTGCAACGTATATACATGTATACTGTTTTCAAGATTCATGAATTGCTTGGTGATGGGATGCAGCCTGCTGAGCAACTACACTCTTATCACAAAGCAGTTCATTTTGACCCATATTTTCCACCTCACCGACTTGTGTTAAATTTTGTGGCAGAAAGGCCAAATCTTGTGGCTCCATTGTGTATCATCTGTCATCTTGTGCTGTATGTCATGTATTGTTCATATGTTTCTCATGAATACTGTTAAGTCCATATTTCTGAGCTTATTTCAGTATGGAATATGGGTTTATGTTTCACAAGTTTGAGTGATATCAATGCATATTAATGAGGTGATCTTGCATCTGATTGGTTAACCTGGTTGTCACATAAGAGATCGTATTTCATATTTGGAAAATAAGCTTATATCCAGTAATGAGCAAGACCCACACACACCAGTGAGGTGATCTTGTATCTGACTGGTTATTACCACTTCCAATTTATCAGGATCTGTAATGGCTTTGATAATGATGACAATACTTGCAAATTATTGAGGCAATCTTTGATTTAATTGGCTGAGTTTGTAGCTCTCTGAGGCCAGATTTATGAGCCAGTTTTCATCAGCTCTGGAATATTTATATTTTACAATATTTTTAATTTTTTAAACACGTACGAAGACAATAGGGGCCCCGAGTGGCCGAGTGGTCTAAAGCACTCTCCGTTACGGATCACTGCCATCTCACCTCTGTTTGCGTGGGTTCGAGTCTCAGATTCGGCCAATGTGGGTATGTGAGAAAGCTTGCCAGTAGCTTCTCGTGGGTCAGTGGTTCTTTCCGGGGTTCTTCCTCCACCATTAATACTGGCCGCCTTGTATAACCTATCGTGTGCTGAAAAATGGCGTTAAAACCCTTCAACAACAACAACAACAACGAAGACAATATAGGGAAAGCTAACATGAAACTTTCGTCCTCTCACGAAGGATGTCATCGTCAGTCTGCTGGTTCCTCTATATTGTTTGTGTGTGTGGTTGAAAAGTTAAAAATATTGTCAAATATGAATAATATTACTACTCAGTTAAGCTTTCAACAAAGTAAATTTGGAATACGCTTATATCACCAAGATCATGGGCAAGTCTGATAGTGAGCAAGATCCATGCATATTTTTAGGTGATCTTGCATCTGGTGTTGTAGCAAGAAATTATGGGCCCCCTTTGGGTTTAGCCATTTCCACATTTTTGGGGGGTTTCCACCCCACTACTTTCATCTGTTTGATGGAGGAGCGAGCCTAAGGCACTATTGCATGGGTATAAATAAATTGCATGGGTTCAGTGGAAATTAGGAGTTGGTTTCTTTCCTTTGCCAGCTAGAATGTTTTAGCATTTTTATGTCGAGGCAAAGTTTGTTGTTATTTGGCAGCTTCTGGAGGGAAATGCATGAAACATCTTTTCCTCCTCAATAAAGATTCAGCTGATATTTGAGCTTCCATTAATTGGAGGTGGGTACATTAACTATCAACAGACCTTATCATTTGATTGTCAATAAGGACATTTCATTAATGAAAATTAAAACCTCTAATATTCAAGCCATTCCTACCTCATGGACCTATCAAACTCATTTGTCTCTGGTGTATATGATAAATGCCATGTTTTGGATGCAGGTGCATATTTTCTTTGGGTCCAATTGTCCAAAAATGTAGCCCATATGGATACCGTCTGGCAGTAATCTCTTTTACAGTGTGGGCTTGTCCCCCCATGTTCGTTTTTCTTTCACCAGTTGTGGGATCATCAGCCTCCCACCAAACTGAAAAATTCAGTTGTACAATAGTAACAGGTTACATACAACTGATATGAAAATGTGGTATTGTGGGGTGGGGGAACTAATTTTAATGATGATGCAATGCTAACATTTTGCTATAGCCACAATCCATCTTCCCACCCCCACTGATATCCCACTAGTCAGGCTAAGAATGAATTCTTGTGCTATGGTATTTTCTATCTGGAAAAGGGTCAGCTTCACAATATTATATTAAATCATTAAAACTAGTTTATCCCCCTCCACACAAAAAACCTGCATTTCTCAATCAGCAAGGAAAGTAACATTTTCAGCTCAAAGACATTGACCTTTGACTTAACATCCCCCAAATTAATAGACTAATGCATTAACCCATGGATGACACACACATAAAATTTCAGAATATTATACAGGCAAATTCAAATTATGTTGTGGTAACCACCTCATCATGTTATGACTTCCAGCACGTTTAGTAAGGGATATAAATATACCTATTTTTAATCACAAGCAAAACTATTTTGCATTTTCAAAACAAATATGCTTCCACTGCAAACCAAAAAGTCCAACTTTACAAAGTTCATAGGTTGTTATAATGAAAAGAAAATCAAAATCCAGCCACAATTTGAACCTGTCTTACATCAGAATTCTCAACATGAGATATCTGATTGGTCAAAGTCATCACATTTAAATTCCAACCAGTCTTATATCAGAATTCTCAACATGAGATATCTGATTGGTCAAAGTCAAGTCACATTTAAATTCCAACCAGTTTTATATCAGAATTCTCAACATGAGATATCTTTAATTGGTCAACGTCAAGTCACATTTAAATTCCAACCAGTCGTATATCAGAATTCTCAACATGAGATATCTGATTGGTCAAAGTCATCACATTTAAATTCCAACCAGTCTTATATCAGAATTCTCAACATGAGATATCTGATTAGTCAGCGTCAAGTCTCATTTAAATTCCTTCCAGATTGCTGAGTTGTAGACTTAAATTCAAGCCAAGACTAAAGTTGTGTTGGTGAAATCCAGGCAAGGTGATCTAAATATGCATAAAAAACATGCCCACAATCTTTTATTTCTCTACCTTAAGTGCTTTTTGCTAACTGTGCTAACACGGTTTTCACACAAAACAAAATATTTTAAAAATTCTGGATAAAATTTTAAATATTTGTTCATGAAATAATATGAATAAAAATTAAATCAATATATGAAGATATGAAGATACAATGTTGCAGCTAACCTGGAGTTTAACTTGCCAAATTTTTTGATTTCCATGTCAATTAATCAGTGTTGTCTGCTTTTTTATCCTGTATCTGTGTCGAGTTAAAATTTTCAAAGAACAAAAACAGATGTTACCACTGCTCTGAGCTGTAATTTCTGTTATGGTTAACATCAAGTGCAGTTTTGCTATGCATTTAAAGTTTGTTGAGAGTAGCTGTTTTAATGCTTTGACATGCATCATGTTATAGGAGGCTTTTATATTATGAAGTCTGCCTAAATCATTCACAACGCATGTCCATGAAGTGTTTTATTGTTAAAGGAATGAACCACATCATTTCAGCTCAAGTACATAACTGCTAACATACTGTTACAATCCAGGGGTCTTTAATTGACCGAGTGGTGTCAAACCCTGGCGCAATTCCCGCTAGAAGTCATAAGTTAATCCCAAATTTCCAAAGACTTGGCATGCAACTAAAGTTGTAAATTAGAAAGCCCCACGTGTCCGTTCTATACATAGTTTTACTCTAATCAATGCAAGACCACAGATCTCACAACCTGCCAAATATATATCAACCGCACATCTGCATGGTTTCTTGTCGTTAGGTTTCCATACCGCCAGCAGTTCATGACATAGGAACTATCCCCTTACACAGGGAACTAGTTGAACTATGCCACCTTAGGCCAGTCAATTTATGGTTTCCAGGCACATTTCGCCAGTACAATTGCATCATATTTGCCACCATGGCAACATAAACGGTATCTGCGGAGTGCCTTCTTATGTATTCCTTTGTCTAATTTACAGGTTTCTTACTGTAAATACTGCCACTGCAGTCACACCACCAGTGTACAACACTAGATTTTAATAGGGACTATGGTACTCCAGGGTTACTGATTTGGTTTTGACCTGAATTCACTACTAGTGAACCATGACCTCATGGAAAGTCACTAATACTTCACTCAGTGATGTTTGCTCCTAGTAATTGGCTAATTATTTCAGGCTAAGGAATATTTCCATTGCAATGAATTCCAATGATCACACAAGTAATCACACAAATCTAAGAATTCCTTTAAACGAGGCACAATAACCAAATGCACATACTTACACAAATTTATTACACTATTTAAAATCTCCGATTACCAGTTCATTTCACAGAACTGTTAAAAAACATCAATATCAATGATCTCTCATTTATTACTGAACCAGTCTACAACAATGAAAACATTTTACTCCTGAACATTGTACATCTTATTGATTTCAGCCTCTTTACCAAGTTTGATCAAACTTCAAACATTCTTGTATCATCAGGATGTTGGACTGTTTTGAAAATGAGCAAGCTCCATGCATGTTAATGAGTTTACTCAGATTAAATGAGCTTATTACCACTCTGGAAACCATAATTCTAATCTTTTTTTAAAATCAAAATTCGAATATGTGTTTACATTGCCAAGATTCTGGATAACATTAATAGATGGCAAAGGAAAGACACAGACTCCTAATTTCCATTGAACCTTATATACCCATGACAAGTGGATAGTGCCTTAAGTTCACGCTTTCATCTTGCAGATGATGGAAAAAGTTGAGGGTAAGACACTCGAAGGAAGTTTTATGCAAGTACATAGGTTTTAATTGCAAACCACAAGTTGTAAGAGAGATTCCAATTTGGCCATTAGCAAGAAAGACATCAGTCTTCGCAGCTTCAAATATATTGATGGCCAGGCCTTTAAAAATTTGAATGTGTCAAATAGAGATACCCTAAAGTCTTTGATAGTAGCATTGTTTCTCTTAAAAAATCAAGAGAATAAAAGCAGTCTTCTTTGCTCGTAGAGGGACTGATAAGGTTGACACTTTTCCTACTGCACCAATCACAAAAGATTTTTCACTTGGCATCATAGATGTTAGACCTAGTTCGTCTACTGGACTGAACGATACCCGTGACAACTTTGCTGTAAACATGTCTTGGCAGAGAGATCATTTGAGCCAAGTGTAAATATGGAGAATCTGCAGCCTTTTGTGTACTAGAGAGTCCCAGTGCTGCGGCAGGAGGTCCGCGATCTTTGGGGCCACTGAGGGCTATACAAATAACTCGATCAGTGGAGCTCTTTACTGTTGGATCATCCTTAAGAGTGGGAAGGCACAAGCAAACAGACGATGCCACTTCAGGCTAAAAGCGTCCACTACCCTGGACCTTTGGTCCACTGCCCTGGACTTTTGGTCGTGAACTAGGGAAATGTAAAAGGGGAGCTAGTTTATTAATTTTGCCAAAAACAAATCCACCAATGGTGTTTCCCAAATTTGGAATAGGAAATCTGTTACAGATTGGTGCAGAGACCATTCTGTGACAACTATCTTCCCCTTCTTGACAGACTGTCCACCAAAATAATCCCTTTGCCAGAAACGTGTCGCACTTGGAGAGTAATCCCTTCTGAAGGAAGGTCCAAAATGCCATGCAGAGAGAAGGTGCATATGTGCCTCCTGGTCTCCTGAGGTACTCTACCACCAATGTGTTGTCGGAGGAACCATCATGCAGCAAGCTCTTATTTTGTTCACGCATCTCTGAAGGGCTGAGAAAGAACACTGCCTTTTTTTCTTGAAATTCTTCCTGGGTCCACGAACCCTGGAGAATAGGTTATTCAGGCTCCAGACCATGACCCAACCTGAATCTGATGCGTCTGTAAACAAATACAGAGACGTTATTGGTCATGCATGGGTCCCGATTTTGTCCAACAAGTCAGATGATTGTGGAAATCCAGAATTTAGATAAATCTTAGCGTTCAGAGGGACTCTATTCGGTTTCGATGTCGCAAAAGGAGAAACTGGAGAGGACACAAGTGCAGTGTGTCTATGGGAATCAGATCCGCTGCAGAGTTCAAGGTCCCCAACAGAGAAAGGAAAAGACGAGCCAACAACGTGGTCTTGGCTGTCGGTGCCTCCAACAGGGACATGATCTTGTCGACTCTGTCATGAGGGCCACTGGCTTAACCGCTGTTATTGATAAAATCTTAAGTATAAGCTTCGATTTCTCTTGGTTTGGTAAAATACCCATCCTGGTTGGTATGGACCAACAGCGCGACAGATCTAGGGTGATGGAATTTATCCAGCCATTTTGCATCCGCCAGTATTCGAAATATTGGAGGAATGGGATACAAAGAGACCTTAAATGGGCTGAAACTAATCCCTCCTTGACACTGGTACACGTTATGGCAGTACGGGCAAGGAGAAACATCAGATCGCAAAATTGTAAGACATCCCCTTTCAAGCAGCAGGAGATACTGCCTGAGATGTGGAGAGACAGGGATGTGGAAGTACACATCATGAAGATCATTGGAGACTGTCCAGTCGCCAGGTCTTATGACATTCCTGACTGAGGTTGTGATCTCCATACTAAAAGGTTCCTCTTTCAGAAACCTGTTTAGGGGACAATTAGAGAAAACGCTTCCTCTTTTCTTTGATATCAGAAACATCCGGGAGCAGAGGGCGAGAGATTGGTTGTTGAACACTCTCAACTGCAACCTTCCAAAGAAGAGGGTGTATCTCTTCATTTATTCGCACAGGATTCAAATGGTGGAAGAGCATAATGGATCTTACTCGAGAAATAAAGATCCAGAAACCGATCCTGGCATCTACCTTTCATAATAGAAATGACCCAAAGTTTGACCGTCATGCCAAACAAAATCTTCGAAAAGAGGTTTAGCCTGCCACCTACGGGAACAAACGAAAGATGAACACGCGTGATGAGAGGAAGCGAGCCTCTAAGGCGGATAGCCCTTGCTAAGAAATGGGCATTGGCCCACAAACTTCTTGCCCTGGTCTTTTTAGGTTCACTTGCCGTGACGGAGCTCTGAATTGGGGTTATCACTTTGGCTGGGTCTGCATGACTTTGAAGAATTTCGCACATGATGATTTCACTTCTTGCACGGTATCGATGGGCTAGGATTGGATCCGAAGAACAGTGTTGCTCTCCAAACCATAGAAGCCATGGAGGGAATGATCCATCCGAAAATGTATTTGCTTGCACGGGAGCAGCTCCAAAAGGTTCTTACTTTATCTTAGCAAGACACTTAATGCGCCCAGAGCAATATTGCTAGCGAGGTGGAGTAGCTTTGCCGATAGAGCCATCGACAAGGATAACTCATGCCTAGATGTCTTCACCACTACTTAAGCGAATGCTGATTGACAGCTAGCAACAGAGATTCTTCAAGGAGGAATCTGAAAAAAATGTGGGCGAGTGATTCCACGGTTACAGGTGACATAGTCTTTTGTTCTAAAGTTTCCGGTGTTTAAACTGGACGGTAAGCCCAGATCTCCGTGGAAATACCAACTCGTGCCGATTCGGCATTCAAGGTGTAACATTTAATGGCCAAGAAGGGGTATGACTGGTAGAGAGTTAGCCCCAGACAATTTCTCCAAACTAGAAAGGACATTAGTGTCACCAGACCCTAAAATAGTGGGACACATATCACGGGATAGAAGACGATAAACATCGTTAACCTCTTTGTCGAAAGACCAGATCTCTATCTCCTCTGCCGTCTTGACTAATGGATGGGAGAAGGCAGGGAACCAGGAGGGATGGATGCCGCATCGGCCTGTTCTTTATCTAACCCGTGCGAATGAACGATGACACACAGGACGTCTTTATGATCTCTTTCTTTGGTAGCAGGACTATCAGACCCAGTTTCTCTCTGTTGCTAGGGAGACTTGTGAATATGAGGCACTTGAATCCGCGGAGCTAGCGGACTGTCCATAGCACGAGACACGGAAGATAGGTGAGAACGACTCTTTACCCTCCAGGGACGTCTGGGGGAAGAAAGTCCGTCCTCCTACCTCTGGTTTGGCCCAACGTCGTAAGAGGAAGATGTAGGTCCACGTCCTACAGCATGGACCTCTCTATGATGTGACACATGCCCTGAATTCCATAGCTGCATGAAGATAAAGGGCAAATATCTTGCATGAGGTGGAAAGTCTAATATCATGTCAGCGTTTAGATGGATTTATTTCCTCTTTTGTAATTACATATTTGTTTTTTGGCTTGGTCGCAGACCTCTTCCGACCATATACTGCAAATGGGACAACTTTTTGTCTGCTCGCAACCTGAATGAAAAGGCAAGTTGGGCGAGTGTCCAATGGGGTTTCTTGTGGCCATACTAATCTATACCCTCTTTAGCCCTTGCTGGAAAAAATACTTAAACAAGATTATTGAAAATACTCTTGTATAAGTTTCATCTGAAAATCTATTATGTGGACTAAATCGGCAAGGACATTTTCTTGGTGGTGTCTCACGAAGTGGAACAGTCGATGATGTTTAAATGCATACAGATAAGCAATGTTAAGCTGAGTACAGTAAATATAAAGATATTAAAAAACGAAATAGTACTTAAGTAAAGTTAAATATGACGTCAACCACATTTTTTCGAACTGGAGGTGTCTAATTTAGCAAACAACCAGCTCGGTAAGATTGTTAATAAGAAGGAAAATACTAAGAAATACTATCCTATACTAATTTCGAGAATGAACTGGTATTCGATAACTAAACACACATTAAAAACTGGCGTGTGACCTGCTTTCAAAGACAGAATTTGCATGTCATATATAAGGTAATTTGAATTACAATGAATCGTTACTGGAATGAAACAATATAGCTCAATACCCACCCGAGCAAGAAAATAATTCCCAACCAATAATAATTACGCTGTCACCTTTGTGGGGTAAGAACCTAAAAGGGCGCTTATACAGAATGTAACCAGAACAAAATGAGAAAAATTCGAGAGAGACAGATAGAGGGAGCTCATTTCACATATAAATAAATACGCATGATCAAGGGTAATTCCACAGGATGTGAACAACGCACATACAGACAAAGCTCAAATCGTGACGTGAAAACGAAACGAAGGCAAATTTTCTTTAACGTAAGCTAAAAGTGACTGTAATGTCTGCGACCGGATAAAGAAAGAAGGACAGTACGCATGAGCATGGTATCCGTGTATTGGACTAGGGGCGTCATCATACATTAGGGGTATTTTCCTCCCGTAAAAGAGCTAGCTACAAAATAGCAATAATTCACGAATTACGTGTATTAAAGTAAAGTTTCTTTGGTCTAATTTCCACCACACTTCATCTGAATATTTTATTTTGTCAGGGACAGCTGACAATTGATTTTGAGACCAAAAGGTAAAAGGGCAAGGTCCCTGGATCTGATACTATAATAGTTTTGGATTCTGCCAAATACGTCGACTGTTTTGTGTCCAATTTTCATCAGACTTCATAGATACTCTGAAATTCGGGCAGTGACATATTTCCATTGATTCTGGAGCCAAGGGGTCAAGGTCACTGAAGTAAAGTGTCATTTTGGGTTCCACATTATAAATCCATTTTCAGTGAGTTTCCTACACGATCATTTTATCAACTTCATACTTTAAGAAGGACAGCTCCCAACATAGTCTGTTAATGATAGACCAGAGGTCAAGGAATCTGGATGTAAACTTGCAGAATTATGTTAATTTTCCATAGTAATAGCTAGGGTTGGTCCGGGTGGGGGGGGGGGGGGCATCCATTCTTCTGATGAGTCTATATGTGTTTATATCGTAGAATACACGTACATTCTATCATTTAAAAAAATTCATACCAAAAACCATTAGATAGTCCTTATAGATGGATTAACAACAATGAATTTTGCTTAGAGTAGTGGAACGATTCAGATTTAATGTAAAATTATAATCATATAAATATAATTTCGAGTTCCAGGAATAAATTGAAAGTAAGAGAAATACACATCATAATATCAATATAAGCACAATTCCCCGAGGGGAAGACAATTTTCAATATGACGGTGTAAAAACATAAACTCCAGTCTACTTGTATTTATTAATTTATTATATGAATACATGCCAGTGTGGTTCATTTAGTTATACTTGGAACACACGTCATAGTACCTATAAAAATAAAATCTGACTCACGTATTATAAGGATAGTTCCTTGAGGTCAGATTGTGATAGCGATACGTAACCTTCTGACTGTTTGTCCTCGTGTCATGTTTATGTACACACCAGCGAGGTCAGTTCACGATGGTCATGATTGAAACAGACATTATGGTGTACATTAAAAGTAATCATGAATACAGGAATGAAAAGATGGTTCCTTGAGAAGTCGGTTCATGACTGTGGTACATAAACTTGCGTCTGCTTGTTCTATCATCGTATATCAATCCGATTAAAATCATATTTCCACTGTCCTACGAGAAGATCTGACAGCGACCGCTTAGGGGTCATACTATGGTGACTTGTTATTAACATGATCGCTCATTTTATCAGCCAATCAGATAAGTCTTATACATTTGCGTTTGGGAGACATATGATGAGCACCAAAGTGTGCCTAATGATTTGATTAACTTTCAAATTTCTGAAAGCTACATTTCGATTAGCTAACTCGAAGGTCACCAGAACATAAGCTCCAGTGGGTCGCTGTCAGATGTTCACGTGTGACAGTGGAAATCTGATTGTACACATAAGCGAGGTCAGCTTACAATGGATATTCATAGACTCCCGAAATATTCTTATTTCATCGGTGTAGACTCCAGTTACGTCAGATTATTATTATTATTAATTTTTTAAAAATCGAATCGCAGAACATAAAGACGGCTTTTGATTAATGCCAGTTTATGATGGCACACCATAAGTTTATGTCTACGTTTGCTAATTTTCTGTGTATAGATCAGCGCAGTCAGTTCGCAGTGGTGGTATTCGAAACAGACATTATTGTGTTCCTAAAATCAAATATGAATCTCAATTTTAGTTCATACACTTTTTGTCTACGTGTCCAAACATGAAATGAATACACACCGTTGACTTCAGTTTACAATCACAGTACTTGAAAACACATTACATTAGTAATATAAGGAAAATTTGAAACACAGATCGTAGAAATATTTCCTTGAAGTCAAGTCAGGGTGGTGATGATATAGATTCTTCCATCCCCCCCCCCACTGTCCCTTGAGGTCAGTTCATAATTGCAGTACATGTCCATTGACTGCTTGTCCTAACACTGCAGGCATACACACTAGTGAGATCAGTTAGAGATGATGGTACAGAGGATTTAATATATTTTTTTACCCTATATTTATACAGGAATGGCAGGCAACAATTCCAACATTTATGAAAATTTTATTTTAAGTTGTACAATACCAAAGTCACTGTGACAGATAGATGAAACATGGTTTCCGCACGATACCATTAGTTACGCTTTGAAAACTACCAGAATATTGAAAAAGTTGGTTTTATTATTGAAAAGAACTTGAATTTTATTAACAAACTCTTCGAATGTTGCCCAGAACTCTTTGAAAATATCTTAAGGAATTTCAAGCACATTAACACTGAATACGACTGATCACTTTTGCTCAAACTGTATTAATATATTTTTCAAAGACATTGAATAGATGAATACATACAATGGGAAAAATTGGGTAGATGAAATCACATCTCACGGAAATATTGTACTTTTTCTTGTAGCCTAATGTAGTGGATGGCACAATCTCGTTAACGCAGATAGGCCTGCAGTTTTTTATGGATTGCCATTAAGCCTGGTAAATATAATATGTATCGTCCTAAAATGTGCACGTTGAAAAAATCATAATTGAGTAATCATTTTGAAAATTCATATTGACAAAACTTCTCGACAAATCATATTGAAAAATTATTTGGACAACTCATATTGACAAATCATATTGATGAATCATATTGACAAATAATGTTAACAAATAATTTTGACAACTGATATTGTCAAATAATTTTTTTTTGTCTTGTGGCTTAATAACATATATGATACATGTTGGTATCCGTTTGTCTCGAGAGGCGATGGAACTGCACCCATTAGACATGCCCCGGTTAGTGGTTGTGCAGCGTCTGCTGTGACTATGTAGTCCAATACGGGAGTGACAGTCCCTGCTGCACTTGAAGGGTGCGTCTGGCGTTGGTTGGAGCTGCTTCTTCTTCCTCTGCGATCGTCTTTCATCAGATAGCAAGCGTAGTTTGTCCTCTCCGGCTTTCAGACCAGTCATCAGAGCATGTCGCCAGCTTCATCTGTCTAGAGCGAGCTCTTGCCAGGTGTTGACATCGATATAATGGGCTTTCATGTCGTGCTTGCAGACATCATTGAAGCGGAGATGTGGCCGTCCGATCGACCTTTTGCCAGAGGCGAGTTCCGAATAAAGAATGTCTTTGGGGATCCGTCCGTCATCCATCTGACGTACATGGCTCAGCCATCTGATGCGACGTTGGCGGAGGAGTGTGACCATGCTGGTAATCTTGGCACGCTCCAGCACCTCGTTGTTTGTTACTCGATCGCTCCAGGTGATCCTGATTATGCGTCGGAGGCATCGCATGTGAAAGGCGCTGAGTCTTTTATCTTGTGAGGCGTACAGAGTCCAGGTTTCACTGGCGTAAGTAGTGAAAGGGGATATTATAGGGTCTATGGGACTTATCATTAAAAATACCCTTGGGACAATATAGGGTCTATGTAAATTTAACATGGCCAAAAACCCTTGGGACAATATAGGGTCTATGTAAATTTAACATGGTCAAGAATCGTGGGACAATATAGGGTCTATGGGAATTAACATGGCCAAAAGCCCTGGGACAATATAGGGTCTATGTAAATTTAACATGGCCAAAAACCCTTGGGACTGTATAGGGTCTATGTAAAATTGAAACAGGGAGGGTCTCTATGTTTTTTTTTAAAAAAAAAAAAAAAAAAAATAAAATAAAAAAAGGGGTAGGCAATGGAAAGGCTATCTCTTTTCGAGAAATATGGCTGGCCCTGAAAAGGGCCTTTGGGTTTTCTTCTTCTTCTAATTTCTTCTTTTCCTCCACCAAGTTCTTATTTTATCTCCTACACTCTTCTTCTCTTTCTTTTTTTTCTTCTCCTCCTCTTCTTTCTTCTTCTCTTCCTCCTCTTCTTTCTTCCTCTTTTCATTTTCTTCTTCTTTTTCAAATTTTTCGTTCCATTTGCGTATTCTTATTTTTTCCTCTTCATCCTCCTTCTCCTCCTTTATCTCTTTCATTACACCACTAATCTTGTCCTTTGCTTTTCTTAAGTTATTAATTTCCATCTTTACACGATGGGGACTATAGGAATAATGGTCTTCAACCAGTCTTATTAGCATCTGTTCCATTATTCCTAAATTGTCTAAAACCTCTTGCAAGGTTTGCATCTTGTCCATTTGGTTACAAGCCATCTTCTTTGCAGAATGGTTCCAACGAAGAACGTGGTGGGTTCTTATACTGAAAGCGCGGACGTGATGGAAAACATCCCCCTAAAAAACATAAAATTGATCTTACCTAGATCATGACCCAACAACGCGCGGACGTGAAGGAAAACATCCCCACTTTTCTCATTTCATATAATATAACCCAAACTATACTCTCCACATACGCTAAGAAACAATAAAGAAACCCATAATCTACTATTCACACTAAATTACTTTATTAGTTACAAACACAAACTCACAATCACATACACTTCCACTATTAATAAAGAGTTAGTGTTTATATTCACACTACTCTACCTACACATTGGCAAATTGATGGTTATTTCTTTTCTAGACTATTGGGTAGCCCTTAAAAGGGCTGTTTTGTTTTGAACTTCATGGACACCTGGTTAATGGTGGCACCTTCCAGGCCTGGCGCCACATACACATCTTATCCCCCAGTTACTTTTTACCTTTTGGGGGGAGAGAGCAGAGGCAGGATATGTCGCTTCAGAATCCCAATTTTCGCTCTCTGGGATTTTGAAATTTCTTCTCTCCTTTTCCTCCTCCTCTTCTTTGTTTCTTCTTTACTCTTTATATCTTCTTTCTTCTTCTTCTTCTTTATATCTTCTCTCCTCCTCTTCTTTGTTTCTTCTTTCCTCCTCTCTTATCCTTCCCTCCTCGACAATGGCTTCCGCGGCCAGTTCATTTAATATGCGCCTGGCATATTCCAGATGCACATGAACCTCCAACAGTTTCTCAAGTCTCGTGTTCATTTTTTGGTGTTGATCAATCAACAAGGGTAGCTGGACTGCCGAACGAGTTTCAATTTATACTGAAAGCGCGGACGTGAAGGAAAACATCCCCCTAATAACATAAAATTCATCTTACCTAGATCATGACCAAAAAAAACAACAACGCGCGGACCTAAAAGAAACACTCACTCACTTTTTTATGCTACCCATCACTATTTTAAAATTTTTTATAAATCACTTCAATAGACTATCCACATACACAAATCAATCCAATCTAACCCCAAATATACACCTCAAACACTAAGAAAAGATATCATTTTAATCTACTATCCACACCAACTTACTTGAGCTCTTACTAACACAAACACACCAATACATATCCTCACATTTTTAAAAGCAAGAGTTAGTGTTTATTTTCACACTACTCTACCTACACACATTGGCAAATCGATCATTATTTCTTTTCTAGAGTATTGGGGTAGCCCTGAAAAGGGCTGTTTTTTTTTGTTTGCTATGGCATTCTTTTTTTAGTTTCTAAGAATGCGATGTCCTCTGAGGATAGACTTTCTGGCGATAGGCCTGCTTCTTCGGAAAGAGAAGAAGAACTCTTTGGTGTCGATACGACAATCGACAAAGCCTCTGTCAGCTTCAGGTTGCTGCTGCTGTTGTTGCTGCTGTTGCTGCTGACTCTGAAGTCTGTACTTCTCTGTCCATTCTTCTTTCTCCCTGTTCATTTCTTCTCTGAAGAGTTCTTCTATCAGGTCTTCAGTGATTTTTAACATTCTCACATTCTCTATTTCTTCTGGCTTTGGTATCAGACTGTGTCTGACCCTATGCAAATTCACGTAGGCTTCGTTGAGCTTAGCTAGTTTGGAGGACATCTTCGTAGGAGGATGAGTCGACAATGGATGGTTAGACTGGGAACAAACCGGTTCTTAAGTCAAAGCGCGGACGTGAAGGAAAACATCCCCACACGGTTTTTTCGAGCCGCAACGTTCATGAGAGGGATAGTAAGAAATGAAAGAGCATCAATCCAACATTCTTATAGCTGAACAAAAGACAAAAGCATTTTTTCAAAACACAACATTTTTTATTGAAAAATCACTTAACACTAAACAACAACTCTAACATTTTTAACAATATAACATCAAACAATTTTGTTTCAAATTACAAACAATTTTTCTCAATTTACAACCTACCTTAAACAGGGCTGACAACGTTGTGAATGAAATTGTGATTTCCACTGTTGGAAATCATTAGGCCATTGATGGACACTACGTTTCCTAGCTTGAGACAAAAGATAAGCATACTGGTCACAAAACCATCGATCTACTTTCACATCGTTTCTAGCAGAAGAACGAGGATCAAAATGAGTCACTAAATGTTCTAAGGAATAGCCCAGGCTGCGATGATGCAGAAAATACACACAGTACTGTCCACACACCAAGGAATCTGTGCCTTGTAATTTCACGTTATTGAATCGGGTGGTTTGAGCATTTCTTCTCATAAAGTCAATGATATCGTCTTCCAAAGGGGGCAATCCGTACGAATCGAAATATTCCACACATCCTTCTTGAGGAAGGTAGACGGCTACCCAGTGGGTTCCTGGGAGATGACTGTCGTCCGTGTTGATCACGTAAGCTTGATGGTCTTTAGGTTTGCGATGAGGGAGTTCATCTTTAGCACAGACGACAGGATTCCAAGAAGCCGTATGCGAACTGTGGTTCAAAAGGTAATAAAGTTCCCAGGTATCCATTGTTTTGTGTTTTTTTTTTCTTCACAGGTAATAATAAGTCGTCAATTCGATCCTGACTTTTTGCTTGAAAATGTCTGACGAATAAACGGTTATTCGTTCTGTTTCCTCACTCTGATTCAGGAGAGCTTCGATACGATGGATCTCTTGAGTGGTTAATGGTGGACAAGAATGTTCACGCAAGTCTTTATACCACTGGTGCAACACGTCTTTGTCCGAGATGAGACTCCAAGCTTCGTCCAGATACTCGTCCAATTTTTCTTCTTGACTTAACATTAGGCATTTATCGTGTTGAATTTGACTGGGATGATCGTTTTGACATCCATAGCAATTTTTCTTGATTAATTCTGTTATTTTGTCGACCAAGTGTTTATCAAAACAGGAGACTAAATGGGCTTCTTGTTCTGGCCATCTCGACTTCATCATGATTACTTCTTCTTTTTCCAGGGTCTCCTCACATTCCATGTCCAAAGTTTCTCCACTAGGTAAAGAAGGATAACAGTCTTCCATGGCTTCTAATAATCTAGAATGACTTCTCTCAAACTGTTGATTTCTATGGTATTATCGAATTCTGCATACAGGATGACGTTCACTGTCTTGTCCAGTGGCTTTGCAAACTGAAGTTCCACACGAATCTGGCCGGATTTTATAGGGTGGAAATGTCCCTCGTCGCTGCCTTGGTCTGGAGTGAAATCGAAAGCCCACAAAGCATAACCTCCGTCATAATCGTCGTACGTAATACCGTGACTGGTGTTGGTTCCTAACTGACCGGTGGCTTCGTACAGGGACAAGTACGATCTCAAGTAATTCTTCTTCTTGTCACTAAAGTCAGGTTCGAAAGGTCGGGTACACAAGGTCTTGCCATCGCGACTGACTTCGATTTTCTTCACGTTGAAGTGTTGAAAGTTGAAAGGATTTTTTTTGAATGCTCCGTTGAAGGCTTCATTCTCGACCATACCAAGAATTAAACGTTTGGGTAACTGTCCTTGAAACAGATGATCTTCGATCATGGAATGATGTTGAGCGGGAATGGTGAACGTTTTCACTTCCACGCGACGTATGGGATACTTGGCGGTCGTTCTGCTCAACGTTTGACTGATTTCGTTACCTACTTTAGGTAACACTTCCACGCGTCGTACGTAGAGTTTGGCCTCTAAAATTTGGCTTTTGGGATTGCCACCAGTAGTAGCATCACTATCAGCCAACAAATGGAAAGCGGTACTGCTACGATTCAGTCTCAAGCGAACATTGACCCCGTTCAGCAAATATTTCTCTTGCAACCACATGTCCAAATGCAAACGATCCATCAGTTCTAAACTCTTTTCACCTACGATTTTCTTTTGTCTTTCCCCGAAGCCGTTATTGTCTTTATCTAGCTCGTCAAACTCCTTCGCTTCGTCAGGTTCCCATAGCACACAAGCATTGAGATGAATATCCTTGGCATCTATTCCGTACGTCAAGAGATTTTCCAGGTAGGCACGGTAAGGGTAAGTATCCATGCTGCTGCTCACCAGTTTGTTATTCAAGTACAAGTCCACTGAGCTGAACAAGGAATGCATGAAATTGTTGACGGGAGCTATATTCTCAGTGTCTTCTACTGAACCATTATTCTTATCTAGAACTTGGACTTTCAAGTACAAGTAACTGCTATTCAGATCGATGTAATCTTCGGGCTGTCCCTTGATATCAAACTCGATGGGAGCGGAATCAATCAATGAGGAAACGGGATTAAATTCCACCCATTGGGATTCTTGCATCGTCATCATCGTGGGTGGCATGGCAAACAGATCTAGTTCCGTCTTGGAACAGGCGCAAGACTCTCGGTGCATCATTTTTTTTTCTGTGTTTCAATAATCGAAAACGTCTAAGTCTCGAACGGTTCTTCTTTTCTTGGCCTTTCTAGCTTGAAGTCTAGTGAAAGGGTGTTTTCCTCGTCGTCTCTTTCTGCCTTGTCCTTGCTGAATGCCTGACTCGGTAGCGTGCAGGGCATTTATAGGTGTGTCTCGTCGGCCTAAAATGTCTTTGCCCGTTTGCAGCAAGACATTTTTGCCAGCCCTCATGAAGGCTTCTTTAGGGTTTTGTTTGTCGATGATGACATTTTGGAGAAATTCTTTGCCTTGCGTCAGTGCCGCATCTTTCAAGGCGTGCAGTCCGCGTGTCACCATCGGTTTCAACACCGGGGCCACCGAACGAAAGGCCGATTTTAACATGTCTCCTAAACCGTGTCCTCGCTGTCGTGCGACCCCTCGGTACACTGGATACATGACTTACTTACGAGTCGTGAGAAAACCGTTTTCGAAAATGGAGTTTCACCGTGACTTTTCCTTTGGTGAATGGAATATTTTGTCCCAGATCTCCTTTTATAGTAATGTTGACCGTGTCCAAATACGACTTGCTGACAGGCAAATAGTGAGGATGGACAAATTCGCGGTGGACGTGGCAAGTGTTTCCACCTTCCTCGTCAGCGAGCGTGGCAGAATCCACTTTGAAAGGAATGACACGCAGTAACGGCACGGAGGTGTGTCCCACTACGTTATACTCCACCACATCGGAATACACAAAGATCAAATTCAGTCCTTGGTTCAGTTCTACCGGGGTACGAAAATACTTGGCAAAAGTCTCGTTGTCGAAAATGCCTGATGAATCGGGTTTTTGTTCTACTTTCTTCCTCAGCTCCATGTCACCGCCCAACATGTCAAACAATTCAGGACAAAATAAAATGGTCACGATTTTACTCTGCTCAAATTTCATCAAGAAGCGACGAGCTACTTTGTGGTACTCCATGGTGACACTGTTGTTCTTGACCTGCTCAAAAGCTTTCCCAAACACGCCATTAAACCTGGAGGCTACGGCGCTGACCAAATGATGACCACTAAAATAATAGCCTGCGGGAATGAACAAGTGGTAGGTCCACGTTTTAGTGATGTCATTATAGATTTTCTTGTCAGGTATGGTTCTCTTATTCAATTCCTGTTGCAATGGCACGTCATGAACTTCCACCGTAAAAAAAATTTTGATTGGGAAGGACATTGAGGACTTGGGTCGGGTGAATCATTTCCACTAAAGCCACTTCCCAATGGGCTTCGTGATCTAAGGAGATGGCCTGAGGTAATTTAGCCGTGTAACAGCACAACGTGTTGTTGGGAAACACCTCCATGGAACTGTCACTGGGTAAGGTTAAGTAAAATTGGTTTTCGTGACTCATAATTCCAGAGTTCTGTGGCTGTCCGAGGGGTTATTACTGGACGTCAGAGGCGTGTCTCCGCCCAAAATGGGGTTCTGGTTGTGGTTGGACTGGTGACTGACACTGGC
Organism: Sinohyriopsis cumingii; assembly: GCA_028554795.2. Lineage (NCBI taxonomy): Eukaryota > Metazoa > Mollusca > Bivalvia > Unionida > Unionidae > Sinohyriopsis > Sinohyriopsis cumingii. The sequence continues at coordinate 15,454,884 of CM068838.1, forward strand.
ACTGGACACAAGGTTCCCGGGGTTCCCGTTCGAGGAGAATTTCAGGGAAGGATTAGGAAGCAGGTAACCGATGCAACTGCTCAATAAAATGGTCCACAATTGTTTGTCTCCTTGTTGCAAACTCAAATTGGCAATGGCTGCCCCGATGACACAATACACCACGAAGATTTGGCAGAAAAAGACGATTTGCGTTTTAGGCACACGTTCTCCACACCACACCCACAAGGGTTGTTTTTGTAAATCTTGCACAGAAGAACTAGGTGAAGAAGGAGTGGTCGACGTAGCTGCGTCTGCTGAGTGAAAGGGCATGATGGTCACTTCTTCTTTTTATAGTCGATGACTTGCGAAGCGTCGATCCAAGAATCGAAACTGGGTGGATATCCTTTCCAACGTACTTTGACTTCTTTTGACACGTCGTTTGCCCACTTTACGGGTTCTGCGTTCGAGAATGCTTTCGATGTCGTACACGTCGTCTTCTTTTTTGGTCACACGTTGTAACTCGGGCAAATAAAACGTTCCTTTGAGTACTTCTCCGTTCATGTCTTCCAATTTATAGACGGCAGGATGACGGCCATGCACTCGTCCAGTGACGCGAAACAATTCGGTCGTCCAGTTAGGTAAGTAACCTTTGTCGAAAGTGCGTTTGGTTTTGCCAATGCGTACCCAATCTCCTACGACCAACTCTCCACTTTTCTTGGGGACAGCCCTCGTCGGGGACGTACCGAACAGGCGCTCAAACACCAGCACTTCGTTGTCGGGAGTCACGTCTTGCGGGGCACGTCCGATGCTTCGATGGTAAGATTGGTTGTACGCTTGCACCAGGTGCGGTAAGATGTCGATGTACTTCAGAGTGTGGTGATGCGTAAAATATTTCCACATGCGTTCTTTCAAAGTGCGTTGAAAACGTTCCACGATGCTGGCTTTGGTTTCGGGATTCTCGGTGGTAAAAAAATGAATGTCACGTTTCTTTAATTCTTTTTGGAAAGCTTGGTTCAGAAATTCGGTGCCTTTGTCCGTTTGCCATCGAAGAGGGTGACGACCGCTTTGTTTCAACACCCGTTGTAAGGCTCGCACGAACTCGCTGCTCGATTTGGAAGTCAAGGGCACGACCCAGGCAAATTTGGAAAAGACGTCGATGACACAAAACAAATATTTGTAGCCACGATTGTAGTTGGCCAAATGAGAGACATCGGCTAAATCGGCTTGCCATTGATGATCCATGCCTTCCACTCGGGTACGACTTCTGGCAAACTTGCGTCGAATGGGTTTATGTAAAGTGTAGGTAGCTTGTTCTTGTAACCATCGTTGCACTTGAGGTAAACGGAGACTTTTCAGTTGCCTTTTTGGCAGCACGATACAATTTTTGAACTCCTGCGTAACCTGCAGGATGGGAGGGATCGTAGTAAATGCTAGCTAAGACTTTTTCCATTTTTTGTGTTGATTGGTGTGTTAATAAGGCACCCACTCTTGGAGGATGCTACTCTTTTTCTCTTGGGGTATTTTCTTGGATTGCAATGCTTTGCGTGTGCGACCGGCAATAGGTGTCGAAGAGGAGGAGGATGTCTGAGCGGGGGATATCGGTTCTTGTTTCACTTCTGTCTTCACTTCTGTCTTCACTTTCTTTTTCTCTTGTGAGGAAGAAGGGGTGGCCATCATCTTTTTAATCCATCCAATTCTGGAGGTAGGTGGTGTTGTTAACTTGCGTACTTTTTCTGGTGGAGTTTGAAACCCTTCTTCTTCTTCTTCTTTTCCTTTTTCTGTCTTGGTCACTGGTACTGGTACTGGTACTGGTGATGGTGCTGGACTTTTCATCAAGGTCTTAAAATCTTTCAGAGTGGGTAGAGCTGTTTCGTCTAAAGCTTTCTGGTGAAAGAGTTGCAGTCGTTGCAAGAGTTGACCGTACTTTTGCGATTTTTCTGTTTCGGACAAATCTTGGCGATCCATCAAGGACTGCAGTTCGTGTTGTAACTGGGACATCTCGCTCAAATTGGGATTGGGAGGTAAATGCGTGGTGCGTTGTTCTTGCCACCGATGGTATTCCATCCATCGTTTGTAAGGCACTAAAGCTAGTTTTCGTCCTTCCATGGGGTTGTCAGGGGTCGATTCTGAGATCTTGGGACTTTCGAAGGCCTTTTTATCTTGCTCCCACCAGTCCTCCCAACATGGTTCCCAAGACTCCTTTCAGTATGGGGCCTAACAAGAGAGGCAAAATGCCTCCACGTTGGACCAACATCTTCTTTTTTTGACGAATGGGAATTTTCTTTTGAACCATTTGGCGAAGAACGTGACGATGTTTGCCTAAGCATTGTTTCTGGTGTTTGGACAAAGGGATCGTGCCTTTCAAAACGTTCAAACAACATTCGCACACGGTATCGATGACCTCTTTGGAGGCCGTTTGAATGAGTTTTTCTCGTAGGGGTGGAGAAGCTTTGGACAGGACAGATAACAGGTCCCCATGTTTGGCTAAACGTTTCTTTTTCTGGGGGCTTCTTTTCTTTTTTCGGGGTGGTGTCTGGTAAGAGGAGGGTCCTGCCACTGGAGAAGTTCTCCTTGGGGACCTGGTCTTTTTCTTTTTCTTCTTGGGGCTTCATTGAACTTTTGTCTTGGGGATAACTTTGGGGGCATTAGGATCCCATCTTAAGAGTGAGCGAATGATGACCCCTCCTAGAGTACCGCTCCCTGCAGGTTTCAAAATGATTTGTTTTTTGGTTTGAGTGTCGATGCGGGGATCGGCCAGTTGGACCAAAGCGACTTTGTTTCGATCGAAAAAGCGTTTGGTTTGATGAGGAATCTGAATGATTCCTTGGAGTAATTGACGTGCTGTCACCGTGAACCATCGTAAGACTTCTTTGAGAATAGCTTCTAAGACACGAGCTCGTGTTTGTGGATCTTTTTCTCGACTGATGCCATACAAGGCACGAATCAATTTGACGGGAAGATGCGACTGAAGGGACGTCATGTTCACACTGTGTGAGACAGACGAAACAGGGTCTGAGGTTTTTATAGATTTTTTGATGGGGAGTGAAATGAAGTCGAGGACGGAGACGTGTACAGGACAGGCCCTCCGTCTTGGCACCAGTGGTGAAACAAGTGGGTACGAAATCGCAAATCCTCGGGAGTGGTAGGTTTCAAATCGACGAGTAAATAGGCGTGTGGCGTTTGAGTGGCATCGTCGTACGCCTGAGTCAGCCAAGGCGTTCCTAACTGTTTGGCTAAGACTTGCACTTGCGATTTATCTCGAGGGCTTTTAAACAAGACCACGTAATGTGCATTGAGACTGATGGTGCGATGGGCTTTACTTTGTTGAAACAAATTTTGGGTGATGTAAATGACACTGGCATTACGGTGATGCCCTTTGCGCGTGAACCACAATTTAATTTCTTCTTCGTCTTCTCCTAACATGTCGTCGAAAATGACCAAATGGGTTTGACGGGAGTCAGAGACGATGCCGTCGTCTTCTTTAGGAATGCCTTCCACAAACACGATGGAATCGCCTTGACTTTCTCGCAGGAGGCTGTACGCCGATTGCCACTCTTTGTAACACCACACGATCCGTTGAGGGGGTCGATCGATCAAATGATGTTTATGTTCGATCAAACGTTTGACGAATTCGGTTTTGCCTGAACCGCTAGGTCCAGCAATGAGCATGTTAAAGGGATGGCGAAGATACAAAGCCTCCCAACTGGCACGATCTAAGTGTTCGTCGATGACTTTGACAGTAGAGGAAAAGGGAGCAGAGACAGCAGAGGTAGCCATGGTGTGAGAAATGTCACTTGTGACACGAAAAAACAAACAAGACAAGAGTTTATATACTTTCTTCAGAACACGTTTATTGAATGTTTTTTTTCAAACATGAATACGAAAGACAAAAATACATAAAAGCCAAAGGCTTAAGTACAAGGATAAAAGGCACATGATAACTATGAACGTGGAATAAACACAAGTGTCTGTACAACATGTTTTGGGAAATGTTCTAACCAGTTCTATAGTAGGGGGTAAGGTCACACAAGTGTCCTCCCGAAAGGGTCTTTCAGGTCTGTTCACGACAGTCCTGTCCTGTGTGACGGGTTCTTCTGGCACCGTCACTAACACGGGTTGAAAAGTAACTTTTTTCCTTGAACAACTCTCGTGCATATTGGGCCACTTCTTGGGTCCAAGCCTCAAAACCCCATTCTTTCCAGGCACGTACATCTGTCCAATGGGGATGTAAGTCACAAGCTACACACACATCGTCATACACGTCTTGGGTAGCTAAAAGCTGACGAATCTTTTATTCCTGTTGAGGTCGAGAAGTATCCAGATGAAACCGCAAGGCTTTGAGCAAAAGGAGTTTTTCGTGACCATTTAAGGCCATTGACGTGGTAAGTACTGATCGTAAAGAGTCCACAAAGAATCGGCTGGTAAACGAAATCCCAGAAAACAAGTCACTAAGACACACACCACTTGTCGTCCCAAATTGAATGGATACAGTTCTTGTAATAATTGATGGTAATGATCCACGGTTTGAATATGGTCATTGAGTTCCTTCCACGGAATCTATTGGATGACATGTGACATAAACCGTGGCATGGCAGCCTGTTTTTATATTCTCTTTTTTTCGGATGCAATACACGTACTTTCTAGCCAGAGATCTTCGTTCTCCAGTAGCGAATCTAAATCTTGCATACTGTAACCGAAACGTCAGAGTTCGTTTAGGTGTTTCCTTCTCCTCTAAGTAGATTCCACGTAACAAATGTTTGTAATCCTTTAACTTGTCTTCCTCAATGCGTTGCACTAGGTGAATCTCGAAGTAACCATAATCATGAACATGTCGATCATTAGCGACATCAAAGTTTTGAACAATGTCTGACCATTGAAAGAATTTCTGACGAATCAGTTCTCTTATACCATCCAGGTACCAGTGGTTAAAGATCTGGTGACGTATCGGATGCAATTGTTCTTTACGTTTGACTTGTATTTTGACCAGCTCTCGGTAAATCCTTTCTCTCAACTCCACAGGCAAAGCACGAATGTTCTCTTGTAAAGTATTCATGAATAGGTCAGTCCGTACAATTCACAAAAGTAATCCACATAGTGAGTAATTTCTGACCACTGCCATTCAGGGTAACGTCCAAGAATGTCACTGAACTCTTTTGATGTAAACGGTCTAAAGCGATACAATAGGAGGAATGCACCCTTGACCCAAAGAAATCTAACACACTGGTTGACTTTTTTCACTTTCCTCTTATGAATTTCTCGACACAAAAGTTCTACAGTGACCCATTGAGATTTCACTCTGGCAAACCCCTGCCAAACTTCCTTGTAAATCTTCTCTTGTAGTTCTTTAGGTAATGATTCAATATCGTTTTTGAAATGAAGTTTAAATGCTGGTCTCGGTGATGTCCAACATTTGACTCCTAGTCAATCTGGTTTCTTCTTCGTCAACGACATGGTAAGTTACTTCAATGTCTCGGTCCCACTAAGGGTAAGTAATGACAATTCGGTGACCATCGAGCATGTTCTACGTAGGCCGAATCTTGCGGTTCCCAGTGGTGAAGTGACACACCGCAACTGAAGCACTTGACTTTATCTCCTTCGCCCAAGTAGAAAAATCCGGCTCTGGCTAATTCTTCGGGGGTCGGTCCTCCCAGATACTTAGGCCATTTTCCTTTGAACGATTGAAGACGATTTTCAAAGTCGCAGTATTCCGACAAACGCACAGGGAACGAATATTCGTCTTTCACATGTTCGTTTCGATGAGGGTTAAGTGACATAGGTAGGAGTTTGCTCAGGGCTGGATGACATCCGTAGGGGGGTAGACGTGAAGGTGAACATTCCCCTTTAAAACGAAACCCAGTAAAATGTCCAAGAGGACGAGCGGCATCACTTTCGCATCCCTCAGGTTTGACACGCACAGCATCCCTTTCCATGATAGGGGTAGTGACACTAAAGTTCCCATGATGCTTTACGGCATCGCTCAGGTCACAAGGTACAGCATCGTACCCATCGCAAGGCTCACAATCGCACTCGTCTGCAAACTCCGTTACGCAATTACAATGGTAACCACATGGACAATCGCAGTTTCCTTCCGGACATTTTCCGTCGCAATGCCTGGGTCTTATCCATCCAGTATTAGTCACACTAGAGGAAGATACAACTTTTTTACAATCCCCAAACTGGAACGATGTCTCTTTCAAAGTATTCATCTTGTTCGCTCGGTCTTGGTAGTCACAATGAACTATCGATCTTGCCTAGTGTTCCTTTTTATATACAGACCAATACCGACGTGACCGTACGGTAAGGTGAAGTGATTGGGAAGTCGCACTCGCTTCTGGTATACAATTTGATAGACTTTTTCCAAGGGTCGACTGACGATGTGGTGAGTGGGTAAACGTACAATCTTGTTCGGTTGATAGGTGGTCACTTTAAAGTTTCCATCCTCTCCCGATTGCAAGACTTCTTTCAATACCCCAAAGTTGACCACTCGACTGGTACGATAATTCAGAGTCAGTCCTTTCACTTTGCACGTAGTGTGCACTTCTCCTTGTTTGTCCCGGTATTCGTAGCCGTAATTTTTGGGACCGCCACTGACGAAACTTAGAATCTTGTCGTCGGGATGCTCGTCTGTCCAGGCTCCTAAACGGTCTCCTTCGATGTTAGGGTGATGTTGAATCGGGTGATGGATGTAAATGCAACTGTCCGTGTCAAAGTACAGGACGCGTTCTTCTAACAGTTCTAAAGCTTCGTACAATTTTAAGCGAGCATGGGCTGTCACGTAAGCCGCAATGATGACATTTCCAAAAGGGTCGTCTTGTACAAAGTCCAGATCTTCTTCGTAATTGACCAAGATCAAATTCTCTCGAACGACGTCCACGTGTTTCATGTATTTGGTTTTGTCGTGAATCATCTGGAAGTAGCGGGAAGGTTCTGTCAAATATTCCGTCTTGGGTAAACACGGTCGTTGTGCCATTTTACCCCACAAGCAATTTAACATCACTTTGGCAAACGATCGCCTGCCTTCGTTTTTCTCGATGTGGTCTAAAGAGATGCCTTCTTGTTCGTAGTATTTCTCTTTGAATTGTATTTGGTCTTCAGGAGTATGACACCAGGAAGGATAGCCGCTGGCTTCTTGCTTCAGTTTCAAAAAGGCATCCACGTAGTCTGCGAAAATGCCTTTCTGCGTGGGGTCACCCTTGTGGTATTGTTGTGTCTTGGGAAAGTGGCAAATTTCGTACACTTCTAACAGTTGGTATCCCATGTCCAGAGCTTTGAACAATTCTACGCTGACCCAGGTTCCCGTCAAGGCACGTTCTTCCTGGCTGTGATGGCAAGGTTGGTCTTGGTTGCACGTTTCGGCACAAGTACGGCACAAGGGAAACATCAGTTTGCCTTGACAATGGTGAGGTAACACGGGATGGTATAGGTTCGTGGGAGGCAAAACTTTACACTTGATCAAGCCTTCGTATTGTCGAATGTTTTTCAGGTCGATGTGTTCCGTCAGCAATTGCGGGTGCCCTACAGGAAAGCGACAATATTTGCACACGTAGGGATACAGCGAACACACGTCCAAGTATTTGATTTCTTCTCCTTTCTCTTCGTCGGCTTGGTACAGCAAACAGGTGGCATTGGTCCTTCCTCCGTACAAACTATCTCTCGGGTTCAGCGGGTCCATGAACTGGTAACTTTCCACGAGGCGTTTAAACTCGGGATCGGTTTTCATACGGTGATCGTACTCGTGTTCCCACATTTCCACCACTTGGTATCCTTGCTGTTCTAACTTTAGGCGTCGCTGACAAGTGTCCTGGTACAAGTCTTCCATGGTTCGTTGCAAAAACTGATTTTTAGTGCCACGGTCAGGGTAACAGACGGGACATCCGTGAAATAAGCAACCGTTAAACTCGTACACGATCTTGGGGTTTTCTAAGTCCCAGCCATCGACCGAATACGTTCCGATGGTCTTTTCACCCCCTCCGTTGCGGGCATGTTGAATCCACTTGTCTTCCTTGTCGCACAAGTAATGTAACCAACGTAGGGCTTTGACCGAGTATTGACGTTTGACAAAGTGGGTCGTTTGAGGACTGATGACAGCCACGGTGTTTTCAGGCATGAATCGTTGTCGATACACTAAGGAACACGCTTTGGCAATGGTGCAAGCTTCTTTCAAGGGATCGACCCCTCCGTGTTCCATGAACAGTTCTCGAAATTTTCCACAGCAACGTCGTAAAATGTCCACGTCGGAACGACAATACTTTAGCATTTCTTCCTGAAAGTCGAAAGGGTCCGAAGCATGAGCCTGGTACCAAGCGTAGAAAGCTTCTCGTTGTTCGGTACGCATGTTGTCGGGGTCGTAATAGTGAGCCTCAGGTAAATGGGGTAGAACGGCGTGTTGATTGGCTTCCGTATTGAAAAAGTGTGGAAAGTACCCTTTAGCCATTTCTGTCATTCCAAACGTTTTAGGCATTCGACTCAAAGGCATGGCCAAGTAACTCATCGAATCTTTAAACTGTACTTGTCCCACTTGCATGAAAATGATTTTGGCTCCGTTCAAAGTCACTTTAGGGCGCTCGGTGCCTTGTTCCGTATAGTGCCTCAAACGAAACTGTCCATCGTATCCGGAGAAATTGTGAGCCATCACTGTGGCATGGCGATGACAATCTCGGTAACGTTCGATGTCCTCTTGGCTCCATGTCTTGTCGACGGGGTCTAAGACCCATTGGGCAAAATCGGCTAACGTGTTCGGTCCTCGAAAGATTTTTTCACGCCCTCCGGGAATCTTGCTGCAGTGAGGGCAATGACTGAAGATAGGTTCTTGAATGCACTTCTCGCACGCTCGATGAGCCACGCAGAAATTAGGAATGTGAATGCCAGTCTCTTGCATGCATTCGAAATCGAAAAAGATGAAATTGCCTTTCTTCTTGTGACCGTCCTCTTTCTCTGGTGGGGGTTGGTATTTTTGCACGTAACATTGGTGTTCCAAGTCCACGATGTGGTGACAAATGTGACATTTTTTCTTTCCTGAACATACGTGTGCCTTGGTATTATTGGTACGTATGACTTGTTCACACGTAGGGTACAATCTCAGCAGTTGACAAGCACATTTCTTCTGTGAACCTTGCGTTTTCAGATGTTGTTGGTAACAGATAGGGCTGACAAACGTGCGCAGACAAGTCGAACAAGGCACTGGTTCTTCGCTCAGACAGGGTGAAGAGGCCAAACATCCTGAGCATTTCAATCCACAATGCTTGTGTTGCTCTCGATTATTATAACCATGGTCACATTTCTCACAGTAATAACCGTATCCCAGGAATCCGGTGATACTGGTAATGGTATCGAAATGTTCATCGTGATGATAAACATGAATGTATTTTCCGTCCTTAAAATATTGCCCTCGAAACAACAGAGACCCGCGCACTTCTTGAGGGTGCACTTTCAAAGTGTATCGTGGAGCTAGGGCATCTTGCAATTTTTGCATCTCAGGAATGCCACAGGGTGTGTCTTTGGACATGCCAGCTTGTCGTAACAGGAGTTCTGCTTCACTTCGTTGTTTGGCTCGGTCCGATTGTCGAATGTTCTCCCAGTCTCTTTTCCATTCTGCCGTGTCGTTCTTGTTGGCATAGGTTCGTCCCACCACGATGGCACGGGCTAAACACATCTGGTCATGAGGATTGTGAATTTGGACAAGGCTACGCTTAATGCTGCGAAGGTCGTTCACCAATAACATCTTTTTGCGTCCGGTCCCTTGAGGAGGAGAGACGTGGGTCATGTCCAATGTAGCTTTTCCATCGGTGATGTCAAACTGGTCATTAGATTGTTGCACGTGTTGAATCTTGTCCATGACTTTGGAAGCGGTCAATTCTGCAGGGGTGCTAAACTCGATCCAAACAGGGGATTTCAAACCGTCGTGTTGTATGGAAAGTCTCAAGCGATCGTCTTCTTTGGGTTGACATTGTTGCTTGAGTGTAGTGAGCAGAGAATCCCACACTCCGGTGATGAACCCTTCTGCTTTCTCTAACGGTACTTCTGACTTGAAATCTTTAAACTTCACCGTGTATTTGTAAGCCGTGGTTCTAAATTTTCTAGAGGAACGCTTTTCCGTCTCTCGAATGGAATAGTATTTTTCAGGGTTGACTAAGGGTGGTGAACTTGGTTTAGAGGTTTCTGATTCTGGTTCACTCATGTCCTCTTCAAAATCACTGGCATGAATTTGTGCCAAGATTTCAGCCCTGGTACGAGGCGATAGATCACGTTTCTGCCTCTTACTTTCTTCTTCTTCTTCTTTCTTCTCGAATGAATTAGATCGTTTCATCTTGAAAGCAAAAAGTCAAATGACTCAAGTTCAAACACCATGAGCTACTTTATAGTCATGGCAAACCAGCGTATATAAAAGGGTGTGTGTCTTATCCTTTCACTATTCATTTCACTCTCAAGCCGAGCACAACGATGGAAGAGACTAACCAGATGGAACGTTTCGTCAGAGCTTTGCGAGGGGTCATTAGAAAATTCTCTTCAGACCAGCCTACGGACTACTCTCCTTCCTTTAGAGATAAAAGTCAAGATACTTGCTATATCTGTCAGAAGAAAGGGCATTGGTCTTCAGAGTGTCCAGACCGTCAAAAAAGAACAAAAACAGGGACTAAAAAAGACAAAAGTCAAGATACCTGTTATTATTGTAAAGAAAAAGGACATTGGTCTCCAGATTGCCCAAAAAAAAAACAAGAGGAGTCAGAAGAAAAGAAGGATTCTTAGAAGAAGAGAGGGATTCTTCAGAGGAAGAAGAGGAAGAAAGAAGACAATTCTATTTACAAGTGGCAAAGAAACAGGAGAAGAAAAGAAGAAGGGAAGAAAATGAGGAAAAGACGGTGAAGAAATTTAAAAAACAGAGAGACTAAACAAGGAGAAAGAAGAAGTCAATGAACTTTTTATTAAAGTGTTGTGTTGTGAATTGTGAATTGGATTGTAAAAAAATGGATAAAAGAATAAATGAATGATATAAGGTAAGTGTCTTTGAGTTTTGATTTTAAAATAAGAACGTACACTCACGCACTCATACATAGACACGTACTATATGGGTAAAATGGGTGGGGTTTATTTTTTTGAGTTATTGGCAAACTGAAATTGTATTTCTTTTCGAGAAATGTGGGTGGCCCTGAAAAGGGCCTTTTTTCTTCATGGTGAAGGGGTGAGTTTAAGCAATCAACTTTAACTGCCTTATGCCTTTGCCACGGCCAAGGCCTACTTCTGGACTGCGTAATGTTGATGATGATGATAATGATTGGGTTGAAATCACTAAGGGTGGTACGGTAGGCTTAGTCACAGGGTTGACGTGTTTAGCTCGGGATGGTCGTATTCTCTTCGGTCGTGATAAAGAAGTCTGATACATTTGTTTCAGACTTCTTAACTCCGCTAAAATGTCCAACAGTACCGTGACCGTTTGATTTTCACCCTCTTGTTTCTTTGCTGCTACTTCTTCTTGCTGTTGTTGCTGTTGTTTTTTTCTTACCTCTTCTTCTTGTTGCTGTTGCTGTAGGAGAAAAGCCTGTTCCGCTTCCTTTTGTCGTTGTATAAATTTCTCCAATTCTTCTTTCTGTCTCTGTCTAAAATTCTCCACTTGCGGTAATGAAGAAGGTAACGAAGGTTCCGGAACAAATTCTTGCGAGGAGAGAAAATCCACAAAATCCCAATTCACCTCTTCTGAAAGTAAGTCCGGGTTCCCTTGGGCGGTCTCCGCTGCTGGTGCACCCCATTGGATCGTTTTCTGAGTTTCCGTCATGTTGAATCACTGTCGCATAGATTGACTGCACACAAGCGCTAGCAAATCTATATAGAGTACGTGACGTCACAGACTGCTCTCTTCGGATTGGATGCGGCTGGCTGAATTTTGTGACGCGTGTTCGGATTGGTGAATGAACTCAATCCGTTTCAATCCTACCTCTGCCTATAAATAAGCGAAGTTCACTGCATTGATTCACCTGTTTCTCGGAGCCTCAAGATGTGGACCGACGTTCAATCTTCAACCCTTGTGTCAACAATGATGTTCAGGACGGACATTCTCATGTATGTCCGGTCCAAGTGGACTGTTGTTGATAGGACAGATACAAGTCTATGGATAAGGAGAGTTTATATAGAAAGACAAGGATGTCTCAAGAGGGTACTTGTGTATGGACCGGCAGTTAGAAGGAGTTTAAGAAGAAGAAGAAGATGTGACAGATGCCATCTATGTTAATATTAATATTAACATAAACCCAAAGGCCCTTTTCAGGGCCAGCCATATTTCTCGAAAAGAGATAGCCTTTCCATTGCCTACCCCTTTTTTATTTTATTTTTTATTTTTTTTTAAAAAAAAAAATAGAGACCCTCCCTGTTTCAATTTTACATAGACCCTATACAGTCCCAAGGGTTTTTGGCCATGTTAAATTTACATAGACCCTATATTGTCCCAGGGTTTGTGGCCATGTTAATTCCCATAGAACCTATATTGTCCCACGATTCTTGACCATGTTAAATTTACATAGACCCTATATTGTCCCACGATTTTTCTCCATGTTAAATTTACATAGACCCTATATTGTCCCAAGGATATTTTTAATGATAAGTCCCATAGACCCTATAATATCCCCCTTCACTACTGGCGTACATGAGAGTGCTTAGCACGCAAGCAAGTTACACGGTGATCTTAGTGTTCAGGTTCAGCATGCTACTGTTCCACACTCTCTGCGACAACCTGGAGAGAGTTGTTGATGCCTTTCCGATCCGCTTGCTGAGCTCAGCATCGAGCGAGAGGTTGTTGGTGATGGTAGAGCCGAGGTACATGAACTGACTCACCAGCTGAAGTTCGTAGTTGTTGATGATGACGCTTGAGGGGTCCGCGTCCTGAACCATCACGTTTGTTTTCTTTAGGCTTATGGTTAACCAAAACTCATCGCATGCTTTAGCAAAGCGGGCTATCAGGCGCTGATGGTTACTTCACGCACTTTGCTCTATGCCTTCAGTCGTGCCAGGTTGAACAGTCTGCCGTCTGATCGCGGGTGCAGGTAAATCCCAAAGGCATGCTTGAGCAGGACTGCGAAGAAGATGCCGAAGAGCGTGGGGGCAAGGACGCAGCACTGTTTAACTCCACTTCGGATGTCAAAAGGGTCGGATGTTGATCCATCGTACTGCATTGTGCCTTTCATGTCATCGTGTAAGGACTGGATCATGCTTAGCAGCTTTGGAGGGCAACCAATTTTCGCCAGGATTGTGAAGAGTCCGTCTCTGCTAACCAGATCGAATGCCTTGGTGAGGTCTATAAAGGCCAAGAAGAGGGGTCTGTGTTGTTCTTTGCATTTTTCCTGCAGTTGCCTGACAGAGATCATGCCGATTGTGGACCTCTCTATGCGTAACTCGCACTGCGATTCTGGGTACACTCTGTCAGTAAGCGTCTGCAGTCTGTTCAGCATAACGCGTGCGAAAACTTTACCCACGATGCTGAGAAGTGATACGCCCCTGTAGTTGTTGCAGTCGCTTATGACGCCCTTGTTCTTGTACAGGGTTATGGTGTTAGCGTCACTCATGTCCTGAGACACTGCACCCTCGTCTCAGCACTGGCAGCGGAGGTCGTGCAGGTGTGTGCGCAGCACGCTACAACCGCACTTGATGAGTTCTGCTCTAATGCTATCCTTCCCTGGGGCTTTACCTAGGGACAGTTTCTCTAAGGCCTTTAGTTCGTCTACAGTAGGTTTCTCGTCCAGTTCGGCCATGAGAGAAAGGTTTTCATTGGCGTTGAGGGCATCATTGGTCACGTGGTTCTCTTTGGAGTACAGTTTGGAGTAGTATTCCACCCAACGCTCCATCTGCTTGCCCTTGTTGTGGATGGTATCGCATGTGGCATACTTCAGTGGTGATGTCACTTATTCGTGGGATCCATTGCTTTCTTTATGCCATCGTACATGCCTCTGATGTTTTCAATATCTGCTGCTGACTGGATGCTCTGACAGAGCTGAAGCCATTATTCATTGGCACACCGGCCTGCTAATCTCTGCACTTTGCTTCTGGTAGACCTGTATACCTGTAGTGTCTTCTGGCAGGGGGATCGCTTGTATTGCAGGTGAGCACTGTGACGCTCTTCTATGGCTGGCATGAGTGTGGCAGAGTTAACCTCAAACCAGTCATTATTCTTTGATTGCTTCTTACCAAAGCTCCGTGTGGCTGTGCTGTACACAGTCTCTCTGATGTGATCCCATTTTTCTTTGGCACTGCCGTTTGGGGGTTCTGAATCAAACGTCTTGGAAAGAGCATAGGTGAATTCCTCAGCCTTGTCTGGATATGATGTTTTGCTCACATCCATGCATGGTTTACCCTCTTGCCTAGAGCGGTGGATTTTCTTCGGCTGAAGCTTCATTTTGCAGCACACCAGCGAGTGGTCGATGTAGCAGTCAGCACTGTGGAAGGTACGGGTAAGAAGCACACCCTTCATAGCTGACCGTCTTGTAAAGATTAAGTCCAGCTGGTGCCAGTGTTTAGACCGGAGATGCCTCCAAGACACTTTGTGCTGTGGCTTTGTCTGAAAGAATGAATTGGTGATGATGAGGCCATGGTACGAGCACATCTCTAGAATGCGCTGCCCATTCTGATTCATCTTCCCAACACCAAACTTGCCAAGACAGGAGGGCCAAGAGTCATGGTCGGCACCCACCCTAGCATTGAAGTCGACCAGCAAAATCACGTTCTCTTCCTTGGGAATTTTGTCGATGAGCGAGTTTAACTTATCGTAGAATTCATCCTTGGTATATGTGGAGGAGATTAGTGTTGGAGCATAAATGCTGATCAGGTTGACAGGCCCGTTTATGGTGTGAAGGCGGAGGGATAGCAGTCTTCCATTTCCTTGTTGACAGGGTTCTATCATCCCCAGCAGAGTGATCCTGACAACGAATCCAACACCAAACTCTCTGGTTTCGTCGGTGCTCTTTCTTTGCCAAAAGAATGTGTAGTTCTTTTCTCTGAGGGACCCGGAATCTGGTAGTCGTGTCTCCTGTAGTGAGGCGATGTCGACCTGGAGTCTTGCAAGTTCGTCGTTGGTGACTAAAGTCTTTCGAACATCACTGATTGTCTGGAGATCATCTGAAAGCCCAGTCAGCATGGTCCGGACAGTCCAGGAACCTAGCATGAGGATTGAAGGTTTCCTTGTTGGTTTTCTTTTGTTATTTCTTGGTGCAGTAGTTGCAGTTTGCTTGTCAGGTACTCGCGTACCATAAGCATTACGCACCCAGCAAGGCAAGCGAACTATGGCAGGGCGGCACCTTTTTGGCTGGGGTCTGCCCCGTTTGAAGCTGGCGGTAGCTGTCCAGTGACACCTCTTGGTCTCTCCCACCGTCAGAAGCAACCCATGGCGTCTGGCTCTACGCCAATCGAGCGGTTACTTATAACCGGTAAACTGCTGATTCCCGTGTTGTGTCGACGCTGTGGAGCGAAGCTTGAGTGTCCTCTCCAGGGCGCAAGCCTGGGCAGGGTGATATGGAGAATCGACTGTTGCCCATTCAGCTGATCCCCCCTCCCACGCAGCTGATGGATCCAAGGGAAAGAACAAGCCGATACGTCACGGCACCAGCTGCGTTGCAGGAGTTGCCGAGATGACACTGAAATCAATGCCAAGTCGCCTTAGGGACTCCGTCTCCGGATTTTCTGTTGAGGTTTACTCCCTTAACCTTCCCCATGAGAGGGTATAGTCCTAAGGCAGCGAAGGTTTGAAGTCGTAGTTTACCTTCTCCTAGATGGGCGACCACTCAAGGTTAACGAGCTCCATCTGACCGAAGCATCTGGTTTTGAGGTGCCAGAAACTCGCCTGTCATCGCTTCTTCAGTCAGTTTAAACAGGTTCCGCCACTCGTGAAGGCCTGGAGCTGGATTTGGTTGTCAGAGGCTCTACCAGACGCAAGCCATTGGGAGATTTCCAAGGGAAGTGGGTGCTTATCTCCCACATCCTCCCCCGGCGATGACAACCCTTGGAACCCATATATGATACAATATCGTAAGTATAACTAGTTTCGCAGTTTCTGCTAGACTGCCATGAAGCTCGTGTTCATGATCTAAAGATTTGCATGTTGATAAATCACTTTGTCCCCGCAGTTTTTGTTAGATTCTCTTTTTGCCTTTTTGTCGTGTTACAGTGTATGGCACAATCTCGGCGCCTCTGGGCCTACCATTTTTAGCTCACTGGACTGTTAGGCCAATCACTTGGACCACTACATCTTCCCTAGCTAAGGTTCCGATATGCTAACGTATCTATGTACATGATCGAGACAAGGGGAGCACATAGCTGAAATGCGCTCATAAGACAACAATTTTCCACTGCCGGTCCGTGTTTACACAAACACATCCTTTCTCTCAAATACACCTGTAATGGGTTCCCTCTGGCATGTATTGATACTTCCGACGTTAAACTTACAAAATATCCTCTTGATATCAATTGCTGTCACCATTTTACGTCGATATACATTGCACAGCTGTTACACGCTATTGGTTAGTTGGCATTACATTCTAAGGGAGGCAACTCATGAAATTCAAATAGATATCTCTAGGCCAACGTACTGAAATATCTGATCGATCGGCCAAGGTAGATATGTCAACCTATCGGAGATGGAAACGTCAAAATGCCTATTCTGATCTAAACTTGAAATAAACTCGACTCAAATTTGATCTGAGCTGAAAAGGTTTGACAAAGTTTAAAATCTTTATGAAACATCTTCATTGTCTCTAAATGTATTTAAACGCCATTTTACTACATGATTCTTCAAAGTGGTCAGTATTTTTCTTCATGCGATAAATATAATCTTCCTTTTGTTTTCAATTAAAATGAATTTTATGAAACTGGTTGAATAAATACAATCTTTTGCTTGCCAAGGCGCGCAAAAGATAGAAATTATTCGATTTGTTTCACACATTTTATTTGATATGAACACGTATGTTAGATTTTATATTTCGAACCAGTTCGAAACAATTGGTAAATTAATCAAGTAACGCGCGAAGAAGCAGAACAAACACGATATTTATATCAATGCTCATGTCAAATCGAATCAACCAGACTTCCCAGTGGCTTCATGAGGTGATTTAAATCTCTGCCATTTCGAGAGTCTGGTAAAATGTTTTATTATATATGAATAATACTTTTCAGACTCGAATAAACGTAAACGTTTCGGTCGCAATTTTTAGATGCAACTAAAGAAATACATTGAAATACCGATGTGTTTCGAATTTCTCGCTATTCAACATGTATGCTGACATACATTCTGCAATCATTTCGGTCAAAGGGGAAGCCTTGTTCTTGCGTTTGAAGGAACTCTTTTATTGTAGAAAACTGATGACGGGATTACGTCGTGTTTAAGTAAATGTGACACCATCTGATCACCAAAAATACCCTACTACGACACTGTATCTTATTAGCCAAGCAAATGTTTTTGCTTAAATTTTGGGAAAACATTATTCTGTTGTTACCTGGAAAATTCAGGTTTTTGCAGAAAACTCTGAGATGTTCAGAATATTTGTTTTTCGTTCAGACCCTGACCTGGAAAAAGCCAAAGTGAAATAAAAACGAGGTGCCCCGAATTTTGAGACGCAAGGCAGCACTTAAGTATTAGCTGAGGTAAATTTAAGTAACAACGAAAACAAAGCATGCCGGTTCACATATTTAAGACTAGCAAAAGTAAAAAAATTATCATTCAGGAAGAATTTTGTAAAATCAAGTTACACTTCTACGTGATGTTTCTTAATTGGTATGGTTATGCGAATCTTTAAAAGAAGCAATACTGATCATTTTTACATTCAAGACCAACTATTCAATAATGGGTATACTGTTTTAGCATTTGATTGCACATGCCATTAAATGGCGACTATTTGTTATATTTCGATCCTGAAACATCCACATTCCTTCGAACGTAATTATACACAAGCCCCGAGAAATACATGCGACAAAATCAATGTTAAAGTGCGTGGACAGTTTTGGATGACGTCACTCAGAAAGGTGTGATCCATTACAACCCGAATTAAATTTCGTGCGCTGTGATGACAAAATGAAAGCAGCACGGGTCAAAACTAAAATCGTCTACCCTGTGATTTGTTATGATTCGATCCGACGTTCTCTTTTTCTTGACCCAGTTTATTACCTGACCACCGTCATAAAAAGCCCATTGCGATCCACTAGTTTCGTCTCGAGGTTGTTGACTACATTTACGATACAGAGCATTCAACAAACAGGAGTAAAGCATCGTCGCTAGTCAAGATTCCAATATGCTAACCCCAACTGCTTCAAGGTAGATACAGATAACACATCGGAACCCTTTGGCTAATGAAGATGGGAGTGAATAGACTTTTGTTAAATAATACTAGTATTCAGTTTTGGAATTAACAATTAAAATTTAATTTGAGTAAATGCACAAGACAACGTTGACATACACTGTAATACTGTACAAGATTTTATTATATGCTCATTTAGTTCTCCGATAACTTTACATTGTCGGAATCGTTCTGTATTTTACGATATTGCACACCTTCCTATTGCATTCACGTGCAGGACACGTGTGCCCAACATTGTGTTAGGAACTGCTTTGTAAACAAATCGTGTACACTCGTGTAGCAGACGCTTTACGTTATGGTTGATTAAATTTGTTTCTGAATGAACTAAAGTAGATGTTTCGTTGACTGCCACATACCAGCTGCTTTGACACATTCCGCGTTGACTTTGTGCTAGAATGTTTCGGATTTAGGCTAGCCAGACATGGTCTTTACAAATAACATCCGAAAAACACTTTCATATTTTCCCATACAAATGCAGTAAGACATAAACTGTCTTCATTAGCTGGTAATAAGAATGAAAGAAAATATACTTACAGTTTTACATCCTGAATTTCCTCAGAATGTTCTTTCTTAGTTCTGCAAATCCGAATCAAATGAGCCATGTCATGGGTTATCACGCTCGATTACACATATATAAATTATATTGTAATTTCGACTATATTCCAAGTGCAATTACATCCTCCTTACTGCACTCAGAATAAAAAACAAAATTATATTCCATAGCGTCTTTTTGATAATTGCAGTTGAAAGACCTCATATTTTTCCCACACTATTATTTCAAACATTCAATGACAGAACAGAAACACACTTGTCAACACGCTACTGAAATCCGATATAATTCATGTAAAATTGGCACAGATAAATCCAGTCCATAATCACGAAATTTCGAATAAACGACAAAAATACAGATCAAATGGAAAAGTTGTTGTAATGCGCATTCATTCATAATATGACTCTAGATTTCAATTTTAAGTAGACAAAAACGACATTTTTCTTTCGAAAGTTATGTTTAGCGCGACTAAGTTCAAATGGATTTTGGCGGAGTTATGTGCGCATTAATAATGTTGTTGTTGTGTAATGATGAATCTGCGCTTGTGTATTTAGTTTGGAATACGGCATGCATTCAGGTACTTTGTTTCTTGTAGTGTATTTTCGTTTATAAAATTAAGTCTTGGGTATAATAAGAAAATGATGATATAATAAAAGGTTGCTGCATTTGTTTGGGAAAATATGAACTAGTTTTGTCGGATGGATATACTGCACGCCCAATGTCGTTCATATTTTCCCATTCAAATGTAGTAACCTGTGAATATTAGCATAACGTCATTTTTATACGTCATGCAGGTGTGTAGTGCTGTGGGAACACTTGGCAACGGCGGTCCCTTACTTTTATTGTGCGTTCCATTACTTTTGTGGGCTTGCCATTGTCTCCACCCCATCTGCGAAGCATGCGTTCCTTTTTTCTTTATCGCGTTCTCTCACTTCTTTATTTATCTCTACACCACTGACGTCATTCACAATATATCAAAGATGTCAATAATTGCTAAATGGATGCGATCAGTGAGTATTCACATCATGTAAACTATCCACAAATGGACGCAAGCTTTACATTTTTTCCTCAGATATCTTCTAATTGCCTTTGCAGATAAAGCTTGGGCAGTTCGAGATTAATCTAATCTGTATCAGACAATTAGAAATGGACAGTCTACGACTAATCAGACCCGTGTGTTGCGGAGATCCCACGGAGCCACACGAGATTCTGTTGGTTGGTTTAACGGTACTTATAATACAATGTTGGCTATATTATGCCAAAAAAGGAAACTAACAGCATTTCCTAGTGACACGGAGAAGCATTTGATCCGAGCTGACCTGGACTGTATTAAGAATCCTACCTTTTATGAAACGAGCTACCACGGTTTATGAGTCATGTTTAACGAGACTAAGTAAACTTAAAAAATAAACTTACTAATGATGTCTTGCCACTGATTTATAGAGCTTATTGGCGCTCAGGCGGTTATATTTCTGGACTAATGGGAGGGCGTGGGGTGAGGGTGTGGTGTGTAAGCTTATATAGGCAAGACATTAGTGACATCCAAGTAATATATAAATACACTTTTGAATTACAACCAATTCCGTCATCAGACGTGGATACCACTTCCTTGAGCGTTTAGGTTCTACCCCACAACGCTTTCCAGTGCTGTGCAGACTGAGTTGATCAGACTCATCCCGCAACCGATTTGTTTTACGTCGCTCTACACTCTTCCACCTAATCCAATGTGTTTATTTGGCCTGTTTGCCAAACTTCGTGACTAAATTCCTGCTGCATGATCCTGTAAGCTGCATCCTATTTCCACCAGTAGATTCCAGGCCTTCAACCAATTCTGTTGGCACTCATGGATGTGTGGCTGATACTTGACCAATTACCTGCTTGGTACCTCCTGACCACAGTAGATTCTCAGGTATGGAGTTGGTATTACATATGTCTCTTGGTAAATTCAACTGTCCATTTACATCTAAACATTTCCATATACTGCGCTGTTTCTTGCTTCAGTCTATTGCCTTTGTGTCTCGCCGCTTCTCAAAAATCAGAATGTGGGACCGCTTTCACTTGATGTTTCTTTTTCCTGACTATATTTAAACTGGCAGCAGTCTCACCAAGCACTTGATCATGGCGTTAATGATGATGACCATCTGTCAGATAATGACAGCACGTGCTCTAAATTTGCAAGTGTTCCACAAAGTTTACATACAGTTTGGGTCATCAGTGATTCCCCAAGTCTTGAGATTTATTGATGTACGGAGTACGTCATTCATTAAGCGTAAGAGAAAACAGATATGTGGGTATCAACTCACCAGATGTCGCTCCAATAGTTTCCTGGACTTTGCAGCTTCCCAGTCCAGCCTACTACTGCTTCCTCATACCAACAAAGTTTATTTGCAAGACATCGTCTTTTGTAAGATGTCCTGTTTTCGGGAACATGGCACTCTTTTCTCTGATGCTTGCTGCTGCCTATGGAGGTATTTTCAGACTTCCCAGCAGCCTGAACCTTCCCGTTCCTACTGTGCCTACCATGTCATCGTATTTCATTCTTTCTGATTTTTCAAGTGCCTTTGCTGTCATCCACTTTCTACATACCCATGCCTCCGCCGCTGCTTCTCTCGTCTTCTCATCGGCACTGTCTTTCAACGTGATCACCTGCCATTGAAATCAAATGTTATTTATGATAGTGGTTACTTAGGTTGGCTGACGGTACTGTAAAAGCCAATACTACTAACGCTCCCATACATCGACCCAGATATATTTTGAACATTCTTTTAAATGTTTCTAGGCCGTCAATGGGACGTGGCATATTCGAAGTTGCATAACGATTCTAGGTAGAATTCCATGCTAAAAACACCAGGCATTGAACTTCCAGTGTTGCCCACTAGTGTCGATGGATTCCATCTAGTGCTTGGCTTTTTAATTCATGTCTAACAAACTCTCACTGTCATTCATGTAGTCCTTAAACCACTTGCTGTGACTCTTAACTGGCTGCTCACTTAGTTTTGGTATTGCTTACTCACCTATTTTGAACCAGATTTTCTGACTTAGATGGTTTGAATTTCACCATGACTCGAGTAATCAGATCTCCAAGACAAGACCTTCTAGCATCCACTTACCGTTTGGTACTGACTTGGATGCAATTACATATCGTCCATGAAGGCCAATGTTGGAAGCTGCCGAACTCCAGGTGACATAGTTGGTCTTCAGTTCATCTTCTCTGTTGATTTCAAAAGGAGATTCATCGAAGCTGAAAACAGTACCACTGAAAACATACAATCAGTTATGATGTGAGCTTCTAATCCGTACCATGCTGTTGTCGAATCTGATATGGTGAAGTGCATTTTGAAGTTATTGATGCAGTGCTGAAGCATATCCCTGAACTTGTCTGGTACATGATATTTCTCTAGAGTCAGCCATATTCGTTTTCGAGGTCTAACCGCAAAATTGTCAGCTGGCCTTTGTTTTACTTTGGAATCCTGGATAATCTTAGTTAAGATTATTGTGTGATCAAGGTAACTATGTACTCCTAGAACTCCACTTTTTTGAACTGGAGTATCGATGTACTTGTTCTCCGGCATGTATTTCGTCAGACGCCGGGCAAAGATATCAAGGCATATATTCCTTTCCCTGTTTAGAAGGGATATTATCATGAAATGCTTGATTCCTGTGGAATTCTCTTACCTTTCTTCAGAACAAAACAGCATCATAGGATCAGCCAACTCTTTGTCAACTTGTCTCTTTTCAATATGACCTTTATTATCTTCCAGTGTTCTTTAGCTAATCTTGGACAGTGTTCGTAAAGCGTGTAATGAATACAATTTGGTCAAGGGGCTGAATCTGCTCTTGTCCTTCAATTGGAACTGCTGGTTCTTCTGGGTTTATAACTTTGGGCTGATGCCCAAGGTCATATTAATACGGTTATCTTAAATCGGATGGTCTAAGCGTGGTACCATTCTGGGTACCATATTTCTGATCCCAATTGTATTAAAAGGCATTGGGGATTTATTTAATCGTGATCTTCGACAAGTTTGATAATAAACGGGGTCCACGCATATTGCTGCATACATTGCTGTTCTGTAAAACACCAAACCAAACCATATCCTCAGACTAGTAAAATAGGTCAAATTGACATGATGCATACATTCGTGGATAGTATACACGGGGCCATGTGTAACGACTCTAGCTACTAAACTATGTAACAGAAAGTATCGAAACAACAAGTTTAGTGAAATAATTGTATTTCTCTAAGTTAAAAAGTGAAAATTTAAAATACACTTACATTATTGTGAATTAAATCCCAAATAATCCTAAATGTCCTATCACAAGTCCACAAGTATAGAATGTTCAGAATGAATTCCAATAGCACTCAATGACTCGATATATGCCAATGAGTCCTCGATAATACCATGGTAGTGTCTTAGTCCAAAAAGGTCAATGGGTACTTTGTAATTCCTATGATAGTTTGTTTTAAAAATCTTCTCAAATTGTAACTAAACAAATCCATAAACCATGATCATAGATTCCCAAAGATCGAAACCTGAACTGAACGAATTGTGTTTACTAAATCATATGTATGTATGTATGTATGTATGTATGTATGTATGTATGTATGCATGTATATATATATATATATATATATATATATATATATATATATATATATATATATATATATATATATATATATATATATATATATATAACTCGTGAACAAGATCAGGTCTTGAGCTCAAATTCAAGTAAACATCTTGTTTACTTCTTAGAATCAGAACAACATTCAATCACGGAAAAGAATTAAGCACATAATACAGAGATACACCACACTATGATTTCCAATAATACATTAACCATTAGTGAACTGGTCAACAGTTATGTAACCCAGGTGAGCAATATCAGGCTCACGTGGGCCTCTTGTTTATTCACAGGTGGTGAACACGGGGATTTTGTTTTCAAAGTTAATTACCTATATTGATTGAATGTATCTAAACTGTATTCCAATATTGCTTTGAAATATAGATATGAAACTGCATATATAAGATGTTGCATTATCCAGAAAGATAAAAGTGACGTGAGCATTGGTTTGAGTTTTTGGTTATTTGATATCTTTACGGTAGACTAAGGAACGCTTTATACAAGTTTAATGAGCTCTTGTTTTATGCAACCGAAATTATGTTGTTATAGGTTGAGATAGAAGAAGTTCATTTACAGATCTTATATACAGGACTTCTCATGTTCTGTTCTATAAATAGCTGTGTGAGATGATAACCCCTTGAACCTGAAGGTGTTTACCAACTTATGAAGCGGAACACAGTTTTCCAGTAAGTAACGAATTTTGTAATGGACTGCTTAATATTGGTGAATTTGTGCTGTTTGTAACTGAACTTGTTAAACCGATTAGTATAGCGTGAAAATCACTTTTTAGTCGTATCGAGCCATCAGGAATTTAAAAAGAAGCTTATCTCACAAACTTCCATTATTTAGAAAGTTAACCTGTATCGTGACTGCGAAACTGCGTTGTTCTTAGGATGGGCGGAGACTATGACCTTTTTATCAGAATGCGATAACCCCTGACTAAGGGGTAAGATGAATGCAATCCGATAATTGTCTCTACGTCAACAATTTAAAGACGAACCAGTGAAAGCGGAAGAATCAAAAGCAGAAACGTTTAAAATCTATGTCAACCAATGAATTTAAAAGTTTAATCACTTTACTGGATTGGACGAAATTTTGTATCCCCGATGCTCTTGAAGAAGCTTCTGGTAGAAGAAAAGACTGAGGACCTACCAAGGACTTACAACCATAATAATACTTGAATATGCCAGAAAAGCAAATCGAACCCGAGACCTCCCCCCCCCCCCGTGTACAAAGATTAACTTTTCATATATGCAGGCCCTTAATTGACACCTGCCCAGGTATGACGTTAAAATATTCACTATCATTCCTCTGAAACTTTTAATATAGTTACACATCATTCAGGAGACGACCTGGTTTGTCTATATTAAGTACAAAATGAAGAAAAATTAATCTCAGTTTAACCACCACATGCAATTAGACTGTGCCATTTGTCTCCTTGCAAAACCTTGTCGAAAAAATCTTTTCTTATCACACATGACACATTAGGGGGCACTGGGCGTTTTAAGGAATGGACTCCTGTAGTGTAGTTATTTTTGACATAAGCTCTGGAAATATTAACATTTTATTTTCTATTAGCCGATTCTAAAAGCTTTGAGGGTGTTTAAATATGAATTTAATGATAAAAGCATAGACCAAAGTGTGATATTAAATGACATTTGTTTCTTTTCTAACCATTAATCTTACAGACGCTTTTGTGTACTAAGACGTAGTTCAATTAAAATTATACATATATCAACCACCCTAACGCCTCATTCCTTTGCTGTTAAAATTATCAGTGCAGGAAAGTTCAATTTACCTTAAGCTAGAAATGCATTTGAATTCACATGTTTAAGCCTAGACCGCAATAAACGACCAGTCATGACAATAGATAATAAATGCCTATGAGAAAAAAAAGATATATATAAATACAAATTTACAAATGTAGTCCGTCTATTTCTAATTCAGATATTCATTTTTTCATTTCAAACTGGAAGCAAAAAGAGGCGGCTTGGCGAACGAATATGTCTAAACTCAACGTAATAGTAAGTATTTCTTTAATATATAATGCTACATTGATTTGAAGTTAATGTTATAAATTATATTCTTTTGTCGAAACGGGAATTGTGCCGTTTTTCCAATTTTTTATATATTTTACAATGGTAAACAATTATTTGGGTCGAAACATGCTCCCAAGCATTTTAATCACTAAAATTGTGTGTGCGTGTGTGTGTGTGTGTGTGTGTGTGTGTGTGTGTGTGTGTGTGAAATTGTTTAAACCGTTTTGGAATATTCGAGCATAAGAGAAGATCTTTGTTGACTTAAAGATACGTTTGAGTCGCTATAGGCAATTAAATGGGACATAATTTAAGAAAAGTTGATTATTATGCCAGAAAAAAGTATTTATCTTTACCAGGTATTTCTGTTTTTATCACCTACATATACCCGCAGAAATTTAGCGCTTTTTAAAATTGTATCTCTTTGTTACCTTGGCGGTGCGCAGGTAAAAAGTGAATCTAAACTTACGGAAGCCATAGTAAGTTACTATGTACTATCAGTCAGTCAAAACCAGTCATATATGAACAAGGTCTAAATCTGATAATGTTTGAAAAATAAAATGAACCAAATTGGATACTCGGTGTGACTGACATATCGGAAAGAGAAGATTAGTTTACCATGATCGTTAAACTTAGTAGCTAGATTATACACAGGTAGTCACATGCTTCGCGAATGTGATGAAGGTTGTTACGACAAAATATGCAAATTTCTTATAAAAGAAAAAGAAATTATTCGTGATTCCAATCACTCTTTTATACTTCAGCATGATGCATGTAGTCCTTATAAGACCAGAGTTTACGGTTATATATGGTGAATATAGCGAGCTAGTGTCATTTACAGTAGTTACTAAAAGAAGGGGAAAAAATCGTTCAGCAAAGGTTTCTTTAGTACTCATATTATTTCTTTCCATTTCCTTTTCTTTCAGGTGCTTTTGACGCTAGTTGTGTCTTGTATATATAACCAAGGCATTTCTGGAATCCTGATCAACACGAACACGAAACACTGTGCTGCGCCAGCGCCGTGTTTTTGCGCTGACAACATGATATATTGCAGCGGAGGTGAACTTAAGTCAGTTCCTGTCTTCAACATCACGGCAGATACCTCGTCCAACTTAGTTCTTGATATGTCGAACAATGTAATAACACAGATTCCTGCAGGAGCTTTTAGGAATCTTGGGGGTCACAGTTTGACAATTGTGCTATCACATAACTCGATTTCCCACATTGATGATCATGCATTTGATGGCGTGGAGAACGGTGTCATTTCTTTGTCTTTGGACGGCAACTCTCTAACAGCTCTTCCTTTTGCCTTAACGAAACTGACCAGACTGCGAACTCTTTGGATTAACTCCAACCCTGTTGCAACCTGTAATGATACCATTCTGCTAAGCTTAGGAAGACGGTTAGTGTCCTTTGGCTTAGGAGCCAAGGAGATGCAGACCTGGCCCAGTGGGATGAAAAACTTTATGCTTCTTAGGATTCTCCATATCTATAGCATTAATACGGATATTTTGCCACCGTCCGCATTCCAACCCTTTCAAGGCCAACTGTTGCAACTCCATTTGGTGGCCACAACGATGACGCACGTGCCACTGGCGATCTGCGACATGCAGAGTTTGACGACGCTCGAGCTGAGAGATACGTCGTTGTCGTCTTCTGACAGTCACTCTATCTTCCCTCAATGCACACATAACCTCACTCACTTACAGCAGTTTTACATCAACCATGACGACTCTCTCGAACATTTTCCTAGCCTTCCCAAGTACCTGCCAAACCTTCAAGTGGTTCAGGTTATAGACGTTGAACGTTTAGAATTTATAAAAGAAGAAGATATTATAGAATCTAATACAAATCTTCCTTTCCTAAAGATAGAAGGATGCTCTCTTCAGCATGCTCCGTCTGCAATCGCTAAATTTTCGAAACTGCAAATTTTATCTTTGCGAAAGAATAAGCTGGTGACGATAGACACATTTGACTTCCTTGATTACCCTTCCCTCAAACAACTTGATCTTTCAGAAAATCCGCTGATGTACGTGTCGCCGGAAGCGTTCGCCAATCTGACCTCACTGACAGAACTATCCCTTTCTCGCACGAACATTACGACCTTGCCGCGAGCGTTGGCCGGGATATCCACTCTGCAAACGCTGGAAGTTCAAAATACCAAAGTGGAATGTGGATGCGATCTGGCGTGGATGAAAGGATGGGTTAATAGAATTAACATGACCAAATTACACGGCAAGTGCTACGAGCTAGACCAGGATATTGCACAGTTCATTCAGGGCGATTTCTCGTATTGCTAGTAGTATCAAGAGCAATACGATCCCTGAATTTATATGCAGGCAGACACTTAAATAAAAGACAGAAAATTGAATCAAGTGGTATAAGTATAATCGAGTTCACCGTTTCTGGATGCTGTTTCTGTTTTAAAACTTTTCAGCAGTGAACAAGTGTACAGTGGAGATGCAAGTAAATGAACGAAGGTGAAAAAAAAAAAAAAAACAAAAAAAAAAAACGCATTTCAAGTAAATAAATTTCTTGCAGAGAAAGGTGTATGTTAACGATTGTTTTGTTTACTTGTCGTTTCATGTATCGGACTAAATCGATAATAAATTTTGGAGAAAAAGTTACAAATTTAATTAATATTTGAAAATACACTTTCAAATCTTAGAATATACACAATCACATTAATCTAAAACTCAAAGTACGTGTTAGAGCCGCCCATCACTGAATTAGTATAATACACGTTTTAGTACTGGATAAGTCTTTTTAAATTATTTTAATGAAGTGAGATTTTCTTAATTCAAACGTTTTATCATTGACCATCCATATTTGTATAATTTATAGGTAATTTGAACAGACTAATTAGCAAGCATACCGATTTTAATCTTTTAGCAAAGAAGCAAAATTTGTACTCTATTAGCGAGACACGTAAGGTTTCGCACACAAATGTCCCCCCCAATATACATACATATATATATATATATATATATATATATATATATATATATATATATATATATATATATATATATATATATATATATATATATAAACACTCTAGATATGATACAGCGAGAATGTTCCAAAAAGACAGTTACTGGATTAATTTTACATATTTAGTTTTATTTATCTATGATAAAATGCATCGGGATTAGATGTAAACACTCTTATGGAGTCTATTTCCAATGTCAAGAAAAATATTTTTCCAATAAGGGGAAAATATTCCTTAAGCATGCGTTTTGATATTAGTTTGAAAAATCAGTATGTGTATCATTGATTCAGATAAGGAATCCAATTTCTCCCCATTAAGTAATTATAGTGTAAAAGTGTAAACAGATCTTTGTTTATTAAAGTCTTGCGGTCTTTATTGCTGTATTGTCATTTTGTACTGACGACCGTTCCGCAGGAACGTACCCAGAAATCATAGAAACAAAATGCAAGACAGTCGATAATAACCTATGACGAGTAGTACTTGTGTGTATGTAGAAGTATCTCATCTAGGCTGTCATTAGGTTGCAAATAAGAAAGTGAGACTGATATTTGTCTGAAACTCATAAAGCTAAAATGTACCCTTAAAAATCTTACAACACAGACGTGTTTCTGGGAAAAGGGTTTAATTTTAATGTGTACTCATACCTATTCATGTGGCCTGGGAACAAGTCATCATTTGCACTGACTCTGTTTATGTTACTCTGTTTATCAAATAAATGTGCTTCTTTTGAAGTTTAAGTTTTGAAATATTAACAACATATTAACAACTGAAAATTATTTAGATATTATTTAGGAAAACCTTTCGTTTTTGTTATTTCAACTATTAATTATTTTACTTAATGAACTATACGGCCCGAGACAATGTGTAAATTTGTGTACGCAGCACTTGCACTGGAAAGTTTGCCCACCTCTGCGCTAGAGCTTTAAACATAATTTCGTACTCATACAGCTTTACATACCATTGACAAAATTAATCAGTTTCACTTGCCACTGACAAAACTAATTGCAGTTTCACATACCACTGACAAAACTAATTGCAGTTTCACATACCATTGGCAAAACTAATCGCAGTTTCACATACCACTGACAAAACTAATTGCAGTTTCACATACCACTGACAAAACTAATCGCAGTTTCACATACCACTGACAAAACTAATTGCAGTTTCACATACCACTGACAAAACTAATTGCAGTTTCACATACCACTGACAAAACTAATCGCAGTTTCACATACCATTGGCAAAACTAATCAGTTTCACATACAATCGCTGTTTCACATGCCACAAACAAAACTAATCAGTTTCACATACCACTAACAAAACTAATCAGTTTCACATACCACTGAAAAAAACTAATCAGTTTAATCTACCACTAGATTTCTAACCATTAAACAAAGTCACACACAAGGCAGTACCTAATGGCTTTTCTGACTGATTGGATCATGGATGGGAGGGTAAGGACTGCCCAGAACATTTTGTTATGTTTCAGCTTGAATTGAGAGGCTGTCTACAGTGCAGTGAATAATGTAATGACATTCAATTCATTATTTCTCTCAAGAAAAGGGATAGAATGCAATTTTAAAAATAGTGTTGCAGTGGACATTATAGCAGCCAGCAGTATAAATAAGGGTTGACTGGAACGAGTTTTTCTCGCCTTTTTCGAGTTAAGAGCTTGCACGTGAACTTGAAAGTGGTTTGCACAAAATCGATAACAATAAGCTGATGCAACTGTAGCTGACGACAATTTGTATGCTTGATGTTGTAATAGTATACTAAAAAGCTTTACAGCGCGGAGCTAAGTGCACTACTCAGACTTAACAAGTTCCGATATTTTTTTTTAAACGGATAATTTCCATTTTAGCATTATGGGATAACGGACTACATGGACCCAAAACACAGTTAATTTTACTATATATTTTCTTAATATTTCTTAGTATTGAACTTTCCACTCTGTTACAATCAATACAAAACATATGTTAATCTAAAATACCTTAAAGATGACTTCACGGTGAAGTTCTTGTCATAGGTTCACCGGCATTTTTTGAAAAGCTGGACTGTAAACAAGCCAACGTACAATGGAACACAAATTTCACTTCCAAATCATCACCAAGATCTTATTACTCACTGTGCGCTGTCGACGAAACACATACAGACAACCACACCATAAACTCCTATTCTAAAGAATAAAGAAATACCTTTAAATCCACACTAAGAATGCCTAAATCTAAATCACCACCAAAAAGGAGACAGAAGAAAAAATGCTCAAAAAATAGACTGGGACTAAATTAGTGGGTACTGAACCGGAACTATTAACTGTGGTCCGATTCCAAATGCAAGACCTTCTTGCCTCCAAAACTGAAGATCTTGATAACGTGCATAGGCAACGTCCCTTTGAAAAATAAAAGATTTGACATGCTAGAACACTTTTATGAAGAATTTTACTCTCTCTCTCTCTCTCTCTCTCTCTCTCTCTCTTAGCGAGTCACCACAATAACACAAAGTAAAGGAACCAAATTTGGAACTATTTTGTTAAGCTCTTTACTTTTTTCATATTCTTTTTTTGGGGGGCACCAGACAGATGCCCCCCCCAAATATTAGCCAAAGTTTATAATATGGTTATATGTATTTGTTACCCACAAAGGTGTGTTGTTTGTGTTGTTTAAAATAATTTTAAGAAACTTTTTATTTAGAAATTTGGAGTAGGGTATTTCTAAGTTTTCCTAGTGTGTCTATAGGGTTGTTCCTCCGAGAGTGATTTCTATTATCCTCTCGGATTTCCTTCCCTAGTATTTTATAGACCTTGCTAGGGTCACCTACGTCCCATGTTTGCTATGTGTGTGTGCTATATGTTCTGAGTCCTATTTTTGTGATTCATGTTAGGACATCAGCTGTGCCAAATTTGTCAAAACCCATTTGTCTTATCTTCTCCCGTGTTTATATTTGCATCGGGAGTGTTTATTTAAAATTTTGAATTTTGGCGAAGAGTGTTATTTTGTATATTAATTTGAAATCCTAATGGTTTATGTGTGTGTACCTAAATTTATCACTCTTGCATATAAAATAAGATTGAGACTATGCTCGAAATGGGGTCTATACTTTCTTTATTTGTGTATGTCTCTCATCTCGAGGATGTCCACCTTTTATTTGAATATTATGTCAAAAAAGCCAGAATGTTTTCTACCTGTAAATGGTCTTCCCTTTCGGGGTATTTTGCACAGTATGGAAACTGTACTATTGTTACTAGGATAGAGAGAGAAAAAAAAGAAGAAAAAAACCTAAAATTAATCTAGTTTAAATGTTATATTTTGAATGTCAAGTCCACGAGATTTTCTTTTCCAGACTCTTTCATGAGCCTGTTCACTTCGCGTAGCGCCATGTGACGTAGCCCCACGACGTCCTTATCTGTACTTTCCTCATGGTGGACATTTTCATTTTTTATCTATAATAATACACTGACCACATTCCTTCATGGTTGAAACTATAAAGTTAGTTATTTGATATAGGGTGTTTTTATTGTAGCTTCCATCGAGGCATAATATATTCTGTGGTTTATATATATTGTTCTTTTTAATTTCAGTCATAACTTTTTCTCTATTTCCTTTAGTATATGTACATTGTAGTAAAGTATGATATTTATTAAATGGACCTATTTTACACAGTGGACATTTTGGCGGTACTCTGACCATGTGCCGTCTCACTGCAGCCTCTCCCGTCAACCACGCATTATGCATGTATTTGAAGCAGAGGCTTTGTACTTTACGCACATATACGTCCGTCGGCGGTGAACAATATCCAGAACTGGATAGTAAATCACCAAATATCAGAGGCGCATATTTAGAGGCGATTGTGCAGAGCGGTCCATCGCCTAGAGATACGTCACAGTATCCAGCTAGAGCTGATCTTGATAAATGTTAGACAGTAAGGAAGAAAGTACAGGTCCTCGTGCAGACAATCAAGAAATAATAATTTACGTATTATGCAGAGACTACTTGCTTGTAAAAATGCGCTTCTTCATGTTCTTTCTTTTAGGCAGGTTGGGACAATGACGTAGATGACAGTGTTTGTACGTGGCTAAAAAGCAGACCAGAATAAAGCTTTAAACATTTATGTGCTCGTGTCCGAAGTACAAAATCTTAACTTTGTGGTTTAGAGCTTCAGATATTTAAAATATTAACGTAGCTTTAAAAAATTTAGTCAGATCGCTATGATGTCTGCACTATGGCAGTTGATAGTGATGTCTAGCACTGAGACATCATTCCGCAGACATGTAGCATCATGTCCCAGCCAGACATATAATCCTGACACCAGACCAACCAGTCATAACACAAACCTCTTAAAGCTGAGCGCCAAGCGAGGCAGCTGCTAGTACAATTTTTACAAGCTTGATATTAAGTTTCTTGGTTGTTGTTGTTGTTGGGTGTTAACGCCATTTTTAAGCACACGATAGGCTATACGGAATTACATCACAATTAATACTTCCAGTTCAGTACCCACGAATGTAGTTCTAGTCTATTTTTAGAACATTTTTTCCTCTCTCATTTTGGTGGTGATAGAAGAGTTTTATTTATGCATTTTTGGTAGGGATTTAAAGGTAACTGTTTATTCTTGATAATATGAGCTCAGGGTGTTGTTGTCTGTATGTATTTTGGCGACAGTGCACAGTGAGTAATAAGGCCTTGGTGATGATCCGGAAGTGAAATTCGTGTTCTGGTTACATGCTGTTATGTTGACAGTCAATAATCTAAAAAAAGAGCAGGTCAACCTTTGACAAGAACTTCACCGTGAAGTCATCTTTGAAGGTATTTTAGATTAACATATGATTTGCATTGATTGTCACACAGTGGAAAGGTCAGTACTGAGAAACAAATGTAGAGAACATATAGTAAAATTAATTGTGTACTATGTCCTGTAAGGGCAGTATTGGAGCAAAGTTTAAATTGGCATAAAATCTTTATTATTAAAGATAGACACATGAAATTTTAATATGTCATGTATATTGACTTTTAAAATATAAGAATGAAATTAAAAGTAAAAAATTAATTTTTATTTTAAAAATTTTAATAAAATTTTAAAAAAATTAAAAAAAATAATTAAAAAACCCCTAAAATGCACATATATAATATTTTTGGGAATCATATTAAATGTTATCAGCATGTATATATTCCTACACCATATAAAAGCTCCAATGTTGGATTTTTGTCACATTTTGTCAGAGAAAATATCTTTATAGTCAAAATGAGACCTTCATTAAAAATACATGAAGACAAAATTATAATTTGTATTGGCCATTCAGACTATTTATTAGGGGTCCAATCAGTTAATTTATGTGTTTATGATGGGGTCACTTCCTGAGTAACAAACTTCTGCTTGTATAGCCTTCAGTAATTGTTTATAAACATAGTTATAAGGTATTTAGTGAGAGGACAGCGATGAAAACTTTATACTAGAACCTACTCAAGTTCTCTACTAAATCATTTTAAACTGTCTGAGAATGAAATACAGGTCAAAGGGATAAAATATGCTTCCCCCAGGTATATTTACCCTTGGATGTAAGAAAAAAGCAAAATGATGTAAGTTGAATACAAAATGCATTCCATTTTATTGTTCAGTTAGGTTAAGATATTGATTGGTGTAGTGCGGCATTGTGGCCTATATGATGTTATGGGAATTCTAATGATCCATCTTGCTTTATGCATTATTAACTACTAATACTATTTGTTAACTGACACTCTAAAGATTACATAAGAAGCATTCAAACAAATTATTTGAATTTAACTTTGTACATGGTTACATATCCCACATGTACAAATATCCATCCATTTTAGAATGTTTGGGATCAAAAGTTCACATTCAGTACATCATATAGGCTGACATTGTACCTATAGTGAACCTGTAAAGCACATTTATGGCTATGTGCACTGAAAAGATCCCAAAATGTTATTTTCATCATGAATATGCCTATGTATGGTAACATATTTCAATTTAGTACTTTGACAGAGTGCGGTATTGAAACATCAGCTGATATCTGATTCCATTCAATCAATGAGCTTAATAATTGGTAACCAACACTCTTCAAAATACCATATAAATGTTCAAATAGATAATTTGAATTATGTTTGCACATTTGATCTTAACAAGTACATTGTATATGTCCCACATATGCAAATTTCCATCCTTGTTTACAAGTTTTGGGGATGAGAATTTCACATTTAGCTGATGATATAGGATTTATTGGTACTTATAGTTGATTTGTATGACCACATTTGGCTGTATTCACTTGCAATATCCAAAATTTTTATTTCCCTCATGAATAAGAATGCTTATAGTAACACATTCTAATTTAGTACATTGTCACCTGACTTTCCTGTATACTGGTATGTAATAATGTTTACACCAATGATCAAACCTCACCGCCCCAACATTGCCTTAAACTTTATGATACATAGTCTACCTGATTAGTTTTTTAACTTGTAAATGGCTAAATGTGCTTCTAGAAACCTCATATACTTTTAGGATGAATTTAACACTTTAATACATGGCCATTGCTTCACATTTCTGAGTGTCACTCTGTCAAGTTTAATATTTTCCCCCATGCTTGCAACCTTAATGTTAATTTGAAATCACCATATCTAACACAGTTTAACTTCATTTACATAGATCTTACTGTTTTCTAGAATTAAGTGAAACATATTGGATCTTTTCAGGTCTAGCCTGGTATCTGGAACAAAGTGTTAGAGTTGGATTAGCTTGGAAGCTCTCCTGAGTAGTCTGGTGGTAATAGCATGGTTTCATAAGGGCATGTGCAGTGTACTGCCATAAGTGACCAAGATTAGTTCATATCACCACACTGATATATGGCACCTCAAAGACATGGCTTAGGTTTTCATGAGAGAGATCAGCACCATTTTTCAGTAAGGTAGAACCTCCCTAGAAACTATTTTCCTGTCCCATTGCCACCTTTTGTTGTTATCGACATTGAAATGGAATGCATTTTTGCTATAAAACATGGTAGTGGTCCCATTAGAACTTTAAATCTGAATGTGCTATTAGTTATGGAAACAACTGCCTAAGTACCTGACACAATAAATGTGGAACATAGCACCTGTCAGTGTTTCTTTAGTGTGTACACCTATATGCATCTGGACAGGCATATTGCGGTTTGCTGCCAAAATCACTATGAGCTATGATGCTTCACTACCCCTGGGGAAAATGTTATCAGTTATACAGACCCAAACTACCATTTGTTTTAAATATCATTCATTAGTCAACTTTTCTGTCTAAAATTTGTCAAACTGTGTTTTAAAACTTGTATGAAAATTTAAGTTTTCAATAAAATTTAGTTTTTAAAATTTAAATGTTAATTTAATTTGCCATTAAAACTGAATTTATCAACATTTGTAATTTTCAAACATATTTTCAGACAGGGCTTATCTTGTATCACAATTAGGTTTTTACTGCATTGAAAAATTCCTATAATTAAGGAAGATATAGCAAATTTAGTTTTGGTTTCTCAAGAGCACTTGGACCAGAACTTGCACCCTGTGGAACACCAGCACTACATACTTTCTGACAGGTGTCACATGTTTTCCTTGCAAGGAAATTCAAAAAGACTTCATGTATAAAGTTGAAATAGGTATAGCATGCAAATATAAAAGTTTGACTAAAATTGGCGTAAAACATGTAGCCTGTCAGGAATTACATCACAATTAATACTTCCAGTTCAGTACCCACGAATGTAGTTCTAGTCTATTTTTAGAACATTTTTTCCTCTCTCATTTTGGTGGTGATAGAAGAGTTTTATTTATGCATTTTTGGTAGGGATTTAAAGGTAACTGTTTATTCTTGATAATATGAGCTCAGGGTGTTGTTGTCTGTATGTATTTTGGCGACAGTGCACAGTGAGTAATAAGGCCTTGGTGATGATCCGGAAGTGAAATTCGTGTTCTGGTTACATGCTGTTATGTTGACAGTCAATAATCTAAAAAAAGAGCAGGTCAACCTTTGACAAGAACTTCACCGTGAAGTCATCTTTGAAGGTATTTTAGATTAACATATGATTTGCATTGATTGTCACACAGTGGAAAGGTCAGTACTGAGAAACAAATGTAGAGAACATATAGTAAAATTAATTGTGTACTATGTCCTGTAAGGGCAGTATTGGAGCAAAGTTTAAATTGGCATAAAATCTTTATTATTAAAGATAGACACATGAAATTTTAATATGTCATGTATATTGACTTTTAAAATATAAGAATGAAATTAAAAGTAAAAAATTAATTTTTATTTTAAAAATTTTAATAAAATTTTAAAAAAATTAAAAAAAATAATTAAAAAACCCCTAAAATGCACATATATAATATTTTTGGGAATCATATTAAATGTTATCAGCATGTATATATTCCTACACCATATAAAAGCTCCAATGTTGGATTTTTGTCACATTTTGTCAGAGAAAATATCTTTATAGTCAAAATGAGACCTTCATTAAAAATACATGAAGACAAAATTATAATTTGTATTGGCCATTCAGACTATTTATTAGGGGTCCAATCAGTTAATTTATGTGTTTATGATGGGGTCACTTCCTGAGTAACAAACTTCTGCTTGTATAGCCTTCAGTAATTGTTTATAAACATAGTTATAAGGTATTTAGTGAGAGGACAGCGATGAAAACTTTATACTAGAACCTACTCAAGTTCTCTACTAAATCATTTTAAACTGTCTGAGAATGAAATACAGGTCAAAGGGATAAAATATGCTTCCCCCAGGTATATTTACCCTTGGATGTAAGAAAAAAGCAAAATGATGTAAGTTGAATACAAAATGCATTCCATTTTATTGTTCAGTTAGGTTAAGATATTGATTGGTGTAGTGCGGCATTGTGGCCTATATGATGTTATGGGAATTCTAATGATCCATCTTGCTTTATGCATTATTAACTACTAATACTATTTGTTAACTGACACTCTAAAGATTACATAAGAAGCATTCAAACAAATTATTTGAATTTAACTTTGTACATGGTTACATATCCCACATGTACAAATATCCATCCATTTTAGAATGTTTGGGATCAAAAGTTCACATTCAGTACATCATATAGGCTGACATTGTACCTATAGTGAACCTGTAAAGCACATTTATGGCTATGTGCACTGAAAAGATCCCAAAATGTTATTTTCATCATGAATATGCCTATGTATGGTAACATATTTCAATTTAGTACTTTGACAGAGTGCGGTATTGAAACATCAGCTGATATCTGATTCCATTCAATCAATGAGCTTAATAATTGGTAACCAACACTCTTCAAAATACCATATAAATGTTCAAATAGATAATTTGAATTATGTTTGCACATTTGATCTTAACAAGTACATTGTATATGTCCCACATATGCAAATTTCCATCCTTGTTTACAAGTTTTGGGGATGAGAATTTCACATTTAGCTGATGATATAGGATTTATTGGTACTTATAGTTGATTTGTATGACCACATTTGGCTGTATTCACTTGCAATATCCAAAATTTTTATTTCCCTCATGAATAAGAATGCTTATAGTAACACATTCTAATTTAGTACATTGTCACCTGACTTTCCTGTATACTGGTATGTAATAATGTTTACACCAATGATCAAACCTCACCGCCCCAACATTGCCTTAAACTTTATGATACATAGTCTACCTGATTAGTTTTTTAACTTGTAAATGGCTAAATGTGCTTCTAGAAACCTCATATACTTTTAGGATGAATTTAACACTTTAATACATGGCCATTGCTTCACATTTCTGAGTGTCACTCTGTCAAGTTTAATATTTTCCCCCATGCTTGCAACCTTAATGTTAATTTGAAATCACCATATCTAACACAGTTTAACTTCATTTACATAGATCTTACTGTTTTCTAGAATTAAGTGAAACATATTGGATCTTTTCAGGTCTAGCCTGGTATCTGGAACAAAGTGTTAGAGTTGGATTAGCTTGGAAGCTCTCCTGAGTAGTCTGGTGGTAATAGCATGGTTTCATAAGGGCATGTGCAGTGTACTGCCATAAGTGACCAAGATTAGTTCATATCACCACACTGATATATGGCACCTCAAAGACATGGCTTAGGTTTTCATGAGAGAGATCAGCACCATTTTTCAGTAAGGTAGAACCTCCCTAGAAACTATTTTCCTGTCCCATTGCCACCTTTTGTTGTTATCGACATTGAAATGGAATGCATTTTTGCTATAAAACATGGTAGTGGTCCCATTAGAACTTTAAATCTGAATGTGCTATTAGTTATGGAAACAACTGCCTAAGTACCTGACACAATAAATGTGGAACATAGCACCTGTCAGTGTTTCTTTAGTGTGTACACCTATATGCATCTGGACAGGCATATTGCGGTTTGCTGCCAAAATCACTATGAGCTATGATGCTTCACTACCCCTGGGGAAAATGTTATCAGTTATACAGACCCAAACTACCATTTGTTTTAAATATCATTCATTAGTCAACTTTTCTGTCTAAAATTTGTCAAACTGTGTTTTAAAACTTGTATGAAAATTTAAGTTTTCAATAAAATTTAGTTTTTAAAATTTAAATGTTAATTTAATTTGCCATTAAAACTGAATTTATCAACATTTGTAATTTTCAAACATATTTTCAGACAGGGCTTATCTTGTATCACAATTAGGTTTTTACTGCATTGAAAAATTCCTATAATTAAGGAAGATATAGCAAATTTAGTTTTGGTTTCTCAAGAGCACTTGGACCAGAACTTGCACCCTGTGGAACACCAGCACTACATACTTTCTGACAGGTGTCACATGTTTTCCTTGCAAGGAAATTCAAAAAGACTTCATGTATAAAGTTGAAATAGGTATAGCATGCAAATATAAAAGTTTGACTAAAATTGGCGTAAAACATATAGCCTGTCAGGAATTACATCACAATTAATACTTCCAGTTCAGTACCCACGAATGTAGTTCTAGTCTATTTTTAGAACATTTTTTCCTCTCTCATTTTGGTGGTGATAGAAGAGTTTTATTTATGCATTTTTGGTAGGGATTTAAAGGTAACTGTTTATTCTTGATAATATGAGCTCAGGGTGTTGTTGTCTGTATGTATTTTGGCGACAGTGCACAGTGAGTAATAAGGCCTTGGTGATGATCCGGAAGTGAAATTCGTGTTCTGGTTACATGCTGTTATGTTGACAGTCAATAATCTAAAAAAAGAGCAGGTCAACCTTTGACAAGAACTTCACCGTGAAGTCATCTTTGAAGGTATTTTAGATTAACATATGATTTGCATTGATTGTCACACAGTGGAAAGGTCAGTACTGAGAAACAAATGTAGAGAACATATAGTAAAATTAATTGTGTACTATGTCCTGTAAGGGCAGTATTGGAGCAAAGTTTAAATTGGCATAAAATCTTTATTATTAAAGATAGACACATGAAATTTTAATATGTCATGTATATTGACTTTTAAAATATAAGAATGAAATTAAAAGTAAAAAATTAATTTTTATTTTAAAAATTTTAATAAAATTTTAAAAAAATTAAAAAAAATAATTAAAAAACCCCTAAAATGCACATATATAATATTTTTGGGAATCATATTAAATGTTATCAGCATGTATATATTCCTACACCATATAAAAGCTCCAATGTTGGATTTTTGTCACATTTTGTCAGAGAAAATATCTTTATAGTCAAAATGAGACCTTCATTAAAAATACATGAAGACAAAATTATAATTTGTATTGGCCATTCAGACTATTTATTAGGGGTCCAATCAGTTAATTTATGTGTTTATGATGGGGTCACTTCCTGAGTAACAAACTTCTGCTTGTATAGCCTTCAGTAATTGTTTATAAACATAGTTATAAGGTATTTAGTGAGAGGACAGCGATGAAAACTTTATACTAGAACCTACTCAAGTTCTCTACTAAATCATTTTAAACTGTCTGAGAATGAAATACAGGTCAAAGGGATAAAATATGCTTCCCCCAGGTATATTTACCCTTGGATGTAAGAAAAAAGCAAAATGATGTAAGTTGAATACAAAATGCATTCCATTTTATTGTTCAGTTAGGTTAAGATATTGATTGGTGTAGTGCGGCATTGTGGCCTATATGATGTTATGGGAATTCTAATGATCCATCTTGCTTTATGCATTATTAACTACTAATACTATTTGTTAACTGACACTCTAAAGATTACATAAGAAGCATTCAAACAAATTATTTGAATTTAACTTTGTACATGGTTACATATCCCACATGTACAAATATCCATCCATTTTAGAATGTTTGGGATCAAAAGTTCACATTCAGTACATCATATAGGCTGACATTGTACCTATAGTGAACCTGTAAAGCACATTTATGGCTATGTGCACTGAAAAGATCCCAAAATGTTATTTTCATCATGAATATGCCTATGTATGGTAACATATTTCAATTTAGTACTTTGACAGAGTGCGGTATTGAAACATCAGCTGATATCTGATTCCATTCAATCAATGAGCTTAATAATTGGTAACCAACACTCTTCAAAATACCATATAAATGTTCAAATAGATAATTTGAATTATGTTTGCACATTTGATCTTAACAAGTACATTGTATATGTCCCACATATGCAAATTTCCATCCTTGTTTACAAGTTTTGGGGATGAGAATTTCACATTTAGCTGATGATATAGGATTTATTGGTACTTATAGTTGATTTGTATGACCACATTTGGCTGTATTCACTTGCAATATCCAAAATTTTTATTTCCCTCATGAATAAGAATGCTTATAGTAACACATTCTAATTTAGTACATTGTCACCTGACTTTCCTGTATACTGGTATGTAATAATGTTTACACCAATGATCAAACCTCACCGCCCCAACATTGCCTTAAACTTTATGATACATAGTCTACCTGATTAGTTTTTTAACTTGTAAATGGCTAAATGTGCTTCTAGAAACCTCATATACTTTTAGGATGAATTTAACACTTTAATACATGGCCATTGCTTCACATTTCTGAGTGTCACTCTGTCAAGTTTAATATTTTCCCCCATGCTTGCAACCTTAATGTTAATTTGAAATCACCATATCTAACACAGTTTAACTTCATTTACATAGATCTTACTGTTTTCTAGAATTAAGTGAAACATATTGGATCTTTTCAGGTCTAGCCTGGTATCTGGAACAAAGTGTTAGAGTTGGATTAGCTTGGAAGCTCTCCTGAGTAGTCTGGTGGTAATAGCATGGTTTCATAAGGGCATGTGCAGTGTACTGCCATAAGTGACCAAGATTAGTTCATATCACCACACTGATATATGGCACCTCAAAGACATGGCTTAGGTTTTCATGAGAGAGATCAGCACCATTTTTCAGTAAGGTAGAACCTCCCTAGAAACTATTTTCCTGTCCCATTGCCACCTTTTGTTGTTATCGACATTGAAATGGAATGCATTTTTGCTATAAAACATGGTAGTGGTCCCATTAGAACTTTAAATCTGAATGTGCTATTAGTTATGGAAACAACTGCCTAAGTACCTGACACAATAAATGTGGAACATAGCACCTGTCAGTGTTTCTTTAGTGTGTACACCTATATGCATCTGGACAGGCATATTGCGGTTTGCTGCCAAAATCACTATGAGCTATGATGCTTCACTACCCCTGGGGAAAATGTTATCAGTTATACAGACCCAAACTACCATTTGTTTTAAATATCATTCATTAGTCAACTTTTCTGTCTAAAATTTGTCAAACTGTGTTTTAAAACTTGTATGAAAATTTAAGTTTTCAATAAAATTTAGTTTTTAAAATTTAAATGTTAATTTAATTTGCCATTAAAACTGAATTTATCAACATTTGTAATTTTCAAACATATTTTCAGACAGGGCTTATCTTGTATCACAATTAGGTTTTTACTGCATTGAAAAATTCCTATAATTAAGGAAGATATAGCAAATTTAGTTTTGGTTTCTCAAGAGCACTTGGACCAGAACTTGCACCCTGTGGAACACCAGCACTACATACTTTCTGACAGGTGTCACATGTTTTCCTTGCAAGGAAATTCAAAAAGACTTCATGTATAAAGTTGAAATAGGTATAGCATGCAAATATAAAAGTTTGACTAAAATTGGCGTAAAACATGTAGCCTGTCAGGAATTACATCACAATTAATACTTCCAGTTCAGTACCCACGAATGTAGTTCTAGTCTATTTTTAGAACATTTTTTCCTCTCTCATTTTGGTGGTGATAGAAGAGTTTTATTTATGCATTTTTGGTAGGGATTTAAAGGTAACTGTTTATTCTTGATAATATGAGCTCAGGGTGTTGTTGTCTGTATGTATTTTGGCGACAGTGCACAGTGAGTAATAAGGCCTTGGTGATGATCCGGAAGTGAAATTCGTGTTCTGGTTACATGCTGTTATGTTGACAGTCAATAATCTAAAAAAAGAGCAGGTCAACCTTTGACAAGAACTTCACCGTGAAGTCATCTTTGAAGGTATTTTAGATTAACATATGATTTGCATTGATTGTCACACAGTGGAAAGGTCAGTACTGAGAAACAAATGTAGAGAACATATAGTAAAATTAATTGTGTACTATGTCCTGTAAGGGCAGTATTGGAGCAAAGTTTAAATTGGCATAAAATCTTTATTATTAAAGATAGACACATGAAATTTTAATATGTCATGTATATTGACTTTTAAAATATAAGAATGAAATTAAAAGTAAAAAATTAATTTTTATTTTAAAAATTTTAATAAAATTTTAAAAAAATTAAAAAAAATAATTAAAAAACCCCTAAAATGCACATATATAATATTTTTGGGAATCATATTAAATGTTATCAGCATGTATATATTCCTACACCATATAAAAGCTCCAATGTTGGATTTTTGTCACATTTTGTCAGAGAAAATATCTTTATAGTCAAAATGAGACCTTCATTAAAAATACATGAAGACAAAATTATAATTTGTATTGGCCATTCAGACTATTTATTAGGGGTCCAATCAGTTAATTTATGTGTTTATGATGGGGTCACTTCCTGAGTAACAAACTTCTGCTTGTATAGCCTTCAGTAATTGTTTATAAACATAGTTATAAGGTATTTAGTGAGAGGACAGCGATGAAAACTTTATACTAGAACCTACTCAAGTTCTCTACTAAATCATTTTAAACTGTCTGAGAATGAAATACAGGTCAAAGGGATAAAATATGCTTCCCCCAGGTATATTTACCCTTGGATGTAAGAAAAAAGCAAAATGATGTAAGTTGAATACAAAATGCATTCCATTTTATTGTTCAGTTAGGTTAAGATATTGATTGGTGTAGTGCGGCATTGTGGCCTATATGATGTTATGGGAATTCTAATGATCCATCTTGCTTTATGCATTATTAACTACTAATACTATTTGTTAACTGACACTCTAAAGATTACATAAGAAGCATTCAAACAAATTATTTGAATTTAACTTTGTACATGGTTACATATCCCACATGTACAAATATCCATCCATTTTAGAATGTTTGGGATCAAAAGTTCACATTCAGTACATCATATAGGCTGACATTGTACCTATAGTGAACCTGTAAAGCACATTTATGGCTATGTGCACTGAAAAGATCCCAAAATGTTATTTTCATCATGAATATGCCTATGTATGGTAACATATTTCAATTTAGTACTTTGACAGAGTGCGGTATTGAAACATCAGCTGATATCTGATTCCATTCAATCAATGAGCTTAATAATTGGTAACCAACACTCTTCAAAATACCATATAAATGTTCAAATAGATAATTTGAATTATGTTTGCACATTTGATCTTAACAAGTACATTGTATATGTCCCACATATGCAAATTTCCATCCTTGTTTACAAGTTTTGGGGATGAGAATTTCACATTTAGCTGATGATATAGGATTTATTGGTACTTATAGTTGATTTGTATGACCACATTTGGCTGTATTCACTTGCAATATCCAAAATTTTTATTTCCCTCATGAATAAGAATGCTTATAGTAACACATTCTAATTTAGTACATTGTCACCTGACTTTCCTGTATACTGGTATGTAATAATGTTTACACCAATGATCAAACCTCACCGCCCCAACATTGCCT
The DNA here is from genome assembly GCA_028554795.2 of Sinohyriopsis cumingii. Lineage (NCBI taxonomy): Eukaryota > Metazoa > Mollusca > Bivalvia > Unionida > Unionidae > Sinohyriopsis > Sinohyriopsis cumingii. The sequence goes on from CM068838.1 coordinate 15,499,528, forward strand.
TAAACTTTATGATACATAGTCTACCTGATTAGTTTTTTAACTTGTAAATGGCTAAATGTGCTTCTAGAAACCTCATATACTTTTAGGATGAATTTAACACTTTAATACATGGCCATTGCTTCACATTTCTGAGTGTCACTCTGTCAAGTTTAATATTTTCCCCCATGCTTGCAACCTTAATGTTAATTTGAAATCACCATATCTAACACAGTTTAACTTCATTTACATAGATCTTACTGTTTTCTAGAATTAAGTGAAACATATTGGATCTTTTCAGGTCTAGCCTGGTATCTGGAACAAAGTGTTAGAGTTGGATTAGCTTGGAAGCTCTCCTGAGTAGTCTGGTGGTAATAGCATGGTTTCATAAGGGCATGTGCAGTGTACTGCCATAAGTGACCAAGATTAGTTCATATCACCACACTGATATATGGCACCTCAAAGACATGGCTTAGGTTTTCATGAGAGAGATCAGCACCATTTTTCAGTAAGGTAGAACCTCCCTAGAAACTATTTTCCTGTCCCATTGCCACCTTTTGTTGTTATCGACATTGAAATGGAATGCATTTTTGCTATAAAACATGGTAGTGGTCCCATTAGAACTTTAAATCTGAATGTGCTATTAGTTATGGAAACAACTGCCTAAGTACCTGACACAATAAATGTGGAACATAGCACCTGTCAGTGTTTCTTTAGTGTGTACACCTATATGCATCTGGACAGGCATATTGCGGTTTGCTGCCAAAATCACTATGAGCTATGATGCTTCACTACCCCTGGGGAAAATGTTATCAGTTATACAGACCCAAACTACCATTTGTTTTAAATATCATTCATTAGTCAACTTTTCTGTCTAAAATTTGTCAAACTGTGTTTTAAAACTTGTATGAAAATTTAAGTTTTCAATAAAATTTAGTTTTTAAAATTTAAATGTTAATTTAATTTGCCATTAAAACTGAATTTATCAACATTTGTAATTTTCAAACATATTTTCAGACAGGGCTTATCTTGTATCACAATTAGGTTTTTACTGCATTGAAAAATTCCTATAATTAAGGAAGATATAGCAAATTTAGTTTTGGTTTCTCAAGAGCACTTGGACCAGAACTTGCACCCTGTGGAACACCAGCACTACATACTTTCTGACAGGTGTCACATGTTTTCCTTGCAAGGAAATTCAAAAAGACTTCATGTATAAAGTTGAAATAGGTATAGCATGCAAATATAAAAGTTTGACTAAAATTGGCGTAAAACATGTAGCCTGTCAGGAATTACATCACAATTAATACTTCCAGTTCAGTACCCACGAATGTAGTTCTAGTCTATTTTTAGAACATTTTTTCCTCTCTCATTTTGGTGGTGATAGAAGAGTTTTATTTATGCATTTTTGGTAGGGATTTAAAGGTAACTGTTTATTCTTGATAATATGAGCTCAGGGTGTTGTTGTCTGTATGTATTTTGGCGACAGTGCACAGTGAGTAATAAGGCCTTGGTGATGATCCGGAAGTGAAATTCGTGTTCTGGTTACATGCTGTTATGTTGACAGTCAATAATCTAAAAAAAGAGCAGGTCAACCTTTGACAAGAACTTCACCGTGAAGTCATCTTTGAAGGTATTTTAGATTAACATATGATTTGCATTGATTGTCACACAGTGGAAAGGTCAGTACTGAGAAACAAATGTAGAGAACATATAGTAAAATTAATTGTGTACTATGTCCTGTAAGGGCAGTATTGGAGCAAAGTTTAAATTGGCATAAAATCTTTATTATTAAAGATAGACACATGAAATTTTAATATGTCATGTATATTGACTTTTAAAATATAAGAATGAAATTAAAAGTAAAAAATTAATTTTTATTTTAAAAATTTTAATAAAATTTTAAAAAAATTAAAAAAAATAATTAAAAAACCCCTAAAATGCACATATATAATATTTTTGGGAATCATATTAAATGTTATCAGCATGTATATATTCCTACACCATATAAAAGCTCCAATGTTGGATTTTTGTCACATTTTGTCAGAGAAAATATCTTTATAGTCAAAATGAGACCTTCATTAAAAATACATGAAGACAAAATTATAATTTGTATTGGCCATTCAGACTATTTATTAGGGGTCCAATCAGTTAATTTATGTGTTTATGATGGGGTCACTTCCTGAGTAACAAACTTCTGCTTGTATAGCCTTCAGTAATTGTTTATAAACATAGTTATAAGGTATTTAGTGAGAGGACAGCGATGAAAACTTTATACTAGAACCTACTCAAGTTCTCTACTAAATCATTTTAAACTGTCTGAGAATGAAATACAGGTCAAAGGGATAAAATATGCTTCCCCCAGGTATATTTACCCTTGGATGTAAGAAAAAAGCAAAATGATGTAAGTTGAATACAAAATGCATTCCATTTTATTGTTCAGTTAGGTTAAGATATTGATTGGTGTAGTGCGGCATTGTGGCCTATATGATGTTATGGGAATTCTAATGATCCATCTTGCTTTATGCATTATTAACTACTAATACTATTTGTTAACTGACACTCTAAAGATTACATAAGAAGCATTCAAACAAATTATTTGAATTTAACTTTGTACATGGTTACATATCCCACATGTACAAATATCCATCCATTTTAGAATGTTTGGGATCAAAAGTTCACATTCAGTACATCATATAGGCTGACATTGTACCTATAGTGAACCTGTAAAGCACATTTATGGCTATGTGCACTGAAAAGATCCCAAAATGTTATTTTCATCATGAATATGCCTATGTATGGTAACATATTTCAATTTAGTACTTTGACAGAGTGCGGTATTGAAACATCAGCTGATATCTGATTCCATTCAATCAATGAGCTTAATAATTGGTAACCAACACTCTTCAAAATACCATATAAATGTTCAAATAGATAATTTGAATTATGTTTGCACATTTGATCTTAACAAGTACATTGTATATGTCCCACATATGCAAATTTCCATCCTTGTTTACAAGTTTTGGGGATGAGAATTTCACATTTAGCTGATGATATAGGATTTATTGGTACTTATAGTTGATTTGTATGACCACATTTGGCTGTATTCACTTGCAATATCCAAAATTTTTATTTCCCTCATGAATAAGAATGCTTATAGTAACACATTCTAATTTAGTACATTGTCACCTGACTTTCCTGTATACTGGTATGTAATAATGTTTACACCAATGATCAAACCTCACCGCCCCAACATTGCCTTAAACTTTATGATACATAGTCTACCTGATTAGTTTTTTAACTTGTAAATGGCTAAATGTGCTTCTAGAAACCTCATATACTTTTAGGATGAATTTAACACTTTAATACATGGCCATTGCTTCACATTTCTGAGTGTCACTCTGTCAAGTTTAATATTTTCCCCCATGCTTGCAACCTTAATGTTAATTTGAAATCACCATATCTAACACAGTTTAACTTCATTTACATAGATCTTACTGTTTTCTAGAATTAAGTGAAACATATTGGATCTTTTCAGGTCTAGCCTGGTATCTGGAACAAAGTGTTAGAGTTGGATTAGCTTGGAAGCTCTCCTGAGTAGTCTGGTGGTAATAGCATGGTTTCATAAGGGCATGTGCAGTGTACTGCCATAAGTGACCAAGATTAGTTCATATCACCACACTGATATATGGCACCTCAAAGACATGGCTTAGGTTTTCATGAGAGAGATCAGCACCATTTTTCAGTAAGGTAGAACCTCCCTAGAAACTATTTTCCTGTCCCATTGCCACCTTTTGTTGTTATCGACATTGAAATGGAATGCATTTTTGCTATAAAACATGGTAGTGGTCCCATTAGAACTTTAAATCTGAATGTGCTATTAGTTATGGAAACAACTGCCTAAGTACCTGACACAATAAATGTGGAACATAGCACCTGTCAGTGTTTCTTTAGTGTGTACACCTATATGCATCTGGACAGGCATATTGCGGTTTGCTGCCAAAATCACTATGAGCTATGATGCTTCACTACCCCTGGGGAAAATGTTATCAGTTATACAGACCCAAACTACCATTTGTTTTAAATATCATTCATTAGTCAACTTTTCTGTCTAAAATTTGTCAAACTGTGTTTTAAAACTTGTATGAAAATTTAAGTTTTCAATAAAATTTAGTTTTTAAAATTTAAATGTTAATTTAATTTGCCATTAAAACTGAATTTATCAACATTTGTAATTTTCAAACATATTTTCAGACAGGGCTTATCTTGTATCACAATTAGGTTTTTACTGCATTGAAAAATTCCTATAATTAAGGAAGATATAGCAAATTTAGTTTTGGTTTCTCAAGAGCACTTGGACCAGAACTTGCACCCTGTGGAACACCAGCACTACATACTTTCTGACAGGTGTCACATGTTTTCCTTGCAAGGAAATTCAAAAAGACTTCATGTATAAAGTTGAAATAGGTATAGCATGCAAATATAAAAGTTTGACTAAAATTGGCGTAAAACATGTAGCCTGTCAGGAATTACATCACAATTAATACTTCCAGTTCAGTACCCACGAATGTAGTTCTAGTCTATTTTTAGAACATTTTTTCCTCTCTCATTTTGGTGGTGATAGAAGAGTTTTATTTATGCATTTTTGGTAGGGATTTAAAGGTAACTGTTTATTCTTGATAATATGAGCTCAGGGTGTTGTTGTCTGTATGTATTTTGGCGACAGTGCACAGTGAGTAATAAGGCCTTGGTGATGATCCGGAAGTGAAATTCGTGTTCTGGTTACATGCTGTTATGTTGACAGTCAATAATCTAAAAAAAGAGCAGGTCAACCTTTGACAAGAACTTCACCGTGAAGTCATCTTTGAAGGTATTTTAGATTAACATATGATTTGCATTGATTGTCACACAGTGGAAAGGTCAGTACTGAGAAACAAATGTAGAGAACATATAGTAAAATTAATTGTGTACTATGTCCTGTAAGGGCAGTATTGGAGCAAAGTTTAAATTGGCATAAAATCTTTATTATTAAAGATAGACACATGAAATTTTAATATGTCATGTATATTGACTTTTAAAATATAAGAATGAAATTAAAAGTAAAAAATTAATTTTTATTTTAAAAATTTTAATAAAATTTTAAAAAAATTAAAAAAAATAATTAAAAAACCCCTAAAATGCACATATATAATATTTTTGGGAATCATATTAAATGTTATCAGCATGTATATATTCCTACACCATATAAAAGCTCCAATGTTGGATTTTTGTCACATTTTGTCAGAGAAAATATCTTTATAGTCAAAATGAGACCTTCATTAAAAATACATGAAGACAAAATTATAATTTGTATTGGCCATTCAGACTATTTATTAGGGGTCCAATCAGTTAATTTATGTGTTTATGATGGGGTCACTTCCTGAGTAACAAACTTCTGCTTGTATAGCCTTCAGTAATTGTTTATAAACATAGTTATAAGGTATTTAGTGAGAGGACAGCGATGAAAACTTTATACTAGAACCTACTCAAGTTCTCTACTAAATCATTTTAAACTGTCTGAGAATGAAATACAGGTCAAAGGGATAAAATATGCTTCCCCCAGGTATATTTACCCTTGGATGTAAGAAAAAAGCAAAATGATGTAAGTTGAATACAAAATGCATTCCATTTTATTGTTCAGTTAGGTTAAGATATTGATTGGTGTAGTGCGGCATTGTGGCCTATATGATGTTATGGGAATTCTAATGATCCATCTTGCTTTATGCATTATTAACTACTAATACTATTTGTTAACTGACACTCTAAAGATTACATAAGAAGCATTCAAACAAATTATTTGAATTTAACTTTGTACATGGTTACATATCCCACATGTACAAATATCCATCCATTTTAGAATGTTTGGGATCAAAAGTTCACATTCAGTACATCATATAGGCTGACATTGTACCTATAGTGAACCTGTAAAGCACATTTATGGCTATGTGCACTGAAAAGATCCCAAAATGTTATTTTCATCATGAATATGCCTATGTATGGTAACATATTTCAATTTAGTACTTTGACAGAGTGCGGTATTGAAACATCAGCTGATATCTGATTCCATTCAATCAATGAGCTTAATAATTGGTAACCAACACTCTTCAAAATACCATATAAATGTTCAAATAGATAATTTGAATTATGTTTGCACATTTGATCTTAACAAGTACATTGTATATGTCCCACATATGCAAATTTCCATCCTTGTTTACAAGTTTTGGGGATGAGAATTTCACATTTAGCTGATGATATAGGATTTATTGGTACTTATAGTTGATTTGTATGACCACATTTGGCTGTATTCACTTGCAATATCCAAAATTTTTATTTCCCTCATGAATAAGAATGCTTATAGTAACACATTCTAATTTAGTACATTGTCACCTGACTTTCCTGTATACTGGTATGTAATAATGTTTACACCAATGATCAAACCTCACCGCCCCAACATTGCCTTAAACTTTATGATACATAGTCTACCTGATTAGTTTTTTAACTTGTAAATGGCTAAATGTGCTTCTAGAAACCTCATATACTTTTAGGATGAATTTAACACTTTAATACATGGCCATTGCTTCACATTTCTGAGTGTCACTCTGTCAAGTTTAATATTTTCCCCCATGCTTGCAACCTTAATGTTAATTTGAAATCACCATATCTAACACAGTTTAACTTCATTTACATAGATCTTACTGTTTTCTAGAATTAAGTGAAACATATTGGATCTTTTCAGGTCTAGCCTGGTATCTGGAACAAAGTGTTAGAGTTGGATTAGCTTGGAAGCTCTCCTGAGTAGTCTGGTGGTAATAGCATGGTTTCATAAGGGCATGTGCAGTGTACTGCCATAAGTGACCAAGATTAGTTCATATCACCACACTGATATATGGCACCTCAAAGACATGGCTTAGGTTTTCATGAGAGAGATCAGCACCATTTTTCAGTAAGGTAGAACCTCCCTAGAAACTATTTTCCTGTCCCATTGCCACCTTTTGTTGTTATCGACATTGAAATGGAATGCATTTTTGCTATAAAACATGGTAGTGGTCCCATTAGAACTTTAAATCTGAATGTGCTATTAGTTATGGAAACAACTGCCTAAGTACCTGACACAATAAATGTGGAACATAGCACCTGTCAGTGTTTCTTTAGTGTGTACACCTATATGCATCTGGACAGGCATATTGCGGTTTGCTGCCAAAATCACTATGAGCTATGATGCTTCACTACCCCTGGGGAAAATGTTATCAGTTATACAGACCCAAACTACCATTTGTTTTAAATATCATTCATTAGTCAACTTTTCTGTCTAAAATTTGTCAAACTGTGTTTTAAAACTTGTATGAAAATTTAAGTTTTCAATAAAATTTAGTTTTTAAAATTTAAATGTTAATTTAATTTGCCATTAAAACTGAATTTATCAACATTTGTAATTTTCAAACATATTTTCAGACAGGGCTTATCTTGTATCACAATTAGGTTTTTACTGCATTGAAAAATTCCTATAATTAAGGAAGATATAGCAAATTTAGTTTTGGTTTCTCAAGAGCACTTGGACCAGAACTTGCACCCTGTGGAACACCAGCACTACATACTTTCTGACAGGTGTCACATGTTTTCCTTGCAAGGAAATTCAAAAAGACTTCATGTATAAAGTTGAAATAGGTATAGCATGCAAATATAAAAGTTTGACTAAAATTGGCGTAAAACATGTAGCCTGTCAGGAATTACATCACAATTAATACTTCCAGTTCAGTACCCACGAATGTAGTTCTAGTCTATTTTTAGAACATTTTTTCCTCTCTCATTTTGGTGGTGATAGAAGAGTTTTATTTATGCATTTTTGGTAGGGATTTAAAGGTAACTGTTTATTCTTGATAATATGAGCTCAGGGTGTTGTTGTCTGTATGTATTTTGGCGACAGTGCACAGTGAGTAATAAGGCCTTGGTGATGATCCGGAAGTGAAATTCGTGTTCTGGTTACATGCTGTTATGTTGACAGTCAATAATCTAAAAAAAGAGCAGGTCAACCTTTGACAAGAACTTCACCGTGAAGTCATCTTTGAAGGTATTTTAGATTAACATATGATTTGCATTGATTGTCACACAGTGGAAAGGTCAGTACTGAGAAACAAATGTAGAGAACATATAGTAAAATTAATTGTGTACTATGTCCTGTAAGGGCAGTATTGGAGCAAAGTTTAAATTGGCATAAAATCTTTATTATTAAAGATAGACACATGAAATTTTAATATGTCATGTATATTGACTTTTAAAATATAAGAATGAAATTAAAAGTAAAAAATTAATTTTTATTTTAAAAATTTTAATAAAATTTTAAAAAAATTAAAAAAAATAATTAAAAAACCCCTAAAATGCACATATATAATATTTTTGGGAATCATATTAAATGTTATCAGCATGTATATATTCCTACACCATATAAAAGCTCCAATGTTGGATTTTTGTCACATTTTGTCAGAGAAAATATCTTTATAGTCAAAATGAGACCTTCATTAAAAATACATGAAGACAAAATTATAATTTGTATTGGCCATTCAGACTATTTATTAGGGGTCCAATCAGTTAATTTATGTGTTTATGATGGGGTCACTTCCTGAGTAACAAACTTCTGCTTGTATAGCCTTCAGTAATTGTTTATAAACATAGTTATAAGGTATTTAGTGAGAGGACAGCGATGAAAACTTTATACTAGAACCTACTCAAGTTCTCTACTAAATCATTTTAAACTGTCTGAGAATGAAATACAGGTCAAAGGGATAAAATATGCTTCCCCCAGGTATATTTACCCTTGGATGTAAGAAAAAAGCAAAATGATGTAAGTTGAATACAAAATGCATTCCATTTTATTGTTCAGTTAGGTTAAGATATTGATTGGTGTAGTGCGGCATTGTGGCCTATATGATGTTATGGGAATTCTAATGATCCATCTTGCTTTATGCATTATTAACTACTAATACTATTTGTTAACTGACACTCTAAAGATTACATAAGAAGCATTCAAACAAATTATTTGAATTTAACTTTGTACATGGTTACATATCCCACATGTACAAATATCCATCCATTTTAGAATGTTTGGGATCAAAAGTTCACATTCAGTACATCATATAGGCTGACATTGTACCTATAGTGAACCTGTAAAGCACATTTATGGCTATGTGCACTGAAAAGATCCCAAAATGTTATTTTCATCATGAATATGCCTATGTATGGTAACATATTTCAATTTAGTACTTTGACAGAGTGCGGTATTGAAACATCAGCTGATATCTGATTCCATTCAATCAATGAGCTTAATAATTGGTAACCAACACTCTTCAAAATACCATATAAATGTTCAAATAGATAATTTGAATTATGTTTGCACATTTGATCTTAACAAGTACATTGTATATGTCCCACATATGCAAATTTCCATCCTTGTTTACAAGTTTTGGGGATGAGAATTTCACATTTAGCTGATGATATAGGATTTATTGGTACTTATAGTTGATTTGTATGACCACATTTGGCTGTATTCACTTGCAATATCCAAAATTTTTATTTCCCTCATGAATAAGAATGCTTATAGTAACACATTCTAATTTAGTACATTGTCACCTGACTTTCCTGTATACTGGTATGTAATAATGTTTACACCAATGATCAAACCTCACCGCCCCAACATTGCCTTAAACTTTATGATACATAGTCTACCTGATTAGTTTTTTAACTTGTAAATGGCTAAATGTGCTTCTAGAAACCTCATATACTTTTAGGATGAATTTAACACTTTAATACATGGCCATTGCTTCACATTTCTGAGTGTCACTCTGTCAAGTTTAATATTTTCCCCCATGCTTGCAACCTTAATGTTAATTTGAAATCACCATATCTAACACAGTTTAACTTCATTTACATAGATCTTACTGTTTTCTAGAATTAAGTGAAACATATTGGATCTTTTCAGGTCTAGCCTGGTATCTGGAACAAAGTGTTAGAGTTGGATTAGCTTGGAAGCTCTCCTGAGTAGTCTGGTGGTAATAGCATGGTTTCATAAGGGCATGTGCAGTGTACTGCCATAAGTGACCAAGATTAGTTCATATCACCACACTGATATATGGCACCTCAAAGACATGGCTTAGGTTTTCATGAGAGAGATCAGCACCATTTTTCAGTAAGGTAGAACCTCCCTAGAAACTATTTTCCTGTCCCATTGCCACCTTTTGTTGTTATCGACATTGAAATGGAATGCATTTTTGCTATAAAACATGGTAGTGGTCCCATTAGAACTTTAAATCTGAATGTGCTATTAGTTATGGAAACAACTGCCTAAGTACCTGACACAATAAATGTGGAACATAGCACCTGTCAGTGTTTCTTTAGTGTGTACACCTATATGCATCTGGACAGGCATATTGCGGTTTGCTGCCAAAATCACTATGAGCTATGATGCTTCACTACCCCTGGGGAAAATGTTATCAGTTATACAGACCCAAACTACCATTTGTTTTAAATATCATTCATTAGTCAACTTTTCTGTCTAAAATTTGTCAAACTGTGTTTTAAAACTTGTATGAAAATTTAAGTTTTCAATAAAATTTAGTTTTTAAAATTTAAATGTTAATTTAATTTGCCATTAAAACTGAATTTATCAACATTTGTAATTTTCAAACATATTTTCAGACAGGGCTTATCTTGTATCACAATTAGGTTTTTACTGCATTGAAAAATTCCTATAATTAAGGAAGATATAGCAAATTTAGTTTTGGTTTCTCAAGAGCACTTGGACCAGAACTTGCACCCTGTGGAACACCAGCACTACATACTTTCTGACAGGTGTCACATGTTTTCCTTGCAAGGAAATTCAAAAAGACTTCATGTATAAAGTTGAAATAGGTATAGCATGCAAATATAAAAGTTTGACTAAAATTGGCGTAAAACATGTAGCCTGTCAGGAATTACATCACAATTAATACTTCCAGTTCAGTACCCACGAATGTAGTTCTAGTCTATTTTTAGAACATTTTTTCCTCTCTCATTTTGGTGGTGATAGAAGAGTTTTATTTATGCATTTTTGGTAGGGATTTAAAGGTAACTGTTTATTCTTGATAATATGAGCTCAGGGTGTTGTTGTCTGTATGTATTTTGGCAACAGTGCACAGTGAGTAATAAGGCCTTGGTGATGATCCGGAAGTGAAATTCGTGTTCTGGTTACATGCTGTTATGTTGACAGTCAATAATCTAAAAAAAGAGCAGGTCAACCTTTGACAAGAACTTCACCGTGAAGTCATCTTTGAAGGTATTTTAGATTAACATATGATTTGCATTGATTGTCACACAGTGGAAAGGTCAGTACTGAGAAACAAATGTAGAGAACATATAGTAAAATTAATTGTGTACTATGTCCTGTAAGGGCAGTATTGGAGCAAAGTTTAAATTGGCATAAAATCTTTATTATTAAAGATAGACACATGAAATTTTAATATGTCATGTATATTGACTTTTAAAATATAAGAATGAAATTAAAAGTAAAAAATTAATTTTTATTTTAAAAATTTTAATAAAATTTTAAAAAAATTAAAAAAAATAATTAAAAAACCCCTAAAATGCACATATATAATATTTTTGGGAATCATATTAAATGTTATCAGCATGTATATATTCCTACACCATATAAAAGCTCCAATGTTGGATTTTTGTCACATTTTGTCAGAGAAAATATCTTTATAGTCAAAATGAGACCTTCATTAAAAATACATGAAGACAAAATTATAATTTGTATTGGCCATTCAGACTATTTATTAGGGGTCCAATCAGTTAATTTATGTGTTTATGATGGGGTCACTTCCTGAGTAACAAACTTCTGCTTGTATAGCCTTCAGTAATTGTTTATAAACATAGTTATAAGGTATTTAGTGAGAGGACAGCGATGAAAACTTTATACTAGAACCTACTCAAGTTCTCTACTAAATCATTTTAAACTGTCTGAGAATGAAATACAGGTCAAAGGGATAAAATATGCTTCCCCCAGGTATATTTACCCTTGGATGTAAGAAAAAAGCAAAATGATGTAAGTTGAATACAAAATGCATTCCATTTTATTGTTCAGTTAGGTTAAGATATTGATTGGTGTAGTGCGGCATTGTGGCCTATATGATGTTATGGGAATTCTAATGATCCATCTTGCTTTATGCATTATTAACTACTAATACTATTTGTTAACTGACACTCTAAAGATTACATAAGAAGCATTCAAACAAATTATTTGAATTTAACTTTGTACATGGTTACATATCCCACATGTACAAATATCCATCCATTTTAGAATGTTTGGGATCAAAAGTTCACATTCAGTACATCATATAGGCTGACATTGTACCTATAGTGAACCTGTAAAGCACATTTATGGCTATGTGCACTGAAAAGATCCCAAAATGTTATTTTCATCATGAATATGCCTATGTATGGTAACATATTTCAATTTAGTACTTTGACAGAGTGCGGTATTGAAACATCAGCTGATATCTGATTCCATTCAATCAATGAGCTTAATAATTGGTAACCAACACTCTTCAAAATACCATATAAATGTTCAAATAGATAATTTGAATTATGTTTGCACATTTGATCTTAACAAGTACATTGTATATGTCCCACATATGCAAATTTCCATCCTTGTTTACAAGTTTTGGGGATGAGAATTTCACATTTAGCTGATGATATAGGATTTATTGGTACTTATAGTTGATTTGTATGACCACATTTGGCTGTATTCACTTGCAATATCCAAAATTTTTATTTCCCTCATGAATAAGAATGCTTATAGTAACACATTCTAATTTAGTACATTGTCACCTGACTTTCCTGTATACTGGTATGTAATAATGTTTACACCAATGATCAAACCTCACCGCCCCAACATTGCCTTAAACTTTATGATACATAGTCTACCTGATTAGTTTTTTAACTTGTAAATGGCTAAATGTGCTTCTAGAAACCTCATATACTTTTAGGATGAATTTAACACTTTAATACATGGCCATTGCTTCACATTTCTGAGTGTCACTCTGTCAAGTTTAATATTTTCCCCCATGCTTGCAACCTTAATGTTAATTTGAAATCACCATATCTAACACAGTTTAACTTCATTTACATAGATCTTACTGTTTTCTAGAATTAAGTGAAACATATTGGATCTTTTCAGGTCTAGCCTGGTATCTGGAACAAAGTGTTAGAGTTGGATTAGCTTGGAAGCTCTCCTGAGTAGTCTGGTGGTAATAGCATGGTTTCATAAGGGCATGTGCAGTGTACTGCCATAAGTGACCAAGATTAGTTCATATCACCACACTGATATATGGCACCTCAAAGACATGGCTTAGGTTTTCATGAGAGAGATCAGCACCATTTTTCAGTAAGGTAGAACCTCCCTAGAAACTATTTTCCTGTCCCATTGCCACCTTTTGTTGTTATCGACATTGAAATGGAATGCATTTTTGCTATAAAACATGGTAGTGGTCCCATTAGAACTTTAAATCTGAATGTGCTATTAGTTATGGAAACAACTGCCTAAGTACCTGACACAATAAATGTGGAACATAGCACCTGTCAGTGTTTCTTTAGTGTGTACACCTATATGCATCTGGACAGGCATATTGCGGTTTGCTGCCAAAATCACTATGAGCTATGATGCTTCACTACCCCTGGGGAAAATGTTATCAGTTATACAGACCCAAACTACCATTTGTTTTAAATATCATTCATTAGTCAACTTTTCTGTCTAAAATTTGTCAAACTGTGTTTTAAAACTTGTATGAAAATTTAAGTTTTCAATAAAATTTAGTTTTTAAAATTTAAATGTTAATTTAATTTGCCATTAAAACTGAATTTATCAACATTTGTAATTTTCAAACATATTTTCAGACAGGGCTTATCTTGTATCACAATTAGGTTTTTACTGCATTGAAAAATTCCTATAATTAAGGAAGATATAGCAAATTTAGTTTTGGTTTCTCAAGAGCACTTGGACCAGAACTTGCACCCTGTGGAACACCAGCACTACATACTTTCTGACAGGTGTCACATGTTTTCCTTGCAAGGAAATTCAAAAAGACTTCATGTATAAAGTTGAAATAGGTATAGCATGCAAATATAAAAGTTTGACTAAAATTGGCGTAAAACATGTAGCCTGTCAGGAATTACATCACAATTAATACTTCCAGTTCAGTACCCACGAATGTAGTTCTAGTCTATTTTTAGAACATTTTTTCCTCTCTCATTTTGGTGGTGATAGAAGAGTTTTATTTATGCATTTTTGGTAGGGATTTAAAGGTAACTGTTTATTCTTGATAATATGAGCTCAGGGTGTTGTTGTCTGTATGTATTTTGGCGACAGTGCACAGTGAGTAATAAGGCCTTGGTGATGATCCGGAAGTGAAATTCGTGTTCTGGTTACATGCTGTTATGTTGACAGTCAATAATCTAAAAAAAGAGCAGGTCAACCTTTGACAAGAACTTCACCGTGAAGTCATCTTTGAAGGTATTTTAGATTAACATATGATTTGCATTGATTGTCACACAGTGGAAAGGTCAGTACTGAGAAACAAATGTAGAGAACATATAGTAAAATTAATTGTGTACTATGTCCTGTAAGGGCAGTATTGGAGCAAAGTTTAAATTGGCATAAAATCTTTATTATTAAAGATAGACACATGAAATTTTAATATGTCATGTATATTGACTTTTAAAATATAAGAATGAAATTAAAAGTAAAAAATTAATTTTTATTTTAAAAATTTTAATAAAATTTTAAAAAAATTAAAAAAAATAATTAAAAAACCCCTAAAATGCACATATATAATATTTTTGGGAATCATATTAAATGTTATCAGCATGTATATATTCCTACACCATATAAAAGCTCCAATGTTGGATTTTTGTCACATTTTGTCAGAGAAAATATCTTTATAGTCAAAATGAGACCTTCATTAAAAATACATGAAGACAAAATTATAATTTGTATTGGCCATTCAGACTATTTATTAGGGGTCCAATCAGTTAATTTATGTGTTTATGATGGGGTCACTTCCTGAGTAACAAACTTCTGCTTGTATAGCCTTCAGTAATTGTTTATAAACATAGTTATAAGGTATTTAGTGAGAGGACAGCGATGAAAACTTTATACTAGAACCTACTCAAGTTCTCTACTAAATCATTTTAAACTGTCTGAGAATGAAATACAGGTCAAAGGGATAAAATATGCTTCCCCCAGGTATATTTACCCTTGGATGTAAGAAAAAAGCAAAATGATGTAAGTTGAATACAAAATGCATTCCATTTTATTGTTCAGTTAGGTTAAGATATTGATTGGTGTAGTGCGGCATTGTGGCCTATATGATGTTATGGGAATTCTAATGATCCATCTTGCTTTATGCATTATTAACTACTAATACTATTTGTTAACTGACACTCTAAAGATTACATAAGAAGCATTCAAACAAATTATTTGAATTTAACTTTGTACATGGTTACATATCCCACATGTACAAATATCCATCCATTTTAGAATGTTTGGGATCAAAAGTTCACATTCAGTACATCATATAGGCTGACATTGTACCTATAGTGAACCTGTAAAGCACATTTATGGCTATGTGCACTGAAAAGATCCCAAAATGTTATTTTCATCATGAATATGCCTATGTATGGTAACATATTTCAATTTAGTACTTTGACAGAGTGCGGTATTGAAACATCAGCTGATATCTGATTCCATTCAATCAATGAGCTTAATAATTGGTAACCAACACTCTTCAAAATACCATATAAATGTTCAAATAGATAATTTGAATTATGTTTGCACATTTGATCTTAACAAGTACATTGTATATGTCCCACATATGCAAATTTCCATCCTTGTTTACAAGTTTTGGGGATGAGAATTTCACATTTAGCTGATGATATAGGATTTATTGGTACTTATAGTTGATTTGTATGACCACATTTGGCTGTATTCACTTGCAATATCCAAAATTTTTATTTCCCTCATGAATAAGAATGCTTATAGTAACACATTCTAATTTAGTACATTGTCACCTGACTTTCCTGTATACTGGTATGTAATAATGTTTACACCAATGATCAAACCTCACCGCCCCAACATTGCCTTAAACTTTATGATACATAGTCTACCTGATTAGTTTTTTAACTTGTAAATGGCTAAATGTGCTTCTAGAAACCTCATATACTTTTAGGATGAATTTAACACTTTAATACATGGCCATTGCTTCACATTTCTGAGTGTCACTCTGTCAAGTTTAATATTTTCCCCCATGCTTGCAACCTTAATGTTAATTTGAAATCACCATATCTAACACAGTTTAACTTCATTTACATAGATCTTACTGTTTTCTAGAATTAAGTGAAACATATTGGATCTTTTCAGGTCTAGCCTGGTATCTGGAACAAAGTGTTAGAGTTGGATTAGCTTGGAAGCTCTCCTGAGTAGTCTGGTGGTAATAGCATGGTTTCATAAGGGCATGTGCAGTGTACTGCCATAAGTGACCAAGATTAGTTCATATCACCACACTGATATATGGCACCTCAAAGACATGGCTTAGGTTTTCATGAGAGAGATCAGCACCATTTTTCAGTAAGGTAGAACCTCCCTAGAAACTATTTTCCTGTCCCATTGCCACCTTTTGTTGTTATCGACATTGAAATGGAATGCATTTTTGCTATAAAACATGGTAGTGGTCCCATTAGAACTTTAAATCTGAATGTGCTATTAGTTATGGAAACAACTGCCTAAGTACCTGACACAATAAATGTGGAACATAGCACCTGTCAGTGTTTCTTTAGTGTGTACACCTATATGCATCTGGACAGGCATATTGCGGTTTGCTGCCAAAATCACTATGAGCTATGATGCTTCACTACCCCTGGGGAAAATGTTATCAGTTATACAGACCCAAACTACCATTTGTTTTAAATATCATTCATTAGTCAACTTTTCTGTCTAAAATTTGTCAAACTGTGTTTTAAAACTTGTATGAAAATTTAAGTTTTCAATAAAATTTAGTTTTTAAAATTTAAATGTTAATTTAATTTGCCATTAAAACTGAATTTATCAACATTTGTAATTTTCAAACATATTTTCAGACAGGGCTTATCTTGTATCACAATTAGGTTTTTACTGCATTGAAAAATTCCTATAATTAAGGAAGATATAGCAAATTTAGTTTTGGTTTCTCAAGAGCACTTGGACCAGAACTTGCACCCTGTGGAACACCAGCACTACATACTTTCTGACAGGTGTCACATGTTTTCCTTGCAAGGAAATTCAAAAAGACTTCATGTATAAAGTTGAAATAGGTATAGCATGCAAATATAAAAGTTTGACTAAAATTGGCGTAAAACATGTAGCCTGTCAGGAATTACATCACAATTAATACTTCCAGTTCAGTACCCACGAATGTAGTTCTAGTCTATTTTTAGAACATTTTTTCCTCTCTCATTTTGGTGGTGATAGAAGAGTTTTATTTATGCATTTTTGGTAGGGATTTAAAGGTAACTGTTTATTCTTGATAATATGAGCTCAGGGTGTTGTTGTCTGTATGTATTTTGGCGACAGTGCACAGTGAGTAATAAGGCCTTGGTGATGATCCGGAAGTGAAATTCGTGTTCTGGTTACATGCTGTTATGTTGACAGTCAATAATCTAAAAAAAGAGCAGGTCAACCTTTGACAAGAACTTCACCGTGAAGTCATCTTTGAAGGTATTTTAGATTAACATATGATTTGCATTGATTGTCACACAGTGGAAAGGTCAGTACTGAGAAACAAATGTAGAGAACATATAGTAAAATTAATTGTGTACTATGTCCTGTAAGGGCAGTATTGGAGCAAAGTTTAAATTGGCATAAAATCTTTATTATTAAAGATAGACACATGAAATTTTAATATGTCATGTATATTGACTTTTAAAATATAAGAATGAAATTAAAAGTAAAAAATTAATTTTTATTTTAAAAATTTTAATAAAATTTTAAAAAAATTAAAAAAAATAATTAAAAAACCCCTAAAATGCACATATATAATATTTTTGGGAATCATATTAAATGTTATCAGCATGTATATATTCCTACACCATATAAAAGCTCCAATGTTGGATTTTTGTCACATTTTGTCAGAGAAAATATCTTTATAGTCAAAATGAGACCTTCATTAAAAATACATGAAGACAAAATTATAATTTGTATTGGCCATTCAGACTATTTATTAGGGGTCCAATCAGTTAATTTATGTGTTTATGATGGGGTCACTTCCTGAGTAACAAACTTCTGCTTGTATAGCCTTCAGTAATTGTTTATAAACATAGTTATAAGGTATTTAGTGAGAGGACAGCGATGAAAACTTTATACTAGAACCTACTCAAGTTCTCTACTAAATCATTTTAAACTGTCTGAGAATGAAATACAGGTCAAAGGGATAAAATATGCTTCCCCCAGGTATATTTACCCTTGGATGTAAGAAAAAAGCAAAATGATGTAAGTTGAATACAAAATGCATTCCATTTTATTGTTCAGTTAGGTTAAGATATTGATTGGTGTAGTGCGGCATTGTGGCCTATATGATGTTATGGGAATTCTAATGATCCATCTTGCTTTATGCATTATTAACTACTAATACTATTTGTTAACTGACACTCTAAAGATTACATAAGAAGCATTCAAACAAATTATTTGAATTTAACTTTGTACATGGTTACATATCCCACATGTACAAATATCCATCCATTTTAGAATGTTTGGGATCAAAAGTTCACATTCAGTACATCATATAGGCTGACATTGTACCTATAGTGAACCTGTAAAGCACATTTATGGCTATGTGCACTGAAAAGATCCCAAAATGTTATTTTCATCATGAATATGCCTATGTATGGTAACATATTTCAATTTAGTACTTTGACAGAGTGCGGTATTGAAACATCAGCTGATATCTGATTCCATTCAATCAATGAGCTTAATAATTGGTAACCAACACTCTTCAAAATACCATATAAATGTTCAAATAGATAATTTGAATTATGTTTGCACATTTGATCTTAACAAGTACATTGTATATGTCCCACATATGCAAATTTCCATCCTTGTTTACAAGTTTTGGGGATGAGAATTTCACATTTAGCTGATGATATAGGATTTATTGGTACTTATAGTTGATTTGTATGACCACATTTGGCTGTATTCACTTGCAATATCCAAAATTTTTATTTCCCTCATGAATAAGAATGCTTATAGTAACACATTCTAATTTAGTACATTGTCACCTGACTTTCCTGTATACTGGTATGTAATAATGTTTACACCAATGATCAAACCTCACCGCCCCAACATTGCCTTAAACTTTATGATACATAGTCTACC
Source organism: Sinohyriopsis cumingii (assembly GCA_028554795.2). Taxonomy (NCBI): domain Eukaryota; kingdom Metazoa; phylum Mollusca; class Bivalvia; order Unionida; family Unionidae; genus Sinohyriopsis; species Sinohyriopsis cumingii. The sequence continues at coordinate 15,518,975 of CM068838.1, forward strand.
TGATTAGTTTTTTAACTTGTAAATGGCTAAATGTGCTTCTAGAAACCTCATATACTTTTAGGATGAATTTAACACTTTAATACATGGCCATTGCTTCACATTTCTGAGTGTCACTCTGTCAAGTTTAATATTTTCCCCCATGCTTGCAACCTTAATGTTAATTTGAAATCACCATATCTAACACAGTTTAACTTCATTTACATAGATCTTACTGTTTTCTAGAATTAAGTGAAACATATTGGATCTTTTCAGGTCTAGCCTGGTATCTGGAACAAAGTGTTAGAGTTGGATTAGCTTGGAAGCTCTCCTGAGTAGTCTGGTGGTAATAGCATGGTTTCATAAGGGCATGTGCAGTGTACTGCCATAAGTGACCAAGATTAGTTCATATCACCACACTGATATATGGCACCTCAAAGACATGGCTTAGGTTTTCATGAGAGAGATCAGCACCATTTTTCAGTAAGGTAGAACCTCCCTAGAAACTATTTTCCTGTCCCATTGCCACCTTTTGTTGTTATCGACATTGAAATGGAATGCATTTTTGCTATAAAACATGGTAGTGGTCCCATTAGAACTTTAAATCTGAATGTGCTATTAGTTATGGAAACAACTGCCTAAGTACCTGACACAATAAATGTGGAACATAGCACCTGTCAGTGTTTCTTTAGTGTGTACACCTATATGCATCTGGACAGGCATATTGCGGTTTGCTGCCAAAATCACTATGAGCTATGATGCTTCACTACCCCTGGGGAAAATGTTATCAGTTATACAGACCCAAACTACCATTTGTTTTAAATATCATTCATTAGTCAACTTTTCTGTCTAAAATTTGTCAAACTGTGTTTTAAAACTTGTATGAAAATTTAAGTTTTCAATAAAATTTAGTTTTTAAAATTTAAATGTTAATTTAATTTGCCATTAAAACTGAATTTATCAACATTTGTAATTTTCAAACATATTTTCAGACAGGGCTTATCTTGTATCACAATTAGGTTTTTACTGCATTGAAAAATTCCTATAATTAAGGAAGATATAGCAAATTTAGTTTTGGTTTCTCAAGAGCACTTGGACCAGAACTTGCACCCTGTGGAACACCAGCACTACATACTTTCTGACAGGTGTCACATGTTTTCCTTGCAAGGAAATTCAAAAAGACTTCATGTATAAAGTTGAAATAGGTATAGCATGCAAATATAAAAGTTTGACTAAAATTGGCGTAAAACATGTAGCCTGTCAGGAATTACATCACAATTAATACTTCCAGTTCAGTACCCACGAATGTAGTTCTAGTCTATTTTTAGAACATTTTTTCCTCTCTCATTTTGGTGGTGATAGAAGAGTTTTATTTATGCATTTTTGGTAGGGATTTAAAGGTAACTGTTTATTCTTGATAATATGAGCTCAGGGTGTTGTTGTCTGTATGTATTTTGGCGACAGTGCACAGTGAGTAATAAGGCCTTGGTGATGATCCGGAAGTGAAATTCGTGTTCTGGTTACATGCTGTTATGTTGACAGTCAATAATCTAAAAAAAGAGCAGGTCAACCTTTGACAAGAACTTCACCGTGAAGTCATCTTTGAAGGTATTTTAGATTAACATATGATTTGCATTGATTGTCACACAGTGGAAAGGTCAGTACTGAGAAACAAATGTAGAGAACATATAGTAAAATTAATTGTGTACTATGTCCTGTAAGGGCAGTATTGGAGCAAAGTTTAAATTGGCATAAAATCTTTATTATTAAAGATAGACACATGAAATTTTAATATGTCATGTATATTGACTTTTAAAATATAAGAATGAAATTAAAAGTAAAAAATTAATTTTTATTTTAAAAATTTTAATAAAATTTTAAAAAAATTAAAAAAAATAATTAAAAAACCCCTAAAATGCACATATATAATATTTTTGGGAATCATATTAAATGTTATCAGCATGTATATATTCCTACACCATATAAAAGCTCCAATGTTGGATTTTTGTCACATTTTGTCAGAGAAAATATCTTTATAGTCAAAATGAGACCTTCATTAAAAATACATGAAGACAAAATTATAATTTGTATTGGCCATTCAGACTATTTATTAGGGGTCCAATCAGTTAATTTATGTGTTATGATGGGGTCACTCCTGAGTAACAAACTTCTGCTTGTATAGCCTTCAGTAATTGTTTATAAACATAGTTATAAGGTATTTAGTGAGAGGACAGCGATGAAAACTTTATACTAGAACCTACTCAAGTTCTCTACTAAATCATTTTAAACTGTCTGAGAATGAAATACAGGTCAAAGGGATAAAATAGCTTCCCCCAGGTATATTTACCCTTGGATGTAAGAAAAAAGCAAAATGATGTAAGTTGAATACAAAATGCATTCCATTTTATTGTTCAGTTAGGTTAAGATATTGATTGGTGTAGTGCGGCATTGTGGCCTATATGATGTTATGGGAATTCTAATGATCCATCTTGCTTTATGCATTATTAACTACTAATACTATTTGTTAACTGACACTCTAAAGATTACATAAGAAGCATTCAAACAAATTATTTGAATTTAACTTTGTACATGGTTACATATCCCACATGTACAAATATCCATCCATTTTAGAATGTTTGGGATCAAAAGTTCACATTCAGTACATCATATAGGCTGACATTGTACCTATAGTGAACCTGTAAAGCACATTTATGGCTATGTGCACTGAAAAGATCCCAAAATGTTATTTTCATCATGAATATGCCTATGTATGGTAACATATTTCAATTTAGTACTTTGACAGAGTGCGGTATTGAAACATCAGCTGATATCTGATTCCATTCAATCAATGAGCTTAATAATTGGTAACCAACACTCTTCAAAATACCATATAAATGTTCAAATAGATAATTTGAATTATGTTTGCACATTTGATCTTAACAAGTACATTGTATATGTCCCACATATGCAAATTTCCATCCTTGTTTACAAGTTTTGGGGATGAGAATTTCACATTTAGCTGATGATATAGGATTTATTGGTACTTATAGTTGATTTGTATGACCACATTTGGCTGTATTCACTTGCAATATCCAAATTTTTATTTCCCTCATGAATAAGAATGCTTATAGTAACACATTCTAATTTAGTACATTGTCACCTGACTTTCCTGTATACTGGTATGTAATAATGTTTACACCAATGATCAAACCTCACCGCCCCAACATTGCCTTAAACTTTATGATACATAGTCTACCTGATTAGTTTTTTAACTTGTAAATGGCTAAATGTGCTTCTAGAAACCTCATATACTTTTAGGATGAATTTAACACTTTAATACATGGCCATTGCTTCACATTTTCTGAGTGTCACTCTGTCAAGTTTAATATTTTCCCCCATGCTTGCAACCTTAATGTTAATTTGAAATCACCATATCTAACACAGTTTAACTTCATTTACATAGATCTTACTGTTTTCTAGAATTAAGTGAAACATATTGGATCTTTTCAGGTCTAGCCTGGTATCTGGAACAAAGTGTTAGAGTTGGATTAGCTTGGAAGCTCTCCTGAGTAGTCTGGTGGTAATAGCATGGTTTCATAAGGGCATGTGCAGTGTACTGCCATAAGTGACCAAGATTAGTTCATATCACCACACTGATATATGGCACCTCAAAGACATGGCTTAGGTTTTCATGAGAGAGATCAGCACCATTTTTCAGTAAGGTAGAACCTCCCCTAGAAACTATTTTCCTGTCCCATTGCCACCTTTTTGTTGTTATCGACATTGAAATGGAATGCATTTTTGCTATAAAACATGGTAGTGGTCCCATTAGAACTTTAAATCTGAATGTGCTATTAGTTATGGAAACAACTGCCTAAGTACCTGACACAATAAATGTGGAACATAGCACCTGTCAGTGTTTCTTTAGTGTGTACACCTATATGCATCTGGACAGGCATATTGCGGTTTGCTGCCAAAATCACTATGAGCTATGATGCTTCACTACCCCTGGGGAAAATGTTATCAGTTATACAGACCCAAACTACCATTTGTTTTAAATATCATTCATTAGTCAACTTTTCTGTCTAAAATTTGTCAAACTGTGTTTTAAAACTTGTATGAAATTTAAGTTTTCAATAAAATTTAGTTTTTAAAATTTAAATGTTAATTTAATTTGCCATTAAAACTGAATTTATCAACATTTGTAATTTTCAAACATATTTTCAGACAGGGCTTATCTTGTATCACAATTAGGTTTTTACTGCATTGAAAAATTCCTATAATTAAGGAAGATATAGCAATTTAGTTTTGGTTTCTCAAGAGCACTTGGACCAGAACTTGCACCCTGTGGAACACCAGCACTACATACTTTCTGACAGGTGTCACATGTTTTCCTTGCAAGGAAATTCAAAAAGACTTCATGTATAAAGTTGAAATAGGTATAGCATGCAAATATAAAAGTTTGACTAAAATTGGCGTAAAACATGTAGCCTGTCAGGAATTACATCACATTAATACTTCCAGTTCAGTACCCACGAATGTAGTTCTAGTCTATTTTTAGAACATTTTTTCCTCTCTCATTTTGGTGGTGATAGAAGAGTTTTATTTATGCATTTTTGGTAGGGATTTAAAGGTAACTGTTTATTCTTGATAATATGAGCTCAGGGTGTTGTTGTCTGTATGTATTTTGGCGACAGTGCACAGTGAGTAATAAGGCCTTGGTGATGATCCGGAAGTGAAATTCGTGTTCTGGTTACATGCTGTTATGTTGACAGTCAATAATCTAAAAAAAGAGCAGGTCAACCTTTGACAAGAACTTCACCGTGAAGTCATCTTTGAAGGTATTTTAGATTAACATATGATTTGCATTGATTGTCACACAGTGGAAAGGTCAGTACTGAGAAACAAATGTAGAGAACATATAGTAAAATTAATTGTGTACTATGTCCTGTAAGGGCAGTATTGGAGCAAAGTTTAAATTGGCATAAAATCTTTATTATTAAAGATAGACACATGAAATTTTAATATGTCATGTATATTGACTTTTAAAATATAAGAATGAAATTAAAAGTAAAAAATTAATTTTTATTTTAAAAATTTTAATAAAATTTTAAAAAAATTAAAAAAAATAATTAAAAAACCCCTAAAATGCACATATATAATATTTTTGGGAATCATATTAAATGTTATCAGCATGTATATATTCCTACACCATATAAAAGCTCCAATGTTGGATTTTTGTCACATTTTGTCAGAGAAAATATCTTTATAGTCAAAATGAGACCTTCATTAAAAATACATGAAGACAAAATTATAATTTGTATTGGCCATTCAGACTATTTATTAGGGGTCCAATCAGTTAATTTATGTGTTTATGATGGGGTCACTTCCTGAGTAACAAACTTCTGCTTGTATAGCCTTCAGTAATTGTTTATAAACATAGTTATAAGGTATTTAGTGAGAGGACAGCGATGAAAACTTTATACTAGAACCTACTCAAGTTCTCTACTAAATCATTTTAAACTGTCTGAGAATGAAATACAGGTCAAAGGGATAAAATATGCTTCCCCCAGGTATATTTACCCTTGGATGTAAGAAAAAAGCAAAATGATGTAAGTTGAATACAAAATGCATTCCATTTTATTGTTCAGTTAGGTTAAGATATTGATTGGTGTAGTGCGGCATTGTGGCCTATATGATGTTATGGGAATTCTAATGATCCATCTTGCTTTATGCATTATTAACTACTAATACTATTTGTTAACTGACACTCTAAAGATTACATAAGAAGCATTCAAACAAATTATTTGAATTTAACTTTGTACATGGTTACATATCCCACATGTACAAATATCCATCCATTTTAGAATGTTTGGGATCAAAAGTTCACATTCAGTACATCATATAGGCTGACATTGTACCTATAGTGAACCTGTAAAGCACATTTATGGCTATGTGCACTGAAAAGATCCCAAAATGTTATTTTCATCATGAATATGCCTATGTATGGTAACATATTTCAATTTAGTACTTTGACAGAGTGCGGTATTGAAACATCAGCTGATATCTGATTCCATTCAATCAATGAGCTTAATAATTGGTAACCAACACTCTTCAAAATACCATATAAATGTTCAAATAGATAATTTGAATTATGTTTGCACATTTGATCTTAACAAGTACATTGTATATGTCCCACATATGCAAATTTCCATCCTTGTTTACAAGTTTTGGGATGAGAATTTCACATTTAGCTGATGATATAGGATTTATTGGTACTTATAGTTGATTTGTATGACCACATTTGGCTGTATTCACTTGCAATATCCAAAATTTTTATTTCCCTCATGAATAAGAATGCTTATAGTAACACATTCTAATTTAGTACATTGTCACCTGACTTTCCTGTATACTGGTATGTAATAATGTTTACACCAATGATCAAACCTCACCGCCCCAACATTGCCTTAAACTTTATGATACATAGTCTACCTGATTAGTTTTTTTAACTTGTAAATGGCTAAATGTGCTTCTAGAAACCTCATATACTTTTAGGATGAATTTAACACTTTAATACATGGCCATTGCTTCACATTTCTGAGTGTCACTCTGTCAAGTTTAATATTTTCCCCCATGCTTGCAACCTTAATGTTAATTTGAAATCACCATATCTAACACAGTTTAACTTCATTTACATAGATCTTACTGTTTTCTAGAATTAAGTGAAACATATTGGATCTTTTCAGGTCTAGCCTGGTATCTGGAACAAAGTGTTAGAGTTGGATTAGCTTGGAAGCTCTCCTGAGTAGTCTGGTGGTAATAGCATGGTTTCATAAGGGCATGTGCAGTGTACTGCCATAAGTGACCAAGATTAGTTCATATCACCACACTGATATATGGCACCTCAAAGACATGGCTTAGGTTTTCATGAGAGAGATCAGCACCATTTTTCAGTAAGGTAGAACCTCCCTAGAAACTATTTTCCTGTCCCATTGCCACCTTTTGTTGTTATCGACATTGAAATGGAATGCATTTTTGCTATAAAACATGGTAGTGGTCCCATTAGAACTTTAAATCTGAATGTGCTATTAGTTATGGAAACAACTGCCTAAGTACCTGACACAATAAATGTGGAACATAGCACCTGTCAGTGTTTCTTTAGTGTGTACACCTATATGCATCTGGACAGGCATATTGCGGTTTGCTGCCAAAATCACTATGAGCTATGATGCTTCACTACCCCTGGGGAAAATGTTATCAGTTATACAGACCCAAACTACCATTTGTTTTAAATATCATTCATTAGTCAACTTTTCTGTCTAAAATTTGTCAAACTGTGTTTTAAAACTTGTATGAAAATTTAAGTTTTCAATAAAATTTAGTTTTTAAAATTTAAATGTTAATTTAATTTGCCATTAAAACTGAATTTATCAACATTTGTAATTTTCAAACATATTTTCAGACAGGGCTTATCTTGTATCACAATTAGGTTTTTACTGCATTGAAAAATTCCTATAATTAAGGAAGATATAGCAAATTTAGTTTTTGGTTTCTCAAGAGCACTTGGACCAGAACTTGCACCCTGTGGAACACCAGCACTACATACTTTCTGACAGGTGTCACATGTTTCCTTGCAAGGAAATTCAAAAGACTTCATGTATAAAGTTGAAATAGGTATAGCATGCAAATATAAAAGTTTGACTAAAATTGGCGTAAAACATGTAGCCTGTCAGGAATTACATCACAATTAATACTTCCAGTTCAGTACCCACGAATGTAGTTCTAGTCTATTTTTAGAACATTTTTTCCTCTCTCATTTTGGTGGTGATAGAAGAGTTTTATTTATGCATTTTTGGTAGGGATTTAAAGGTAACTGTTTATTCTTGATAATATGAGCTCAGGGTGTTGTTGTCTGTATGTATTTTGGCGACAGTGCACAGTGAGTAATAAGGCCTTGGTGATGATCCGGAAGTGAAATTCGTGTTCTGGTTACATGCTGTTATGTTGACAGTCAATAATCTAAAAAAAGAGCAGGTCAACCTTTGACAAGAACTTCACCGTGAAGTCATCTTTGAAGGTATTTTAGATTAACATATGATTTGCATTGATTGTCACACAGTGGAAAGGTCAGTACTGAGAAACAAATGTAGAGAACATATAGTAAAATTAATTGTGTACTATGTCCTGTAAGGGCAGTATTGGAGCAAAGTTTAAATTGGCATAAAATCTTTATTATTAAAGATAGACACATGAAATTTTAATATGTCATGTATATTGACTTTTAAAATATAAGAATGAAATTAAAAGTAAAAAATTAATTTTTATTTTAAAAATTTTAATAAAATTTTAAAAAAATTAAAAAAAATAATTAAAAAACCCCTAAAATGCACATATATATATTTTTGGGAATCATATTAAATGTTATCAGCATGTATATATTCCTACACCATATAAAAGCTCCAATGTTGGATTTTTGTCACATTTTGTCAGAGAAAATATCTTTATAGTCAAAATGAGACCTTCATTAAAAATACATGAAGACAAAATTATAATTTGTATTGGCCATTCAGACTATTTATTAGGGGTCCAATCAGTTAATTTATGTGTTTATGATGGGGTCACTTCCTGAGTAACAAACTTCTGCTTGTATAGCCTTCAGTAATTGTTTATAAACATAGTTATAAGGTATTTAGTGAGAGGGACAGCGATGAAAACTTTATACTAGAACCTACTCAAGTTCTCTACTAAATCATTTTAAACTGTCTGAGAATGAAATACAGGTCAAAGGGATAAAATATGCTTCCCCCAGGTATATTAA